>NQII01004251.1:56507-80810 GCA_002778355.1 Clitarchus hookeri
TTTTCCTGAATTTTCTTTGCTATAAACCTCACGGAGCCCGAGACCTTTCCAACGAATGCAAAACCGTGGAAATCGGTTCGTGCGTTCTGGAGTTATAGCGTCAGGAAGGAAAACCCGACTTATTTTTATATAGTAGATATATATATATATATATATATATATATATCTATATATATATATACACACACACACACACGTCCAACAGATAACACATAGAAAACAACACAGGCTAGAAACCTACTTGAAAAATTAGGACAACACTGACAAAATATCTAGGAACAAAATGGGACAAAACAACAAAGAAACGCATTGAAACACAACAGTTTTACCAGAAACGGCAGAATGCAAGCTAGGAGGTATGCCGTAGTCAAGAATATATATGTACAAAGCCAGACAATTTATGAAGGAAACGAGACAAATAAAACAGGACAGCTAGCTAAATGCGAAAATCTAATATACTATATTATGTAAACGAAAAACTATATACGACCAGCAGACAACACACCGAAGATGACACAGGCTAGTGATCTGCTTACAGAAAAAAGACAACACTGGCAAACAAATACAACGAAGAAACTCGCACAAACACAGTAGTTTTCCCTGACACGACAGAATGAGACATTTCGGGAACTGCTATCTGTTCCCGTCTTCAGGCAGCTACACAGAGGGTCGAGAACACAAATTGTGACGGACCTTATATAGTATATTAGTTTTTCTCATTTAGCTAGCTGTCCTGTTTTTTTTTTACTTTATTCCCTCTTGGAATTGTCCAGTGTTGTATACATATATATTTTTTCTCGTCCATAGGTTACTTGTCTTACGTAAGTATTTTTTTCGTATTCAGTCTTGTTTTTCCATGACAGGCATCTGTATCGCAATGGCGAATGTACACAAATTTCCATCTAGTCTACATTTATGTGTGTCACAATACGTTTCATTTCGGTTATTAAAACCACTCTACAAGCGCATGCGCAATGTTAGGGTTACGTTAGCTCACAAATCCTAATACATGGAGAGGGGGGGGGGGTGCCCTTGTCAGCCGACTTGTGTTCGCTTCTTGTCTCATTTCTTCTTCGTCGTCTTGACAATTTGAGAGTCGGATTTTCAGCCATGCTTTCTTACGATTGCAGCGGCGTGTTCATTGCAATTTACGGCTTTACGATTATATTACATTGGCCGGACGACTGTACTAAAAAAATGTTATTAAATTATAAATATCAACCAAAATTAATTTTTATTTATCCTAGAAATTAATTATCTTCTATTTCAAGGCACAGCAGTCGATTTTCAGACTTTTATTACGTTCTTAATCACAGGCAGGAGCGCTGAGCTGAACCATTACATGATTTACGACAAACCAGTCAGGTTTACATGAGATAAAGGCGAGCTGTCGATCATTCCTGGCTGTAGGGGCGTGGTCGGCGAAGGAACTGACTCCATCCACTGATGAGTAAGGTGCCTCGTCCATGTGGAGAACTTGTTCAACCGGTTACGGTTCGAGCCCATCCCGCGGCATGACTCACGATTATTTGTAGGCCTACTGAGTTTCTTTGCGAATATTTCTAACTCCGCTTCGATCAGCGGGCCTAGCCATTATTAGCGTTGCAGCGTTAATCCCTGTAGCGACGCTAGTACTGAGTGGCCATTCAATACTCGTAGTTCTCTGGCCTTCCACCACGGCAGTACGGGTTCAGTACTTCCAGTTCCGAGCAATAATAACCCGGAAACTGAAACGGTGACAAGAAAACGAGGCATTTCTGCAGAAGACGTGAAGTTGAGCCTTAAATTTTCTCGTGGCTTGAAGAGATAAATTGGCCCTTGGATAGTTGCCATAACTACAAATACCTAACTAGTATTAGCGTGGTACACACGTGTTAGGAGCAGGTGCGTAAACCGTTCTATAATTATAGTATTTATACTATAATTTACAGTTTTGTGCGATGTTTTGTGGAAAATTCATTATAGTAGGCTTACGTAAAAATAAAATGACCCATATTATTATTAAATGTACCTACACATTATAATAAACTTCTAACTCTTGGTTAGAAGAAGCTATATTCACAATGATACTTCATACCTCAATATAGCGAGTATTCGGTAAAGACAACACTGACATAAAGGTTTTAGAAATAAATTTAAAAATGAGAAATTATAAAAATACATAAGATGTTGAGAAGTACAGTAAATATTACTTCTAATAACATATTTTAAAAAATGTTGCAAATTTATAAGTTCTTAAACATTTAAAACACATACAGCTAAGATCAATCACTAACAATACCACACATATTATGGATGCCGCTAAGTGAGGGGTGTGTTTGTGTGTGTGTAAGGCAAAAATCGATGAAGTACTACGGACGATGCCGACTGGCGCATGTAAAACGATATCGCCGCTATGCGCAAAGATGTAAACTCCCGTGCATTGGTCCCGTCGTACTGTGCTTTTAAGCGGTGAACCTATAATTTTATTGGTCGCTACACTGTAGAAAAGTCCAATGCACTAGTCTATCGTAGTTTCACACGAATCAGCAATTTAAAAAAGCTTTTTTCAGCCATGTTGGAGAGCATTAAAATAATATTTTCAATGTCTTGAAAGTAACCCACAAGCATAATCTGAAATATTTTTCTTACGTAGATTAGCACATAATAGTTTCGTAAAAAAACATGGATTTCAACGTTGCAACGAGTTACGAGCGCCAGGCAGGCGGGCTCCTCCAATCTGAGATGGCTATTAAAAGAATACTATAATGTTGACATATGTGGACTAGTTTCTTGAGTTGCGAGCGAGGTTTCCCGTCCGTGGTTGGGAGTGCAGCGTGAACACGAGTGAAGGACAGTAGCAGCGGCGTGCGGTGCTCAAGGAAGCGAGCAACAGCGCACAGCACGCACCGCGGTGACCTCGAGGAGGCGACACCTGCAGCACGCACGATGTGTATCTGGGTCAGCGGCGCCTGTCCCCCGGGAGGGTCATCCACCTCCATCCGGCACACCTCTCCCCTCTACGAGACGTTCCCATGCCACGCCGGTTCTCCCCTCCCCGCGTTCAAGGTCGTGCCTCTCTACCCCGCCCCGCTCTGTCGACACTCTGGACCGCAGCATCCCGCTACACCGCTACTCACCCCTTCCCTCCCCCCTACATCTCACTAGGCTCACTTCGCATCAGACACGCTCGTCTGCGGCACCGACATACACCACGTACGAACAACACAGGCGAAACACTCCCTTTACACTGCGAATTACAGCCGCACACGACACCAAAATGGTTTCGATGGACAGCAACACGCTGGAACACCCTTCGGCGATCAGCACCTGCAGGGCGATTACGGATCTTTCTGCGGAAGACGTCTTGCTTTAAGACGTGTCGTTCGTGTGACGGCCTCGTTAGGACGCCGTACTGAAAAAGCGGTTACGTTTCTGAGTGACTCAACTGCCTCTTCTTGCCTAAGGCGTCGTTACTATGACGTGTGTTACTTATACAATTTGCGTATGTTGGTGCTACTGATACATCGGATCTTTGCTTATTGGCCAGTAAGCGAGATAAAAATATTTTTAACTACTTTAAAAATATTGCAATATTTCACTGCAAAATGTAGTTTAACTACTTTAATTCATTCTGAATAGTGTTAATTTTGACTTCAAAAAACCATCAACATATTGAATGTAGCGCACAGTATATATTGTGGCATCGAAATATAAAATTCACGCACTATTAATAAGCATTACAACATTTATTGTAATTACCCGCTTTGACTTACTGTGCAGTTTATTGTAGCTCAAAACTAGAAGTTTTTGCACTCCGTTGAAAGCTTTAAATGATAATTTTCCACGAGTTAAAAAGCATTACCGTATAGAATGTCTTTTTTACCGCTATCTGTTGGGAAAGTTGTAAACCGAGTGTTCTTCCGGCTATCTATTGGCGTATATTTTAACTGTGCGTGTTGGTTGCTGCCGGCGCACATGCTGTAAACGATTTTTCCAAATTGGAGTGCAGGCACATCTTACATAAAAAGTTAGCAAAACAAACACACTTTTATTTTAAAACCGTTTACTATGTTTTCTGTGGTTTTTAATTGGCTAGCTTAGTTCGCTTATGAAAATATAAACTTACAATTGTGCAGCATGTAGAATGTAGCACACATATCCGAAGGAATGGTTATATATTAATTCATAGAAGGAAGTATTAAAGTANGTGCAGCATGTAGAATGTAGCACACATATCCGAAGGAATGGTTATATATTAATTCATAGAAGGAAGTATTAAAGTATTTGCGAGCGAAGTGTTGCTAATTACATAGAAAGCTCCCCCAGTAGAAACCGTATTGTCTATCTCATATAGTACGTCTTATGACGCGACGACGTACTGAAGCCAGCCACATTCGAGCGTCATATTAAAAACGTTGCCGTCATACCTGTGTCGCGTCATAATGAATCGGTGGTCGCATTTGTCGTCAAACGTCTTACCTGTGTCACGTCTTTATTACGACAAAGCAAAAACACATCCGTAATCGACCGACTGGTATACACTCGTCAGCGGGCAGCCAAGCCAATAGGGAACCTACAGTGACCAATTAGTCACAAAGCCCCATACCACAGCTTCGCGTAACTCATCAGAGAATGGGTACGCCTGCATCAAAGGAACCGTCACGCCATTTCACCTCCGTGTGCTTGTCTACTCTGTGCTGCCGCACCGCTGACATTCTTGAGACGAAGGACGTCCCACCCCATAGCAAAATTCGTGGGCGTTAATAGCAAGAACCGCAGAGTCAGTTGACTTTCTATATGTTGGCGGCGCATCGCAACTGTAGAAAGAACTGACACCACAGTCGACGAGCAACAAGAAGTATTATCATTGTTTTTGTTTATGTAGGCCAGTGTCTGGCAAGCTAAAAAAAAAATNCAGTCGACGAGCAACAAGAAGTATTATCATTGTTTTTGTTTATGTAGGCCAGTGTCTGGCAAGCTAAAAAAAAAAATGCTCTGTTCCTACATGTGAAATGAGAGTTAACCTTTTTAAGTACCACCTAAATTTTGGTTTCCAATTTCGCATAGAAGAATTGTACGGATCTGTACTGTACTGNTGCTCTGTTCCTACATGTGAAATGAGTGTTAACCTTTTTAAGTACCACCTAAATTTTGGTTTCCAATTTCGCATAGAAGAATTGTACGGATCTGTACTGTACTGTAGAGCACTTGTTTCATTATCTCAACCAATGAGATGTATGCTTAGTGCTCAACTATATCAACATGAACTACTCATAAGCTAGTCCATTAGCACAGTTCACAAATGAATCACTCACAGGGAAGGTAATTGGGTACTGAGCATTGCAGTGTAAATTACAGTAAAAAATAACTTCCATGTTCGCTATGTACACAATAGTTAAATGTCTGAAGAAAGGTGTGAACTCTTTCCAAACAATGCTTCGAGTACTAAGCATAATGCCGCAGTGAACTGGGAAAACTGTACCGTATCCAAACGTCGAATTGAGATTTAGATTTTTAGATTGTTTGGCAAACAAATGTATGGGATTTTGCATTTTCCATTACAAAATGCCGTAGTAAATCATTAAATCCCATATTACTAACTTCGTTAATTTCCTAGCGCGATTTCTTCAAATAACCTTTTAATAAAAGTTACGAAGGAAAATTAACGGATCCATAATAATTGCTTCTGTCTTTTCTAGTGAACGTCGAAAGACTCTAACTGAGACAGTTTTCATATTAATAAAGCAAATGTTTTCCTAAAACTTTACGCTGGTAAGTTGTGACATAGCTATGGCATCCAAAAATAATAAGAATTAAACGACGCTACAACGCGTGTAATATACGTTGCGAGCAAAACTTTTCGTTTTACCGATAAACCACTGTATTTTTTTGTGTTGTGCACGTTGTTTCTCAACACATCCGCACACAACAGTCAATCAGTGATGCATGTAGGTAACTGCCGCATGCATTGCCAACTAATTCCGCACAAGCCAAGGAGGTTACTCATGTCATTTGCCACCAGTACGGCAAAGCGCCATGCTGCAATCGGAGAGCAGTAACAAGTAGGAAACACTACACAGGACGACGTCAATCAGACACAATAACCGCTGCCAGTCAACGAAAAGGGCAAACGTGTTTTATAAGAACCGCCGAAACGTGCCTATCGTTGCGAGATGCGGATCTGCTGCGCCTCTCGTTATTTAAGATAAATTCTCGTTCCTCGCTTCCTCCGCAGAAATGACGAGGCATTACCATCGTGAATTATGCACCGGTGATTGAATTAAAGGCTGGCAGAATTTATTGGCGCACGGACGATTGATGCCCGGCGGCGAAAGCGCGGAGCCTAGTCGCGGCGAGCGAGTAATTTATCGCCTGCTCGCGGCTGGACCGCGCGCCCAGACACGGTTCTCACGTCGAACCGGTTCCCTGGCCCGGCTCTCAATGGACCAGTGTTGCCAACACTTGGACAGGTAATTCCACTAATCTGCACAAGTCAAAATACACCAGAGTTCTCTAGAATACGAAGAAAAAAAAAACATTATGATCCTTTGTATAACTACGACATCCACACTTCAACCTACAAATAACACTTCAACAGATTTCTAATATAATTTTTCTTTAACACAATTACACTTATATACGTGATCTTGTTTGTAATTGGAGTTGCGACAAAACTGACACGAAGCGACAGTGTAAAATATAAGCGTAATCGTAATAATGAAATGCGACAAATTCATGAATATTACAGAGGAATGCTAGAAATGTTTACCATTTCACCGTTTACTTTTATTAAAGATTTGGACACTGCTGAGTGTAGTATATACCTTCTAGTAAACTATTCACAATATTCCAACGACTTGGTAAGAGTTTACTTTTTCAGGCTATTATGAAACGTAATTTCAGGCTTTGATACGAAAAAAGTTTCATTTGGAACTGAATTAATATCAGTATAAAACTATGTCGTATATCGGGATCAATAACAGTTTGTACGTATTTGATATTATTGTCAACAGATGCTTTTGCGACCGTGAAATATACTGTATAGTCTAAACAACGAATGGTGTATGCTACAAGTGAGGGAATTCCCTTATTTCATACCGTTTTCTTATGTGCACAGTGTAAGCATAAAATCCTGTTCCTGTACAACGTCCAATACATAGACCACAGTGCCTGAAAGGAGTGACTACGACATTTGGTGGGAAATTCAAAGAGTTGGCAACACTGCAGTGAACCTAATGGCCCCGTCAGATCACGCGGTACGTTTCGCCACTCCGCTGTCTGTCTGCGGCTTGATAGGAAAGGATAGGGCGGGAGTGTGGGCTCGTAATTAAACCGCGGATAAGCGTATCGGAACATCGTACATCATGCAGCGCCGTGCGTGCATATGCGTCTCAGGTCGAGCTGAAGAATGAGGGCGAGCGGAATGAAACGTTCGTTACTGATAGTGCGCCCGCCGCCTCATTTATTTGTATTCTCGAGGTAACATGCAGGCGGCAGTAACAAGAGTTTTAATTAGGGTTGCCCAAACTTTCAGTGAGACTTACTCAGTCCTCCGCTGCCTAATTTTGACCGTCATTAGCCGATGAAAAAACGCCAAGCCACGTGTTAACTGTCAACTTTCGGTTACCGGTAAGTGTAATATAATAGTAAAATTAAAAGTTTATTTCGTGTATAGATGAGATAATTGCTTCCAAATACAACGTTGTAAAACATTAAGAAATCAATTACCACTTCCCCACCAAAGTTTTGGTAAAGCCCTTCACTCAGAGTGTCTTTCTGGAGTTGTGATGCGAAAAATATCGCGGGTTTTGGCCTTTTCTGACACACACACACACACCACACATATATATATATATATATCGTAATTATTTTGCGGTTACTTAATAACGTTACACTGGAGAGCCAAAAAAAAAACTGGTATAGGCGTGCGTATGCAAATAACAGAGGTATGGAACCAATCAGAGTAACGCGATGCGGTCGGCAGCGCCTATATAAGACAACAAGCGTCTGGCAAAGTTCCTAGATCGGTTACTGCTGCTAAAATAGCAGGTTATCAAGATTTAAGTGAGTTTGAACGTGGTGTTATAGTCGGCGCACGAGAGATGGGACATATCATCTCCGAGGTAGCATTAAAATTTGGATTTTTGCTTACGGCCATTTCACGAGTGTACCGTGAATAACGGGAATCCGGTAAAACATCAAATCTTCGACATCGCTGTGGCCGGAAAAATATCGTAAACGAACGGGACAAACAACGACTGACGATAATCATTAAACGTGACAGACGTGCAAGCCTTTCTCAAATTGGCGCAGATTGCAATGCTGGAGCATCAACAAGTGCCAGCGTGTGAACTATTCAACGAACCATCATTGATATGGGCTTTCGGAGCCGAAGGCCCACCCATGTACCGTTGTTGACTGCACGACACAAAGCTTTACGCCTCGCCAGGACCCGCCAACACCGCCATTGGACTGTTGATGACTGGAAACACGTTGTCTGGTCTGACGAGTCTCGTTTCCAATTGTATCGGGCGGATGGACGTGTACGGGTATGGAGACATCCTCATGAATCCATGGACCCTACATGTCAACAGAGGACTGTTCAAGCTGGTGGAGGCTCTGTCATGGTATGGGGCGTGTGCAGTTGTTGTGAAATGTGACCTCTGATACGTCTAGATACGACTCTGACAGGTGACAGATACGTAAGCATCCTGTCCGATCCCCTGCACCCATGCATGTGCAGTGTGCATTCCGACGGACGTGGACAATTCCAGCAGGACAACGTGACACCCCACACGTCGAGAGTTGCTACCGAGTGGCTCCAGGAACACTCTTCTGACTTTATACACTTCCATTGGCCACCTAAATCACCAGACATGAACATTACTGAACATATCTGGGATGCCTTGCAACGCTCTGTTCAGAAGAGATCTCCATCGCCTCGCACTCATGGATTTGTGGACTGCCCTGCAGGATTCATGGTGTGAATTGCTTCCTGCATACCTTCAGACATTAGTCGAGTCCATGCCACGTCGTCTTACGGCACTTCTGTGTGCTCGCGGGGGCCCTACACGATATTAGGCAGGTGTGCCAGTTTTTTTTGGCTCTCAGTGTAAATATGATTGTATTTAAAGCGAACAGAAATAACACGAACAACTGCTCACCGGAATTTTAAACTTATTTCTATACTTTTCTTGTCATTTAATTAAATTATCTTGTTATTGATACTGTTAAATTTGTCAAATTCTTAAAAAGTTTAAGAGACTGGAACAAACATACAATGTAAGTCAAGCTCTATAATTAACACAGAATTTGATGATAAAACTGTATGATTGTATCTTCCTTTAAGTGGGGGTACAGCAGTTCTTGAAGGTATTTGCAGCATGAAAGTGAGTTGTGCAGTAAGTAAGCCCTAGTAATTTATGAACTATGGGATGTAGGAACACGTGAAACTTCGTCAGAAACTAAAATTAGCGAGTTTATAAGAAGCATGGGCATAATCTACATTATAAAATAAGTTTGTATAATTTTACACAAATGTATGTGGTAGCAGAATCTCCTCCAATTCCAGTGTTCTTTTTACACCTACAGATGAAAAAAAATTTTTACCCTACGTTTAAGTAAATTTATCCTATAAGTAAGTAAAATAACATTAATAATGTACTACTAATCATACACTAAATTGTGTAAAATTGATATTACTATGTAGCAGAAAATAAACTGCTATTCGGGTTTTTTTCCTCCACAACACAACTTAAACAGATATCGCAATTGTAATTTGATCACAGTTTATGTGTGTTTCATCACTAATACAAAAGTAAAATCACATACTAACTGTACTTGTAAATACGCAATGTATGCACATTTTTCACTTCTTCACCTAGTAATTTTACCATATGTGTCAGCTCATTTACAACTGTGTCGTGAAACTCTACGTACAATGCATACCTATGTAGATTTACAATTTTCACATTATTATATTTCAGTTCTGTAACTTGATAGATACAAAGTAATAAATAATTACTTTTTATATATATATAATAGTTATATGCAAATAGCAAGCAAATTCCATCAACGGGAGTTTAGTTTCTGTTAGAAAATACTAATAAAGTTCGAAGTAGTTCTCTTTAAATCTATATGGTTTTTTATACTAGTACTTTTTTTTTTTTTTTCGTAAATTGCACATGAAATGCATAGAATCACCGAAAATTGGTATTACTTGAAGTGGGTACTTTTGCACATATTAAAATTGTATAATTTCATGTCCCATTTTTTAAACTATGGGTCAGTTTCACAATGTCTAGTTTTGTTCCGATTAAGGTCTGATTAAAAATTAAGTGTTGGTTAGCGACGTTTTCTGTTTCTCAGTGTACTGTTAGTTGTTTCTCAGTGCATGGTTAGAAATAATCAAAGATTAATTCGTCCGTAACAAATGGATATCTTAAACACAAGAATAAATTTGTCTGCGCTTATCAGAACATTTACAAAATGGTGGTCGTTCTTTGCTGGTGTAAGGTTTTGTCTGTGTATTCAAGTCGTATTTAATGTCAGCAGAAGATTTCAATTGGTTATTAGAGAATTATGATGTCAAAAGTATTGAATAAACGGCCGCAGTTATTCGTTTTTTCAAACGAACGATAACACTTTTGTAATATTTCGTTTCATGAAGTAATTTGTTACGCTTCTGCTTGGAAATTAAAAGCATATTTTAGAAGTTCATAGGAATATTTAACTTCTTTTTTTTAGCACAAAGATAATGTTCATAACTGCTTACACAAATTTATAAGTGTTTTTAAAAAATCAGCAATACTGGTACTTGATTACACTTTCATTTTCTGGAGTTCAAGATGTCACTTTATGGCTGTAAGTGTAGAATGAACGAGAGTCTGGAACACCGAGGTATTTGTGTCCTTAAGTACTGGCTTTCCTGATACCCAGTGCATAGACCGTTATGCATCGTCTAAGTGCTTGGTAATTCCAGCAGCCAGGAGCCCCAGGTTCTTGATATCCAGTGCATAGATCGTCATGCATACGCTAAGTTCTTTGTAATTCCAGCTGCCACGTGTCCCAGGTCATTGTAAAATTACACAATGGAAAATGTACAACTACAATGACATTGAATGTTAATACAGCGCTCATATAGCAATAAATATACACGATTTAAGGCTTCATTACAGGGAATAAGTGTGTTTTTACAGATACTTCAAAATGTGTAAGTTTAAATAAATGTAATGTTTATGAAGCCGTGTATTCATGAATTTTCACCAAACACTTATAGCATTATCTGGATTCCTAAGAGAATGTGTGTACTATTACCCCTATTAAAGCTGTTTTTTTTTTTTACAAATTACACACCAATAATGTAAAATCACCAACAATTTTATATGTACATTTTTTTTTTTCAGTGTAGCTAGTGAGTGTAGGTACAAGAATGTAGAAACACTTATAGACTTTCTTGCGCCTTAGGAAAAATATAAGGTAGTTTGTAAAAGAAGAATGTGAGAGTGGGTGAAGCAGTGTGTTGGAGCACACGTTGTGTAAGTCTGAATTGTGTATGGTGCATATGTGGAAACGCTTGGGCTTGAGAAAGCATGTGAAATTGTGCGCGCTTTTGATAATGGATAGAGTAAGGCGAGCACGGGTGTTGAACTGAGGGTGTATGTATTACTCTGTACTTACACATAGTTCAGAGAGCATGCGAAGCAGACTCTAAGGTACAGATGACGTAAAAGTTCATGTTGTGTGAGGTAAAGTGTGTAAGGAGCAGATATAAATGTTCGAGCAAGTGAGCAAGTATGTAGTATGTAAGGAGCACGTTCGATCATGCATGAATCAGAGCATAGGAGCTATTATTTTATGACACTGGAAGCGAGTGTTTCTTCTCCCGAGGGGGCGAATTTATCTTTCGAGGTTGCACTACTTATTCAGACGTCTTCACAAATGAGTAATCCTAACCAATATCATTATCCGCAAGTGCCAATCTAAACTTTTGTCTTGGGTTTCGGGAAGGAGGGGGGAGGGGGTGTTATTTTCCCATTGTGAAGGTGAATATCTATACTTTTGATTCGTGATATGGGAAGAGGGTATTGTATCATCATAGTTTTAGGAAAGAAAATTTAAGTTCTAAATTTAAATTAGTAATTAAAATACTCCAGATATTATTTAATTTCAGTTATATAACTTCAGTGCCATGTGAATGTAAGGGTTTGGAGTGGAGGGGGAGTTATGTCTCCTGTGACCCTCCCTCTGGATCCGCCCTTGAACCTTCATCCACCGTGGTAATGGAGAGGGGATGATCGGTCGAAAGGACGGGGTTGGCTTAGAAGTCCTCCCGGAGACATGCCTGGAGGAAACACTGAAAGCGAGTGGTAATGTTGTATTGACGTGAAGCAGACAGCAAGGAGAGAGTGTGTGTGGAGGCAGAGAGAGGCTGACACGTGTGTGCTGTGTTGCAGGCGGTGGGGCACGTCAGCGGAGGCCACGTGAACCCGGCGGTGACCTGCGGCCTGCTGGTCACGGGACGCATCAGCCTGCTCAAGGCCGTCTTCTACGTGGCCGTGCAGTGCATCGGGGCCGTTGCCGGCGCCGCTCTGCTCAAGGTAACATACACTGAATATACAATAATCGCATGACTATGACAAAAATAGGGTGGAAACAGAAGTAGAATTTCGATGACGGAGGTTATAATAGCCCCATGGTCTGGCATTATTGGGGGTTGATATGAGAACTGAGCTGTTCCACTGGAATGACTGGAATTCCTTCGAGGAAGGAAGATGTTGAGTTCAGAGAATCTGGACGGCTCGACTATTAATTTTGCCAGGGAAGCAGGTTAGTCTAGTTAAATATGCACGATCCAAGCTGAATTGCTAAAACGTTACAGTAAGGAGGTGGTGGCAGTGAGGCCAAGCCCAGCTTCTCCCGAAAAACATTGTTCAAGGTTGGAATGGCATGACAAACGTTACAGTATAGTGCAGGTTGAGACGGGGATATTATCAACACAACACTCATGAAGGCCTACATATTTTAGGTTAGTATGCCATGTGTGCCAAATAACTTCAACCAAACTTTATAAGCCGGCAGTATCTATGACAAACAATTCGTAGAATGTGCTAATATATAAAATTTCTGACCGTCTTTTATAAATATAGCAACACATGAAAAAATTGAGCTTTTATGCCGTATCTCGGGGACCAATCTACCAATTCCCACAAAATTTTACTCATAAATAGTGCCACAGTATGCCATGCAAACTTACGTGTTTTAGGTGGGTCCGGCTTTTTTCGAATGGTAGAAATATAAATAATTTAGGCTAGTGTGCTACACATGTTAAACAATGAAACGAAATTCAACCAAACTTTGTACGCTGGCAGTATCCGTTAGAAACATCAAATATACGTGTATGATATTCGACTAATTCCGACCAAATTTTTCACACAAGTAGTGCTATAGTAGGCCATGAAACGTGCATGATTTAAGTGACTCACATAATTGTTTTCCAAATGACGGTCCTGTAAATATTTCAGGTTAGTAAACCCTGGCTACTAAAATATTAGACTTATCACAACCGAAGTTGATGCTCATAATGCTACCCCGGGAAATGCAGCTGATTGCATGCCAGCTTATAGTACGAGCTGTCCAGGATTCGAATCCCGGGTAAGGCACGCGAACGTTTGTAATTGTCTCACAAGGGTCCATTAAATACAGTGGCGTAGCCAGAAATTTCTCAAGGTAGTTACGCTGACTGAAGTGAAGTCAGTTAGATGCATTACACAACTTCAAGTTATAATAAAATGGATCGTAGTTTAAAGCTTAGTTAACAGCAATTATATATTTTTACCAGAATTAAAGGCTCGTTAATAATCATAACATCAACTGTTGATATCATAAGGGGTAAAGGGAGGGTTACAGCCCCCATATACCCACCCCTGGCTAAGCCCTGGAGTCTAAATAAGACAGTAACACGAGAAGAAAATGCCTCGTCTACCCCATCAGTAAGGCGTGGAACTAGACCAGTACTTAGTCTTGCAGTCGAGCAGCGAGTTACCAGTGCCCTAACACTGTGAACAGCCATTTATAGCCAAGTAATACAAAGTTATGCTTTACATGCTGTATTACTTAAAAAATTCTCCGAAGAAAATTTTTATTCGCAAATATTACCCCAATAAAATTTTTTGTTATTTCGTTTTTTACAAATTAATTATTTTAAAAACAATTGATAAAGTGATATGTCTAACTTTATTGAAGTTTACTGGTATCCACACCATGTGTAAGAATATTAAGTAGTTTTCCAGAAAAGAATATTTGTTCTTTGGGGGCGAGACCTTTAAAGTTGAGATAGTCAGCAGCACCGTATTGCCAATCTTAGTTCCGAAAGACACATTTTGACAGTCAGTCATACCAGTGTTGTTGTTTTGCTAATGCGTCCTTCTGCCTCAGCTGTTCTAACAAGTAAGCCATTCTCTTTTTTTATGTCAGCTGGTGGCATTACCATAGAAAATTTACTGCTCTTAGTCCATGACTGCTTTAAAATACAATCTGATAGGACTGCAAGTGTTTGACGCTACAAGGACACCGTTGGGTGTGTGCGAGTGCGTGTCGCCAATATTCTGTTGTCAGTTCCATTTGCAGCCACGAGCAGCAGAACTACGATTGCAGAGGAAATGGTGGGGGCGACAAGGATATATTTCGAGCAACGCAAGTGGATTTTGAAGTGCTATTAGGACTTTCAGAACATGATAGAGGTGGAGAGACGACGGAGTGAAAAATTCTATGCTGCGCCACTGTCACGTGTAGCAATGATACGATTACGTGACACGTTTGAGAGAGACGGAACTGTATGTTATGTGAAGAAAGGACGATGCAGCAGCAAGAAAACTATAACACCCGAAGGAAGTGTGGGGGCTGTGTTGCATTCATCACACGCTTCCCCGGTAAGTCGAAATTCACACGGCAAGCTGGGCGTGAGTGGGTGTCAATAAATCAAGTTTACATCGCATTTTAAAGCACGTGAAGTGTTACGTTCCCACTTTATAACATACTATGAATGAGGACGGCCCAGGCAGGCGTGCCGAATTTTGTGAGTGGGTTGTGAACATGGGCAACGATGACAAACATTTTAATGGTGTGATTGTTTGGTGGGATGAGGCAGCCTTTAAATTGTTAATAATTGTAGTTGTTTTTCACATTTGCAATTACTGTCATACCTGATAGCAAGCTACGTTTCCGCTGAAAATGTTCGCAGATTCAGTCATTGTGAACGGAACGCACGTTTTCCCCGGACCCTTGACTTCACAGATATAACGTCTATTTTGTTTGTTTCTTTGCTTCTACTAGAAACACAGAGTTACTATATGTTTGGAACGTGCGACAGAACCTCAACACCACGTATCCGGATAACTAGATTGGTCGGGCAGGTCTTGTAGAATGGTTGTTAAGATCTCCTGATTCATCCCGATGAGATGTTTTCTACGGAGTTCTACGAGAGACACCTGCATAACCGCTGTAAATGCCTTCACTGGACGGATTGTGACTGCCACTGGTGACGTAGAAGATGATCCTTGTATGTTGGGCTCTGTGCGCCAGTCAGTGGTATGCTGCTCTATTTTCTGCACATGCAATGGTGGAGGACATTTCGAACAGTTATTGAAAGCATTTAATCAATTTTAATCAGCTTATAGCACTGAAGAAGTTCGTTTGCTGCCTACATATTTCTGGTTAAATACAGCGCGCGAGTCTCGCAGAAAGCATTAAAATTGCCTACGTGCCAGGACTGTTCATGTTAATAATTTCATTCTTCTAAAGAAACCTGGATCCCACTTCAAAAAAACATGATGGTTAAATTGTTGTATGCAACAAGAGGATGGCCATGCACATTATTTTCGTTAAAGTGAGAGGTATCAACAAGAGTATGTTCTTAAGTTGAATATATCGATAAAATTAAGACATTCCTGTGAACTACAAAGTAATTTCACGTCATTCCTGATATTAGCTAAGGATATAAATATTTAACTCTATTTTAAATCGTGGGTAAGTATTTCTCTCGCATTAAATGAGCTGGGCTTCAAGTAGCATTGTATTTTCTACCTCATTTATCGTCGTCTCGAGGAACATTTTTTTCGTGTAAGTTTCCGAATCATGTAAACTATACACAGGTATATATTATATAAAATATTGTTATAGATACATGTGCAGTATGCATGAAGGTGTGTTCGAGAGTGATTCGATGTTTCTTCGCAAATACAAATATACAGTGTCATAAAGTACCACACTATCTTCCCATTTTATTCACTTTTATACATTTCTCCTTGTTTAAGGAGTTCCATTCTCCATAAATACGTATCTACAATCGGCTTCAAATGAAACCCACATAGTACAGGATATCCATCAGATATCCTAATTATATCCACAATATCTAAAAGTCATTTAAGTCCTACAGTGAAGCTCTAATGTATATCCTTTGGATATCCAGTAGTAGATACCAGTTTGTACCACTTACGGGATATCCATTAGATATTACAAAACCACCAATTGTCATTACTAAGGTAATTGGCTACATCCAAAGATGTATATAGGACATCCACAATATCCATATCACACGCTAGATATTGGACGGACATTTGGTAATCTTTTGGTAGTATTTTGAATGTAACTTTGCTACTATTTGATGTCCTTGGATATCCAGAATGTCCGAGATAACAACCGTCAAATGTTATTTGGATGTCTCTGTGCTATATGGAAATGATTGGCGTGCAGAGACATATACATCAGCAAATTTTATATTGCTCAACCTCCTTCACACAATAATACGGCAGCCCTAACCGTTGATCTAAAAGAGTAGGTCAAATGTTAGCTGTGAATCATAATCGCCCCATTGTTTTCATATTGGACTGGCTATTTAAAAAAAATCAAAACGGCGGGAAACTTTCGTATGTCACTAGTACTTCAATAGCTTTGGTGGGAGGACGCGGGGTTGACCTAGGCAGGCCAGGAAGAATCGCCACTGCAACCATGATATATTTGGTAATTGAACAGTTATGAAATAAACTTTTGATTAGAGCCCTTGTTCTTCTAACTGCACGTATTTTGACGGACACTAACTGGTATTCTGAGATTAAAGTTGGCAGTAATGAAGGAAAAGTAATTTTATGTCTAAACGTCGTATTAAAAGTGCGATTTTCATGTTTGTGAGCAGTGAGCAGTTATAACTTATTAAATTTATGTTTCTTTCATCCACATCAAAGTAAGGATTTTGATGTCAGCAATATTTGTATTTCCATTCCTAACACTTTAATTCGATCGACGCGTGATCATAGTAATCGGGTCGATGCAAATGTTAATTGCGAATATGATATAAGCATACAAAATGGACATGTAAGTATCGGCGGTTCGCGGTTAACTGAGCACTTTTGAAACCCTGCTTAATTTCTACTTTCCTCCTCATTTTGTTTTCTTCCGCCACATGTAAAATTTACATTGCCATGGGTCTTATGACTTTATTAATGCGTCAGTTAAGTGAAAACGTGAAATTGTTGGTAATCTAAACGTGTTACTAATATACCAATCCGTACTCGAAAGCGTATAAATTAAAGAAGTAACAGCTTTATTCGCCACAAATTAAATATTACACTCGCAATAAATCGGCAAGACTTGGAACTATTTTACTTAATTCGCTGACAATTTAACTGGAAGTCTGCATGCCAGTGTGTACGATAGCGTTGTATGCATTTAATGGGCAGTGCTCATTTTACCGTAAACAGCCTGTAGATCTAAAGGAGAACTTTCACAAGTGCTCCCTCATCTAACAGTGAACAGCCTATTCAGTGCACCTGCCCATACAGCTAATTGCTAATTGGTGAACACGGCCTTTTGACGTCACAGTTCGCGGTCCATTGTCGCTAGGTCCCATGTCCCGAGATCATTCATAAACTTCAACTTTCGTCCGCAGACGTATCCCAGTTGTTAGAAGAAGAATAATAAGAAGAATAAATTCGTTTGTGTTGTTTACATTTTAGCACTCACAAACTGTAATATTATATAAAGCTTTATTGATATCGAAGTGTGAAGATGGAGTCGCAAGAATATACCTAAGAAGAAAGGGATGGAATTTTATTTAGTACCGTCTGTATGCTGCCGGAACTATATGACTGTAGAAACAAACACTTTAAGAACACAAAATTCAAAGGAAACGCGTGAAATCTCACCTTCGGACGGTGCCTAATTAAGTGCACTCTGGTTCCAGTGTCTGAAAGGTTAGTTAGCTTTGGACCTCTTAACTGCAGACACGTAGTTGGGACATGCGTCCGCGGACGAGTTATTGTGGACTAGGCTTTAGGGAGTATCCGAATTGTCAGTTTATACTTGTTAAGTACGGACATTTGCTTACTTACCCGTGTACGTACTTGTCTAGACCACCCGGACGGATCATCATTTCTTCATACTACACCTGCCACACATTCTGGCGGCAACAGTAAGAACTACTGCACACAGCCACAAACGTGTTTCGATTATTAACTGAAATTTTTGCAGTTACGTAACAAGCAAATAACTTAAAATATATTATATACTAATATATTATATATTAATCACATTTACAAATTCGCTTTCTTTATAACTTCTAAATAGTCAAGACTACAAACATAACCAATATGGCGGCTTCTGTTAGTGCACCCAGCAAGTAAGAAACTTTGTGTACTTATCAAATATAGACCCTCTGTGTACTATTTTGAGAATTCGGACATTGCTAGTACATAGGTGGTGACGTCACAGACGGGGCCATGTACGGGAATGTCTATAAAGGTTGTTCATGGTAAACTGACCGCTTTTTAAGGCCCTGCTTGAGATACACTTATATGCCTAGTGTGTATTATTCCGCGATATGTAAAATTACATTGCCATGGACAAGATCACTGCATTCATGCGTCGGTCAAGTACATAGAAGTGTGGAATTATTATAAAAGTATATATTTTACAAAANCACTTATATGCCTAGTGTGTATTATTCCGCGATATGTAAAATTACATTGCCATGGACAAGATCACTGTATCCATGCGTCGGTCAAGTACATAGAAGTGTGGAATTATTATAAAAGTATATATTTTACAACATTTCTGATTCTTGGACTTGTATCTATTAAAATAAACAGGAAGCAAAATAAATCGTTTCAGTATTAACAAATGTTTACCTACCATTTTTAATTTTACGTTAAGAAATGAAAATACTTTCACTCCGTTGTTACCAACTTCACTNCTTGTATCTATTAAAATAAACAGGAAGCAAAATAAATCGTTTCAGTATCAACAAATGTTTACCTACCATTTTTAATTTTACGTTAAGAAATGAAAATACTTTCACTCCGTTGTTACCAACTTCACTGGGCGCACGCCAATGTGCCCGTTCTAATATATGCAAGTAGGGTCATTGACGTTTTTCAAAGATTCATTTCAAAAGAGCTCACTTATCGGTGAACAACTCACTGGGCGCACGCCAATGTGCCCGTTCTAATATATGCAAGTAGGGTCATTGACGTTTTTCAAAGATTCATTTCAAAAGAGCTCACTTATCGGTGAACAACTCACTGGGCGCACGCCAATGTGCCCGTTCTAATATATGCAAGTAGGGTCATTGACGTTTTTCAAAGATTCATTTCAAAAGAGCTCACTTATCGGTGAACAACCTTTATTTGGAGAGAATTCTGACGCAGCCTTAAGCTCGGTTTACAATAGAACAATTTAGCGTTAATTTATGCGTTATCTCGTGTGCAGAAGAATACTATTATGTACTGGTTTCCAATGAAACTTAGCAGGTCAGGTGCGTTGTTGGGATTTCCTTAAGCGTTGAAAGAAATAGTTATATTTTATTTCATAAGTAAAACTTATGAGGCTGCGACCAATCAGAATAGAGCAGTTGGTGTTGTTGGCGGGAAACTGTTATTTGCTAGTATAAGAAATACTAAAAAGGCGCGTGTTTGCACATGTTTACGATTATATTTGTTCACTAAAATAAGCTTATCTAATAGAAAATGTCCACTTTGAAGTATGACCTTCTTAAATATGGATGTTATATACGAATTTCGGCTAGGAAAAAAGTAAACAAGAAAGGTTTGTCGCAAGTTTTCATTGGCTGGACTTAGACATTATCAGATGAATTGGGAATGGTAAATGCAGAAGACGTGGTTCCGTGTACGAGAACAGCGGTTACTGCATAATGTTATTATTGTAAACCCAGCTGTAGTATGGGCAAGTGCGAGGAAGCAAGCGTGTCGAGCTTCCTCTCCGCACGGCCACCTCGGCCGTGAAAGTGGCGGTCTGTGCTCGCTGTGGACACGGCCCGCTGCTCTCAGAGCGGTGAAAGTCAAGTTCGTGGTCGCCGCTGCTCTTTCCCCGCTCCAAGCTTACAACCTGCGCTTCACTTATTACCAGCAGCGGGCTCATTACGACCATCACATATTGCAAGATTCTGTTCGTTGAGAAGCGATTTTGTCGGTGTGTAGCGCACTCTGAAGCGAGCTGAGTATGAACATCTTGTGTTTCGTTATTGCACCGCNAAAAAGTAAACAAGAAAGGTTTGTCGCAAGTTTTCATTGGCTGGACTTAGACATTATCAGATGAATTGGGAATGGTAAATGCAGAAGACGTGGTTCCGTGTACGAGAACAGCGGTTACTGCATAATGTTATTATTGTAAACCCAGCTGTAGTATGGGCAAGTGCGAGGAAGCAAGCGTGTCGAGTTTCCTCTCCCGCGGGGAGTGCACGGCCACCTCGGCCGTGAAAGTGGCGGTCTGTGCTCGCTGTGGACACGGCCCGCTGCTCTCAGAGCGGTGAAAGTCNCTTCCTCTCCGCACGGCCACCTCGGCCGTGAAAGTGGCGGTCTGTGCTCGCTGTGGACACGGCCCGCTGCTCTCAGAGCGGTGAAAGTCAAGTTCGTGGTCGCCGCTGCTCTTTCCCCGCTCCAAGCTTACAACCTGCGCTTCACTTATTACCAGCAGCGGGCTCATTACGACCATCACATATTGCAAGATTCTGTTCGTTGAGAAGCGATTTTGTCGGTGTGTAGCGCACTCTGAAGCGAGCTGAGTATGAACATCTTGTGTTTCGTTATTGCACCGCGAATGTCGGAGTTTGATGTCGCAGCGGTAAACATCGCAACACGTGGGTACGGACCTACGTTCTTTGTGGTGAACATCGCACCTGTTGGGCGTTATTCACCACGAATTGAATTGAATTGTCCGTGGAGAGCTGAAATTAAACACTGTGCTTGATTTACTTTAAGCTAATTGGCCAAGAAAAAACACAGTACGCTCTAATATGAAGTAAAACATTTTTAATCATTCGGAAGATATATATAAATATTTATTTATTTATATATATTTATATAGTTGCAGACGTCTTTGCAGGTTATTGTTCTGAGGTTGCTGGCAGCACGAGTTCATTTTATACTAGTCAGATGTCGCGTAGGTACTTACTTTTCTCGGCAACAGATGTCGCGCTGTGCGAGCTGTAAGTTTATAAACCAGAAATATAAATAGTTAACGACAATGTCGCACGCGTTATTTATACTGGCTTTTTTCAATTAAATATATAATTTTAGGCAGGTGTTTACGTCTGACTGGACATAATTACAAAATAAAATTTACATAACAGTTTTCAGTGTATTTGTTTGTTCTGTGACGTCAAAGATTTTCGATATGCTCAGAAGTTTGATGAAACGTGTACCGCAGCGCAGTTCGTAATGACTACATTCGCTCTGTGTTTCGTTGTCTCCAGAGCATAACAATTACTGTCGAAAAGTTCGTGTTCAGCCTTCAGGCCTCCCCTTGTCGAACTGTCGGCTGGAAACCACCGCTGGGGAGTTTGGTTCACAGTTCACTCGGTCCTTTTGGCAGCCCTGTTGCCTTTTTTTTTCCCCCCCAATTGTGTATCCTTCTGCAGTATACATAATATAGCTATTACATAACGGGACTAGGCACTCCTGAGATCGTTCACTTGGTGGTTATCAAAGCGAACGTGTGTATGTGACCTTGAAGCTTATGGAGTGAACAATCCTCTGCCCGTCTGTGTGGTTAAATTTGTCTCTAGGTTTTGATAAAAAAAAATATTTTTCATTACCCTTGAACAGCGCAAGACCTTATTAGTTGGCGAGCACTATGAGGAAGGAATCGGCCAGGGCCTGCATTACCGTAAGGAACCATCCCAGCATTCGCATTGAATGATTTCGGTAAACGCTGGCAAACCTAAATCAGCACGGCTGGACCGGGAATCGAACCCGGGTCCTTCTGAGAGCAATTCGAGTGATTTACCACTGTGATATCTTGCACAGTGTGTCAGCTTGCACTCATCGTGGTTAGCGTAAAAATAGAGCAGCGCGTGAATCTGAAATGTATTGTGGAAAGTAGGTCCTGAACAAGCTGAGCAAACGACTGAAGAAGTAAAGACCAGATCTTGGAAAGAAAAGCTCATGGATTCTGCATCAGGATAATGTGCCCTCTCATAGCGTTGTCTCTGTGAAACAAATTTTAGTGGATAAACGCATCAAGTCTTAATTCATTTTAAGGTATGCTTAGCAAAATTTATTTTACAACATAATCATAAACTGATGTAAATTAATAATACGTAAAAATAACACCCTCTTTTGAGTAATTCTCAAGAATTGAGAAAAAATTTCATAGCATGATTTAAAAATTTCTTAAAGTAATTTATGGTGTTTATTTTATTATCTCTTTTCTGTAAGTGAGTTAGTTTTTATTATCTGTACATTCCAAAATCCCTAAAATTGTGATTTTGACATGCAATCATGCAAACAACTATGCGGTCTAAATGTTTAATGTGTTTATTACTTGTAAGTATGTCTAAAGGTTGGACGGTATTAGTAAAATATAAAATAATAAATTTTTTGGTGATCAGTCGCCCTCAATATGTAGCTGAAACAATTTTAAATGCCACCAGTTTAAACACGGCACGTTTAATGAGACATTACGATATTGTCATTATCTAATGCCAATATTTGCTATGCATACAGTACTAGAATCAGTGTTTACATCCATGTATATGGTCATACGGAAAGGGAAAATCTGTTTCAGTGACATCAACAAGTCACCCACAAAATAAAGTGTTTGGTTTTTACTATTTTCACCAGTTGCCCAAAAATTATCCTCATAAATTGTAATAATTGTATTGAACTTCGTTTGTAAAACAAAATTAACCAAATCGCAGCTTTTTATTTATGTGCAAACAAATTCGCAAGCCTTTGACTTAAAGCGATAGTTAATACCTACTATCTACCCTGTCAAAATGTTAAAATAATAAAAATGATAAAAAAAACTTTTTATCAAGTTTGTTAAACTTACAAAATGAGCTGCACGATGTACTAATTTACCAACTGAGGATATTTTCCTGATAACCTCACGTCCACTTGTGGATTACTATATGTAAAACATTCCTTCTACAACTAATTATTACGTAGAAAATTTTTAAAAGTGCATTTTTTTTAGTTAAAGGAACTATAAAGTTTACGTGACTGCCGAAGTAACCAAATCCTATATACCAAATATTTAAACGGCTGCCCTGAAACATGGCGTATTTTAACTTGTATCTCCTGCCTTGTGTGTCATTTCTTTGTTTAGTACAGTTCAAACTAGTTTTCGCCTGACCTAAATTAACGTGCAGAAATGGGTGACGATGTGAACTGCGTGATATATCTCGCAATGCCTGAGCACGGTGCAAGAAGTCGAAGAGTACTACTCGACCAAGCCACACGGAAGCGTTAACAGGGCAAAGCGAATGTGCCACAAGTTAATGGTCACTGCGACATTTCACACCCACAGCCGAGCGCTTTTATATTTTCGGAAGGGAGAGAGTGGAGTACAGAGATTTGGGCGGCTCTTAACGGCGAGGTCTTGAGAGCCGAGGAAGGGGGAGAAAGGCGTGACCTTAACGCAGTTCACATATTTTCCGGATGCACGCTTGGCTGGGTCGAGTAGTACACCCACGTGCATGCGAAGGGGATTGCGCGAAATAACTTTTTATACGGCTGGAGTAAAGCCAGCAAAAGCGGACGTGTAGTGTGTGGTGTGCGGCTGTGGCCTTGCCGAGCGTGTTCCCGGCGAGCCGAGCCGTCTTCCGCGCCGGAAGACAGACTGACTGTCGGAGGGTGCAGAAGGGGGGGGGATGTTCGCACGCAGTCAGAGGCAAGTTCAAGGCTGGAGAAAACCGCCAAGCGTGGCAAGACGCGACCGCCTGGGCTTTCTCCTCCGTCAAGGTCACTGCTTCCTGTCGCCCGTGCCGACTACCTGGCCGCCAGTGTGCGAACCAATTTGTTTTGGATT
>NQII01004251.1:80847-100168 GCA_002778355.1 Clitarchus hookeri
GGGGGGGGGGGGGGGGGATGCCAGGGAATTCTCCTTTTCATAATTTTTTTCCCCCTGGCTCGTGCAAGAAAAATTAAAGCGGTTTCCCTACCTAAATAGTAATAACGCATCACCGAATAGAATCATTCCCACGTACACATTTTAACGACGCAGCTTGATGCTTACTTCAGATGAACTGGCTGGAAAACACTCAAGATCACAGGCAACTAAGATATACTCACTGTCAAACTACAAGTTTTCTGTGTACAGCTTAATTTCGTACACATTAGCACAGATTGGAGACATGTGGCACTGCAGTTTGTTTATAACCTTTAAGCTAGTACATATTCCCGCTACCGGATATCGGTAACTGTGCAGGAAAACGCGAATCATCCACTAAAAAGAAGTTTCCCTCCTCAGCAAAAAGTTTAATTCGCTCCTTGCTGGCCGGCCACCACGGTAACATTCCGTACCCCCTAATTCAGTTCGGATCCCGAGTAAAGTCGCATTCACCCGTACGCCCATAACGCAGAGCAGGACGAACAGACATCCAGTCAGAATACATGTCGTTTTCCGCACCTTCTTTGCCGGAATACCTGAACAACTGCCGAAATGTCAGCAAGCGTATAGCGTGAAATCAGCCGATTGTTCTCAGCGTGCCGGAACTTCGCTGTTTGGCATGCAGTGGGCCAGTAAATAAATTGAATCGACTTCACTATAAATTAAAATTTCACTGCCGTACAATTTATATATCTATAATTTTTGCAAACGTTAACATATACGATGTATGGCCTTAAGTTCGAAAAGTAAATTGTATCTAGTAATCATAAAACAACAATTATTCAGCTTTCAATTTACTCAAAGTAAAATCTTTAAATTATATAAATTATCAAAGTTTTTTTGGAGTGAATATGTTTATCAGACTTGTTGTTCAGCAATTACGTAGGCAGCGTAGCATCAAATTGCGAAAAACCCTTGTTGTTGTAAATTGTGTTTCAAACGCAACATTGCAACCGGTCCGGCTCTATAAATGTTCGACTGGATTCATGTCTGATGGACGTGGCGGCCACACCATTTCGGGCCACACACGAAACACACGGTGTAATACCCTGCTGGAACATCCCATTGTTGCGCAGGTACACGAAACGTGTAAAGGCGACCAAGGAATGAGCATAACTGTCACCAGTCAATGGCGTGTTCAAGCGAACCAGCGAACCCCAACACATGCCACACGAACACATCCCATACCAATGTTGAGCTACTACATGAAATCTTAGATGGTTTTGATTTTTAGGGTTAAAGGAAGACAGGCATTGAGTGTAATTTTTAAAATGATTTGGTATTTTAATTGAGTTATTGTTAATACCATGTCATGAAATTTCGACTGTTGAGGGACCTTAAGGAACCACCATGGTATTCGGGTGACGTTATTTGAGAAAAACATGGTAAACCTAAATGAATATGGCTGGAGTAAGAATCGAACGTGGGTTCTCCTGAATGCGAGTTCAGTGTGATAGCACTGCGTCACCTTGCTAAGTACGAGATAGGTCTGAACAAGAATCTTCTCTTTTTTCGTAGCAGTGGTGTTGCATGCACCAGGCGTGCCCAAGTACGAAATCTGCTATATGTTTTGTCTACTAAATTATATAGTACACCATCGCAGTTAAAATAGAAATTCCCATTCATCCGACCTTAGTACCACGTGTACTATTTTGCGTGAGAAAATGTGTTGAGAACTTGGGAAGTGTACTGGGAGTAAGCTGACGATGAACATAACATGTGCTTATTTAGTACCAGAAATTGTCTAAGGATTCTTTCCAGTGTGTGTATGTGTGTGTGTGTGTGTGTGAGAGAGAGAGAGAGAGAGAGAGAGAGAGAGAGAGAGAGAGCAATTATATCATCAGGAGAACATCCGCGGAATAGGCCTGCACGATAGCCAGCTAGAAACTGAAGTCTACGTACTTTCGTGTTTATATGCCCCGATTGGATTCCTTACTTCCGGAACACGTTCTTTTCTTTAGGCCGACTTTCGACGATCTTACGTTTATAGTAAAAAGTTTGTAATATACACTTACAAGTACGACAGGCTAGTGCAAATATGATAAAGAATGATTGACTGCAAATTCTGCTGACTCGTGCACCTATCACGCAGGCGTCGGTAGCACATTCTCTGTGCAGATTCTGACATTCTTTTCACCCATACATTATTAGATTTTCTCCTAGACGATTTAGCTTGCAACCTCCTTACTGTGCTCCTTCAGAAATGTCCACTCTTTAATAAGACATTATATTTACTTGTGTTAACTGTCTACAATTTTATATGCCTCTTTTGTCGTTCGAAGGTTATTCATTGACACCTACTCTGATCTTCTCTTTTATCTCTTTGTCCACTCCTTTTACCTATGTTTGGCTTTTCAGAAATTTTTATTTCATTTTTATGTATTGCAATTGCATCTTTTCGCTTATTTGCCTACATTATTGATGCGCGTGTCGTTATATTGTGTGTTCACAATAAATTATATTTCGCCTGCTTTTACGAGTAGTTCTCCGAAGAAAATATTTTTTTTTGCACGCGTCCGGCAACTTTCAAGAACATTTAGGCCTGTCTCCCATGTCCACTTATCTGTTTATAATTTTCACCATTCCATTATGCTATACTTCTCTAGCACTTAAAACTTTCTCCGAATTTTAGTAGTTCCTGAATTTCACATCGCAAAGTTTCACGACTTCTTCCCATGCACCCAACTGCTACTGGACTTACTCTTCATTATTTCTCCAAAACATTAAGCCATCTTCAAGCTACATTACTTTCGTTTATTTTCTCCTTTTCCAATTTTGCGCAAATATCCGTTATTACAACATAAAATTAAACATATTTTTTGGCTGCGGATATACTAATTGCTGGTTATCTCCAGGAGACTGCCCTAAAATAATGCCCCCAAACAACGCGCTTATATAGGCAACTTCCGTGGCGCAGTTGTTAAGGTGTTACGTAGGTGCCACTAGGTTCCGGGTTCGAATCCCGAAAAATCCATTTAAGTTTATATTATATTCGTATGTAAGCCGGCAAGCCGTCTCCGATTAGTCCTGAGGCATAAAACTGAGGACGTCAGTAGACCAAGTCAAATTAAATTAAAACGTTCCCTCAGATCATACCCACCTCTTTTCGACTGTTGTTCTTTCCTGTATCACCACAGGCCTTCGATCAGCGACAGCAAGCTGTAAATAGCTAATAACGTCAGGAATCTCTTATTTTTATCATTGGAAATCAAATCGTGTTCAAGTTTACAATATTCAAAACTGTTTTATAAAATTGCTTAATGAAACAATTCATTTAATTCTAGTTAGTTGCTAGTACCACGCTTCTTGTATTTCATTGGCCGTAACTTGGTTCCCTATATCGATGAAGCTTAGAAGACGTTCCTGTATCCTTCGAAGGATGACTTTGATCTTAAACTCTTCTAGAGACTGAGGTGATCTCTTAAGGCTTCTATCCCCACGGTTCTCCAATGAAAAAAGTACGCAATAACAACACTATATTTTCTCTGTTGAGTGATGTTTCATATCATGTTGACCAGTTTGCATATGTGTTCAAAACAGAAACTTACTAAACTCAGAAATCCGTTGGACTTTCTCCATAAACGTAGCTTATTACAAGCAAAAAAAAACTACAAAATAAAAAGTAATAAAATAAAAATCAGTATGCATACCCAAACTGGAAACAAAACTTCCCCCCAAAAATCGTGCAAAATATATGCATGCAAAAAAACTATTTATTTGCAGAAATGGAACAAAAAATTTAAAAAAAGAAAAATATACAAATATTATGAAAGAACTATCAATAACTGACAAAAAGGAGTAGACTATATATCTCGACATGAATAACCCAGTCGGCAACCGAATCTGATTCATCTACACAATCGCCACTAAACTTTCTTAGGAATTGCCTAGATACACAATCCCGTGTTCGTATAGATGCGCATATTCCTGTTCAAATCTGAGCTGCAGTCCGCGAATGTGTAACTATAGTCCCCTGGAAATTCATACTTACCTTACGAGAGGTCATACTGTATGACAAACTGTCTCTAATTCTCCCCTTCTTGACAGCTCCTAAAATAATTCAGAAGAGAAGTAATGTAACAGTAGTGACTATAAATTACCACAGACTCATTAGCCATTGAGGCCATTTGTGTCTGCTGTATGTTGTGTTTAAAATTAATGAAAAGTAACACATTACATTTTAAAATACATTTCAAGTTGCATTATGTGTCTTTCATAAATTTTAAAATATAAAATATTGAGCTATTCTACACAAAATTTTCAATATTTTGTCCCGTACATATTTTCAAGTGTGTGAATTAAATGTTATTCGTTCAAAATAATTAAAAGGAAAAGGGCTAATAATTGCATTAACTATACGGAACCTAATATCGAAATGTATTTGTTGAATTTACTACAAAATAAATTTTGTACATTTTTGTTTAAAAAAATTAGATTATTTTTGACTTGATGTAGTTTATACTCTTAGGCAACATGTTCATAAAATATGTCAAACCATTAGGTGAAATTTTTAATTTCATTGTCCTTTTGTTTGGTTAAGATGTGGCATAAAGCACGTGTTCTGAAATGGAAGTTACGACAGTGTGCTCGGACTTCTCAAGTCTCCACGAACGTCTTGTGAATGTACCTGGAACGGAGATTCTGTCCTCCCTACAAACTGCCTGAGCCATAAGAGGTATTTGTGCACTTTCTAGAGATCACATTATTTGAATATAACATGATTCCGAGCTGCGATCATTGTCACCAACAGCCTTAAGCCACACATGAGAACCAATGAGTTAATTAGGCGCACCTACGTGGACACTCAGTTGCAAACACCACGTAAATATTAGCACTCACGCCATTCCAGTACAAACGCACTGAATTCTTCAAAGGGTGCACGGGAAGTTTCAAATTGATGGCGCCTGCTGCTGAGCAGTCTCCGAACCACGACTCGGAGCTCCGAGTGTGTCTCGAGTGAGCGTATAACCGCATTTCAGCCCCCTCGCCACACGAGCTTGGCGCCAAGATGACAGTGGTCGAGCAGCCAGCGAGAAAAAAAATGCCAATGAGTTCCCGAATTTTGAAAGTGCTTACCTACAAATGCTACATGCGTCAGTCACTCAGATCCTTGAAGTCCGGAGCGTTACACTTTCGGGCTTCAACGCCTGAAGTGACATCTATAAAGACACCGAAAAATAGCGAAAAGTTTTTGAGCCAGCATATTTTCGACAACACTAGTGAATCATTTTATTATTAGGGTAGTCAAGTTTTTGTCACAAATCAGTTCCTTGCTAACCAGTTAGCTTGTATTGGAATCTTAATTGGTTCAGTGAAATGCAATAGTATCTTCAAATATGCACGACAGCCAAAATAAACATAAACTGTTTGAAATGTGTACTCTAAGCTAAGGATGTTGATATCAGAGAAAAATATAGATATTATACATACTGGTTATTTATAAAAAGTATCGTTTTACACAACGATATATCGAAGAAAAATATCGATTTTCAGTATATCGGAATTCGATATTTTATGTATTAAAGGACTTGGCAAATGTAAAATTGCTTAAAATATTGAGGACACGAGGAATTTCAGAAACATGGGGCGCCTGTTTTTGATGCATGATGTCAAATTAAACATAGCGATTTTTTAATTCAATATTTGCATTCAAAACAGAGCGTTTTAAAAGTGCATTAAAAATATTTATTTACGATACCTGGAAAAATGTACTGATTTTGATAAAATATCGTTTAAATATATCAACGATTTATATATATATATATATATATATATATATATACATCGTTGATATAATATCGTCATTCGATATGTCGATATTTTTTTCAATATCTCTACTGTACGTTGAATCCTAGAGACTTTTTCCACAATGAACCAGCGTATTTATCTATCGTAATAAGCCGTGCCAAACTCAGTAGTAGAATATGTTATGCTTTCCTCTACTTCCCTTTTATTTAAAAGGATATTTTAGATTTTATAACTTTAATTTAAACTTTAATTGAGTCTGTAATAATTCGTGGTTCGCTGTTAACTGAATGTTTTAAAATCAACTTTGTAAACATTCATAGATTCTAAAATAAACGTTCGGTAGGTTAGGCAGTAAATTACGAAATAATTTACATGTCTAACAGCTTTATTAACATTTAACTTTCAATTTGGTGACTTCTGGTAGCGTATTGGTTTGTAGTTACGGCGTTTACAGTAGAATAAACCAACGTTTTGGGATAATAATATTTGTTTTTCTTTTTCGCAGTTCATTGATCAGTTTTGAAAGCCTTCTACCAGCCTGTTATACAGCTCTCAACGATATGTACAAAATGGCCTCGTTATGAACGTAATGAGTAGTAACAAATTATCAGTAAAGTGGAGCTGTGGAATTATTTCAATCACTGTCGTTACGTTAGCCAGTATTAACGCTAAAATGTATGCAGTTATGGACAAGGTTTTTTTTATAAAGTTTATTTGAGGAGTGGTTAGCTAGCTGTGTAGGAATTAACGCTTATATATTAGGTTGGTAGCGGCATGTTAATGCATATTGGAGGTGGTCGCAAGCCTAGATATAAAGGGTAGAGTGCGTATGCCTGCTACGCATAAGCAGTCTTCGTGTTCCAACATTGAAATGCTTTTCTTCCCACACAACTTTCCAAACACCACGTGACTTCAACTAAGGTTAGCACATTGCCTTATTTAGGAAGTACTTTTGTTTGGTAGTAAAGCAATTTTGACTAAGTTGTAATGCAACCAAGTTNTTTTTTTTTTTTTTTTTTTTTTTTTTTGTAAAAGCACAGGTTTGAGGCTAAAAACAAAATTAAACAACCAGAACATCGTTGTTCGAACACACTGAGCGATACGACGCTGTGATAAACCATCGGATTCGGATTCGGGAGGATCTAGGTTCGAATCCCGGTCCGGTCATCCTCATTTCTGTTTTCCATGCTATCCCGAAATCACTCCAGGCTCATGCTGGGATGGCTTCTTATCACAGGTCATGGCCGATTCCTTTTCCGTCCTTGCTTCTATGAGCAACTTGCTCCGACTCTAACGATCTCGCTGTCAACGAGAAGTTAAACCCTACATAGCTACATAAAGGCTGCCCATGGTTAATCGAGCACTTTTTAAACCAACCTGTGGAAAATTCCACTGGCTTATCTGTGCATTATGTAATTGTCACACTGCCATGCGTCCAATAAAGTTTGTAACGACGCAACGGAGGGAAGGTACTTCCATGCTTTCACTGAGCAAGGAAATAGTTCCTGGTACCAAATATGTTTATTTGGAGAGTATTTATTTATGTTGAAGGATAGTTGGTGAACACAATCAAACCGCTCTTGCCGAAAACATCCGCATATGTTCTCTTGAACCAAATAATTGTATTGCATTTTATAGGGCTTATTAACGTCAGCCAGTGTTATGACCGAAGGCGTATCAAGGGAAGGCTTATAAATTAACTTACAACCTAACTTAAATTAACATCCATGTCTTACCTGGGATTCGAGCCCTGAACCTCCCGTACCCCAGATCGGCGGCGCGCCAACCGACTGCGCAACGGGAGGCTGGCTTTAAACCTAACATTCTTAAAAATAATGAGTTGGGCCAAACACATTAGTTGTTTTTATGACATTATCAGCACACAATTAGTACACACGGCAATTTTACGATGGTTGTCGAGCGTTTCATATTATGATGGTAAATTCAAATCACTAGCTAGTTTCGAATTGAGCAAATATTTTGTTGCTTTGAATAATCTGCAACAAAAAATTCAACAATAAGTTTTGACTAGTCACAAATATTTATCACATCCTATTCATCAACTTGTACGTGTAATTGGTAGTTCAGTGGGTAGAGCACCAGACATCCCAGCCTGCGCTTCAGGTTAGAATGTCGGTTAAGTCGTCGATGGACTTTTACTAAACGCCGTATTATGACTCAATACCTAACAATAGGATAACGAAAATAAAACTACGTTTATCTTCGGTTAAATTAATTTAACGTGCTTTAGCAACAATACGAAATTTCGATATGTAATATACAATAATATTTTACTCGAATATGTTTGGTTAGTGCAAAGAAATATGGTGAAGCATTTTATTTTGTTCCAACTACATTATATTTGTTTCGCCAAATACAAACTTACGATTTGTTTGGCTCAAACAAGTAATGTTTCCCTCTAATATTTATTTTTCTCTTTGTTAACGNCAAATACAAACTTACGATTTGTTTGGCTCAAACAAGTAATGTTTCCCTCTAATATTTATTTTTCTCTTTGTTAACGTTGAATTAAAAGTATTAGTTAAACATGTCCGAATACTACAATTATTAATTTCATTTTCTGTTTTTTTTTTTATGTGTGTAAGTGCCTTAGATATAGAAAATTTGTAAAGCATTTACTTTTCTAGTAATTTCATAGTNCAAATACAAACTTACGATTTGTTTGGCTCAAACAAGTAATGTTTCCCTCTAATATTTATTTTTCTCTTTGTTAACTTTGAATTAAAAGTATTAGTTAAACATGTCCGAATACTACAATTATTAATTTCATTTCCTGTTTTTTTTTTTTATGTGTGTAAGTGCCTTAGATATAGAAAATTTGTAAAGCATTTACTTTTCTAGTAATTTCATAGTTTCAATTGACCGACGCATGAATAGAGTAATGGGACTCATGGCAATGTTAATTTTACATATGGCGGAATAATGCACAATGTGCATGCAAGTAGATCTTAAGCAGGGCTTCCAAAAGTGCTCAGTTTACCGTGAATAGCCTATACCTTTCTACCTACCTACCTACCTATCTACCTATATATCCACCTACTTATTTACCTTCTATACATATTTACTTACCTATCTACCTATCTTATTATGTACATATATACCTACCTTCTTATCTACCTACATATCTACCTAACTATACACCTACATATCTACCTACTTATCTACCTACCCAGCTACCTACCTATATACCTACATACCTACCTACCTATCTACCTAGATATATATCTAACTACTACCTACCTCTACCTACCTATCTACCTAGATATATATCTAACTACTACCTACCTCTACCTACTTATCTGCCGACCTATCTATCCACCTACTCATTACCTACATATCTACTTACTTATCTACATACCTATATACCTAAATATCCACCTACTTATTACCTACCTATATATCTACCTACCTATATATTTACCTGCATATCTACCTACCTATATATTTATCTGCATATCTACCTATATATTTACCTACCTATATACCTATCTATCGACCTACCTATCTACTTACCTACCTATCTACTTACCTACCTATCTACTTACCTACCTATCTACTTACCTACCTATCTACTTACCTACCTATCTACTTACCTACCTATCTACTTACCTACCTATATACATACCTACTTACCTACCTATCTACTTACCTACCTATCTACTTACCTACCTATCTACTTACCTACCTATATATCGACCTACCTATCTACTTACCTACCTGTCTACTTACCTACCTATCTACTTATCTACCTATCTACTTACCTACCTATCTACTTACCTACCTATCTACTTACCTACCTATCTACTTACCTACCTATCTACTTACCTACCTATCTACTTACCTACCTATATACTTACCTACCTATATACTTACCTACCTATATATCGACCTACCTATCTACTTACCTACCTGTCTACTTACCTACCTATCTACTTATCTACCTATCTACTTACCTACCTATCTACTTACCTACCTATCTACTTACCTACCTATCTACTTACCTACCTATCTACTTACCTACCTATCTACTTACCTACCTATCTACTTACCTACCTATCTACTTACCTACCTATCTACTTACCTACCTATCTACTTACCTACCTATCTACTTACCTACCTATATACTTACCTACCTATCTACTTACCTACCTATCTACTTACCTACCTATCTACTTACCTACCTATATACTTACCTACCTATATACTTACCTACCTATATATCGACCTACCTATCTACTTACCTACCTGTCTACTTACCTACCTATCTACTTATCTACCTATCTACTTACCTACCTATCTACTTACCTACCTATCTACTTACCTACCTATCTACTTACCTACCTATCTACTTACCTACCTATCTACTAACCTATCTACCTGCCTACATAGTTACAACGAGGTCAAATAAGATAGAACTCATGCTGGTAGTGTTCAAAAATTCGCAAAAATGGTAGATATTTATTCTCCCAGGAAAGGAGAATATGCCCAGAGGGGCAGTCCAGTTATACCCAGTGGCGCAGAAGATAAAAATACGAGACAGTTCGAGAGACATCAGAATGATAAACTCCGTATAGAATATGACTGAGTGGGGTCAAGAGTTTTATTATCTATTTATACCTGCCTCGCTAGCTATTTGCCATTGTTTGAACTAGTGATTCTGACAGTTAAATGGCAGTTGCTGAGTCAGTGTTGGGGACGTGCGCAGAAGACGAAGCTCTGCCTGCCTCGTGTCCAGTGCTCGGCGTCAAGTGGACGGCTGTGTTGTTGGCGTGTGTGTGAGGGTAGTTGTGCGGTGTTGCAGGCGATTACGCCCGAGGAGACGGTGGGCACTCTCGGCATGACGACCATCAGCCCCTTCATGACGCCGCTGCAGGGACTGGTGGTGGAGGCGGCCATCACCTTCGTGCTGGTGCTCGTCGTGCACGGCGTCTGCGACGACAAGAGGGGAGACCTCAAGGGCTCGGCGCCGCTCGCTATCGGCCTCTCCATCTCCGCGTGCCACCTCGCTGCCGTGAGTACTTCCACCCATACCTGTACCCGACCACGGGTACATACACTTCTATTCCTACAACAAATTCTTTGGAAACTAATTTTCAAAAAAAATTTTGTAACGGTACAAATAAATTACGTTAAGTTCCACACAACATTAGTGGAGAGTGGAGTGGAGAGATTTGGGCGTCTCTTAACATCGAGGTCTTGAGAGCCGATGAGGGTGAAGTGAGGTGAGTATGGAGCACCGCCAGAATTCAAGGGCGGAGGAAACCGGAGATCCCGAGAAAACCCGCCGACCAACGGCATCGTCCGACACGATTCCCACTTGCGAAAATCTGGGAGCGACTCCGCCGGGAATTGAACCCGGTTCGTCTAGGTGGGACATAACCTTAGTTTGGAATGTGAAAAACGAATGTGTTGTTTGAATGATTCTTGTAATGGGGGTAATTGATTGAACAGTTATGGACATGCCCACTAGGTAAAATAAAATAACTTAGATTAAAAATAATTAAGATTAAAAAACATAAATGAAATAAATAGAAATGAACGAGGCTGAGTTAGCTGTTGTCGACACATATGTTACATTAAACCATAAAACAAAAAAAAATAGAACTGCGCAATACACGAAAATGTAACATATACATAATTCCGAGCAGGAATGTTGTCGTATTACACAAAATAAAACTATATTTCCACTTCAGCATAATTGCCTCTCTGGTCTCAGGTAGGCCTTCGCTGAAATTCATTGGTTGTCGTTAATATTAAATTATTTCTGTAGTCATGGCAATACTTTTGTTTAATTTAATATATATATATATATATATATATATATATATATATATACATTTTTTGCAGTAGCTGAATAACANATGAAATAAATAGAAATGAACGAGGCTGAGTTAGCTGTTGTCGACACATATGTTACATTAAACCATAAAACAAAATAAAATAGAACTGCGCAATACACGAAAATGTAACATATACATAATTCCGAGCAGGAATGTTGTCGTATTACACAAAATAAAACTATATTTCCACCTCAGCATAATTGCCTCTCTGGTCTCAGGTAGGCCTTCGCTGAAATTCATTGGTTGTCGTTAATATTAAATTATTTCTGTAGTCATGGCAATACTTTTGTTTAATTTAATATATATATATATATACATTTTTTGCAGTAGCTGAATAACATTTCGTTGCTCACTGCACAATTATTTTTCGTTCATCATAAAAAATTGTGTGGGGAGTATTTCAACATACTTTTAAAGCAACTGCCATTTTCTTTTTTCAATTCGGTCCGTATTATTTGCTTTTGATAAAGAAAAATTCAACAGGAAACTGAAAAAGTAAAGCTGTGAAACATGGAATATTTATTTGCGCACGGTTTGCAGATTTTGATGTATACATACACACACACACACACTATATGAAACTACTAATGAAATTTGAATGTTATGTATTTATAATCATAAATTTCATTAGTAGTTTCATTAGCTGACGTCGCTTTGGCGGAATGCTGAGGCGCAGCTGGCCTATGTTCGAAGCTTGGGAAGGTTTTCGACTTTTTTAAATATTAATCGTAACTCTTTACTGTACGTGGCACCAAATATACCTGTAGTTACACGACCCGTATCTTTGTTTGGGGCAACCAAATAAGAGTAACAAAATAATTTAGTTTCNCAAATATACCTGTAGTTACACGACCCGTATCTTTGTTTGGGGCAACCAAATAAGAGTAACAAAATAATTTAGTTTCAACAACACAATCTTTTATTGCCCCTATACAAACAATTAAATTGGTTGAGCCAAAAAATCTTTGTTCGATTAAACAAAACCGTTTTCTTAGTGTAGACTAGTCACACACACACATATATATATATTATATAGATATATTATATAGATATATATATCACGTCCTTCCCATCAACTTGTTCGTGTAATTGGTAGGCCAGTGGATAGAGCANCAAATATACCTGTAGTTACACGACCCGTATCTTTGTTTGGGGCAACCAAATAAGAGTAACAAAATAATTTAGTTTTAACAACACAATCTTTTATTGCCCCTATACAAACAATTAAATTGGTTGAGCCAAAAAATCTTTGTTCGATTAAACAAAACCGTTTTCTTAGTGTAGACTAGTCACACACACACATATATATATATTATATAGATATATTATATAGATATATATATCACGTCCTTCCCATCAACTTGTTCGTGTAATTGGTAGGCCAGTGGATAGAGCACCAGATGTCCAAGCCTGTGCTACTGGTTAGAATATCGGTTAAGTGGGCAATGAATTTTAACTTTTACTAAACGCCGTATTATGACTCAATATATAACACTAGGATAACGAAAATGGTTAATATTGTTATAGTAAAACCGTAATAAAACTACATTAATCTTAGGTCAAATGAATTTAACATACTTTAGCAACAAAACGAAATTACATTTTAAATACACATTAATGTTTCACTCAAATGTGTGTGGTTTGATTAGTGTTAACAAATATGGTAAAACATTTTATTTTATTATATCAACAGTATATTTGTTTCGCCATATACGAACTTACGATTTGTCTGGCACAAACAAATTCTGTTTCCTTCTATTATTTATTTTTCTCAGTGCATCCGCATGAGAAAGCAAGGACGAAATATCGTGCTGTGCTACAACGAATGTGCAAATACCTGAGGCAGGAGTATAAAGACCTTGGGGTCAGACCAAGAGGTGATTGCACTAGCGAAATTCCCGGCACTGCATGGTGATGGGGATGCATGTATCTCGCAAAATCCTGGAACACCGTTTGCCCGTCTACTAATAAACCCGGTGCACTTTGGGCGAGGCAGATATACATAAGACGGACGCAAATGCAGTATACAGTTATAGCCAATCAAGCTGGTGTATCTTCATAAGGGTTTATAACTGTGCATTACTGGTCGTGCGGTAATATGTACATCTTGTATTACAGAGGTCCTGCGTTCGATTCCAACAGACTGCACTGTTGTTAGTTTTATCACTCCCTCATTAAGTTAGTTATTAGCTTGTGTGCATTGTTATTAGAGATAGTGGAAAATCAAAACAATTTTTGGTCCAACATATTATAGAAAATCCTGTACATTCTTTCTCTTCTTGCGATCGAGGGTGCATTATTGTCGCATTATTAAGTGTTTGCAGACAAATTTTTTACGTACAGTATTCATGTTTCAGTTTTCGCATTGGCTCGGCGAAATGGGGAAATGGCTTTGCACACTGATGAAAGCCAGTAACTAAAGGAAATAATTTTAACATGTGCATATTGCGTGGAAACATAAGAAACATTGAACTTATCCCACGATAGACCATCGTCTCTAATTATTATAAATAGATTTGAATGTTACGCACGTAACCTGCCTGGTGTGTTCATTTTGTTCCGTTATTTAGCCCATTGTTCAATGTGAGACAACACATCTCCCGAAAAAAGCGAGCAAATAAGGATCAAATTGCGGGCGGTCATGTGTGCAAAAACAGTGGGAAGTGTTGCGTAGTTCCTGAGTTACGACGCGAAACTGACAGCTTAATTGGCAGCTTTCTCCTGCGTGGGTAGGCTGACGTGAGTGCAGGAGTGAAATGATGTACGGCGCATTGCCGCCACGGAAACAGCTGTACTCTCCCGAGGAGACAAGCGTGTACGAGCTGAGGCCACACTTTCCTTCTCTCGTCTAGGTGACTAGGACATTACGTAACATTTTCATTTAAGGCTGTTCATAAGCCATTTTTTTTAGGACATTTTATGGCTTCGTGACATGATGTCGCTAATGACTATAAAAATAGCAGTAGTATGAAAATAACATCCTTCGTGGCTTTTTTTTTTACCTTAAAATGAGAACTTCAACTTTAAATATCAATTCGTACAGTATTAAAAAAGTTATTTAAACACAAAGTCTGGTTTCAGCTTACGTGTTTATTGAAGTCACAACGAGCGGAATGTTACAATTTATTTGAAATCTGATTATTTGTAAAACTGCAATAATGTTTTTTTTTTTTTTTTNACAACGAGCGGAATGTTACAATTTATTTGAAATCTGATTATTTGTAAAACTGCAATAATGTTTTTTTTTTTTTTTTACGTTTTGCTATTTTGCCTGCAAATTGTATCTCAGAAGTAAAAATTGAAGTACGGGCGTANTTTTTTTTTTTTTTTTACGTTTTGCTATTTTGCCTGCAAATTGTATCTCAGAAGTAAAAATTGAAGTACGGGCGTATATCATAACGAATTTCCAAGAAATGTCCTTCATATTATTAATGCGATGCAGCGTAAACTACTCATTTTCTTCAGTTTGGAGATTTGTACGAAAAGAAAATCTAAATTTCATATAACTAATTTTTTTTAAACTAACTTTCCTAATGTTTTATACTTTTCCAGAAATTATTTAATAATACAATCAAAAAGGATATGTATGTTAAAATATTAGAAAATAATTACAGTCTCTTGAACGACCTTAAAGGTTTATTTGTTTACTGATGCTTAGGGCGTTAAACATATTATCTTCAAGACCACACACTACTATGTAATATAAATGCATATAAAAGGCTATCTCTCGTACAAACTAACTGCACCATTATTCGTTTTCTCGCACTATTCTGACAACCCTTCACCGAACGATTTACTTAATTGGACTCGACTTGCTTTATAACAGCGAGTTTAACGTGTAATAAGTATCATAAATACATAATAAAAATAACAAAAAACACGCAATATGAACACGAACAGCGAACACAAATAGTACCGTTGCATGATCATCTCCAACAGCTCCGTGTAGCTCATATACGCTCATGTTGGAAGTAGGGGCTAATCTATTTTGGTCTATCGATTTTACAGTCCTTCGTCTGTTTGAAAGAGTGGCGAAGGTAAGCAAGCATTGCTTACTAAAATGCTCGCAATTATTCAGTGGCTTTGAAAGTGTTCAGACTATTAAGATCATTTATATTATTAAAGTTATATTTCTATGCTTCTGAATTATATAAAACACTGATCGCAATAAGTATTCTTCGTGTTCACTTTTGGGCTACAAAATATATTCGAATCGCAATGATTTTATTGATTACTTCAAATTAGAGTCTAACATTTGTAAGTTAATAACGTGTATAGTTTCTTCTGAAAAGTTCTTTGAACTTGCTTGGAGTGTTAATGATAAAGGTCTAAAACATAAGGCATGGGCAAACCCTGCAACGAATGTTCAAAAGATATATTTATTTCCATTCTGGTGATATCAATAGATATTTTATGTTGTAAAAAACACGGTGATAATGACATTATTTTAAAATTTGCCTTCATATATAGTTAAACTGCTAAACACAAAATTGAATATTTTTTTTAAAGTGGTTTGCCCTTTTTTATAATCATGCACGTAATACAACAAATAATTTCAAAGAGAGCAGTGATAATTATTCAAAATTCNGTTTGCCCTTTTTTATAATCATGCACGTAATACAACAAATAATTTCAAAGAGAGCAGTGATAATTATTCAAAATTAATTTGAAAGATGGGAATACGCTGGCGATAATTACTGGAAGTGCGTAGCTGCGCTGTGGGATTCAGTGTCAGCAGGTATGAATGAGTGAAATGAAGATACAAATATCGCCATAATTGCAGCAGAGCTAGTTTCGCCAGATTGCCTTCACGTTCTATTGCTCTGGTAAAGAGTTCACTTGCCCAATCAGACCCGGCGTACTCTGCTGTGTGCGTGATCGCACAGGAATGCTATATTTTGCCGGCATTACACACTGCGATGCTCAGAGCACAATGATATTCTGTGTCGGTGACTGATCGTTTAAGGGCATCCCTAGTAAAGATCTCATTGAAAGCGGACGCGTCTATCCTAATTTTAAAAAAACTACTGAATATTTTAAAGTAAATCTTTCTTCATGACAAAAAAAAATTGGTTGTCTGTAAAGTCGGTTTACTGACGATAGTTGAACGTGACAACGTCTTAAGAAAATACTGATGGAATGGTAGCATTTTTCAAAAGAAAATTTTAATTTCATTTGTTTAATAGATTTGTATGTATATAGAGAAGGAGGTAATTGGAAATCACAATGAAATTGATCAAGNTCTGGCTTGCACTTCAAGCCTTACGTGGAACGCCTCAGAGCGAGGTAACGCCGCATGAGTCATGTTTTTTCGTGCGTGCAGCCGGCTCTATCGAATTATAAGACGTTGTCACGTCAAAATAAAATTCGATATTTGGTTGCACTTAAAGAAAAATTGTTATTGAAACATAAATATGGTCGTTGAAAAGTGTCAAATTCAGTAACAATCTCGGTAAGTAGCCCTCTGTTTACGATATTTATTCTTCTGTTAAACAGTGTTCTAAACAATACCGACAATGCTGTATCTTTGCTTAAAATATTTCTGTGTTAAAATCTTATAGTCCCCGCTTCAAATTCTGCGGAAATAGAGCACACGCGAAGCTGGTTTATGGCATTTTCCAACGCCGTAGCAATGCTACCTTGCCATCGGACATGACCTTGAGGCGTTAAACTTTCTTGAACAGTGTTTTTACTCTAGGTTCATTTCGTTGTCGCAGAACAAGAACCATACAGCATATCGGCCGTGATGAAGAAACAAGTACTTCGATAGGTTATGTATACCACACATTAAAAGTTTCTTATTTACAACTCCTTAAAACATAAATTGAAGAGTGTGTGAAAGGATTAAGGAGAAATTATTTGATAGCAAGGGAGAACTTTTTTCAGGCTTTGTTACGACCATATCGCACGGTACCAGATTCCGGACCAGCGTGTGCAGTCTGCCATAGCCACTGTTATACTAGCTAGTACGGCACCCGGCATGCCCTTTGTTTCCTTTGTTGCACTGTACTGTGCAAAATAGATCTGCACTATTGGAACTTTATTACACGCGATGAAAGTTCACATATTTATCTACAGACGTATAACTGTACTTTTCTCCTGCCTCTAAAGGAAACTGCTTACGCACGCTCTAAAATTGCGATTTTTTTTGCCATTTCACGATATATTTTTTCTTTGACTTCACTTAATATGACAAAAAGCAAAACTAAACGCCATTAGATCATTCGTTTCTACCTTTTCTGGCAACAAGTCGTATTCCCAGAACATTTGTTTACTGAGATACGCGTATACGTGCAAACAACCATTTCAAAGAAAATAATTTAATACATAGTCTTCTTAAGGTTTACGGCTACCTGCAGATATTCTGTGCGTTATAGGCTCGACATGTGCGAGCTCCAAAGCTGACTTTTGCTCAGTCACTACTTGCCTCACCGCCTCTACGCGCAAGGCGCTCACCTACATTGGCGTGCAGTCTTTACGTCGGCGACTCGTCTCAACGTAACTATAAGCGGTGACCTTATATTTCGATCGTACGCTACTAAACATAATGGATGTTCACTGTTCAGTGAGCACTTTTCAAAACAAGCTTTGGAAAATGTCACTGTCCCTACCTGCGTACATTATAACGGGCACACAAATTCTCATGCGCCCAGTAATATTGGTAACGACGGATGGTAAGTAGTTCCATTAATTGACGTTTAGTTAAAAGTGTTTAGTAAACATTTCTGAATACCCAAATAATTTATTTTGCTTGCCGTTTCTTATTCCAAAGTGTAAGAATTAGCAAGTTCGTAAAATATTTACTTTTACAATAATTTTACACTTTCACTTAACCAACGCATGAATAAAATTATCAGGGTCTTGGAATTGTTAATTTTACATATGGTGCAAAAATAAACAATCTGCAAGTAGATTTTAAGCAGGGCTTTCAAAAGTCTCTACTTTACCGTGAAAAGCATATAAAAATTATGTGCGTGTCTGAAGACCTCTCTAAGTTATCAGTAAAGAAAGTAAGTATAACACGTAAAACTGATTATGAATACACTCGTTTTTCCAATTTTCACACAAAAAAAATTCTTGGAGTTGTAATGGAAACTTGAAACTTGTCTTTTAGGCACTAAACATTTCTTTAATGATTTTGGTGTTCAGACGCCACTACAAAATATGCAAACTTTTTTGAACCTCTTGTTTTCTACCAAACCTCTTCAACGCACTTCGTGCATCAGTCAGGCAGAACCCCTAAATTATCTTTTTTTAATTCGGTATTTTAAAAAATCCGTTACCAGCAACTGCATTCGTTTTCCACTTCACCATATCCATCTCAGATGGAACCCGAACCAATTACGTACAGTAAATGCTCAGCGAACAAATTTTACCACTTTTCCTTTTGCAATAAACAATAAACTATCCATTTATGCTCATAAGATGTAAAACATTTATTACACAATTTGAAAACTGAATACGAAAAAGAAAGGTATTCACTTACTTCGTGTGTGTGTATTTTATATATATATATATATATATATATATATATATATATACTATATAAAAATAAGTCGGGTTTTCCTTCCTGACGCTATAACTCCAGAACGCACGAACCGATTTCCACGGTTTTGCATTCGTTGGAAAGGTCTCGGGCTCCGTGAGGTTTATAGCAAAGAAAATTCAGGAAA
>NQII01004251.1:104940-147064 GCA_002778355.1 Clitarchus hookeri
CCGGTCTGTCAGCCTGCGCTCAAGCAACCAAACTGCACACGCTGGTATGTAATGAGACATTCTCGAAAGAGCTCCCCGAGTCACGTAATCGACCAAAACATAATTTATGTCACAATATACAAAGCTGAGAGCAACTCCCGCAGTTGTGTCCTGCGTCACCATAACTCAGAAATGTTGCAAGAGAAAACAGTGATTTAGTTTACTTTACTCCCACATCCAGTCCCTAAAAAATCAGGGTGATATTTGCAGAATATTTTATTTACCTTTTTAGAATCATATTATTTAAATACGCGGAGAGCAGTCAGAAATTAAGTTCAAACGTGAAAAACAACCTGGTTAACTCTATAAGTGAAATATTGATAATACCAAGACAGGAGTAAGTTGATATATCTGGTATGGAGACTGGATCCCAGTTTAATGTGTAGAGTATGCAATGCATGGTGTGAACTCAGCTTTATAAAAGCTTCACATTCAGAGTAATACATCTCGCCAGATACTTGTGTACACATTCTGGCTGTTTCTCTTCTGTTTGGCTTGGTTACCTTAGGTAATGAAGTGACGTCCTGCTCTTTCCTCTCCCGCCATCAAAAAGCTATCCACCGATCTTCCATGCCGCCGTCCTAATACTCAACAGCCCGGATGTGGGAGTGAAGAAGAGGAGCTGTGTGCTGTACTTCACCTGCCTTAACGTCTTAGAGCATGCACGACACGTTAAGGGTGCCGCTTTCTTGGAACTTTGTGGCGCGTTTGAGGCTCAAAAGCAAGCTAACGATAAGGGCGTCACTGACACACGTACCTAGTACCCCATCACTCTTACGCGCAAGGCACTGAGTTGACGTGCAGTATTTCCGTCGTGCTGCATGTACATATGGGACTTAAACTGGTCACCATATAATTTAATTGCTGGAAAGTCTGAAGCAAAGTTCAGTGCAGATCCCTATAATAGTTTCGCATGTTTCCAACCAGCATGAAGATACAGTAATGTGTAAAAGCCGTTTTTAGCGCTGTTGGAGAGCTCGGAAATAGCATTTATAATGTGCATGATGTGAAGAAGAGAGTGAGAAGATTTGGGCGGCTCTTAACGGCCCTGCCTACCAAGCCGGCAGCCGCGAACTTCAAATGGGGAATCAATGTTAAACGAAATTCCTTCTCATTGCGTCAATTTTAAAGATAACTATTTCAAACTAAAAGTATTCTACATGAAATTTTCTAAGGATTGTTAAAACATGTTGACGATTGTTTTGCTTAATATATTTCTTCTAAATTGTAATATTGAAATTTATACATAACAAATAAAAATATGAAAAAATAACTTTTTTCAAAAATAACTTGTATAGCAATATCCTCTGAGAAAGTCGCGTCAAAGTGTTTTTTGCTTGAAATAGTTATCCTTAAAATTGACACAACGTGAAGGAATTTCCTTTAACATTGATTAACCATTTGAAGTTCGCGGCTGCCGGTCTTGAGAGCGTGTGCATGATGTATTTAGAATATTGTTCGTACCTCGTCTGCAGTGTGTTTACTTTCCGTACATCGCTATGATGGAGACACGTGCCAGTGGTTTCGTTAAAAGAAGAGTGCGTTTCAAACACACTGCAACGAAATTCAAGCGCGAGGTAGGCGGCACCCCCCCCCCCTAACTTTAATTGCGTCCTTGTGTTGTGTGAATATTGTGCAGTCGCACAAGTAACCACTGCAGTAAACATGTTGACCAGTGGATACGCTGTACATTTTCCTTGCAGCCGACTTTCAATTTGTCCTAACGTAGTAGGCCTACACGTAACTGTCTCGTTTTTTGGCCTCTTTTCTGGCTTGGCTCTTAAAATTCCGAAAATTTCTCATACAAATACTACATCAAAGCATTGCTTGATTTTCAGTTGACTATTTTCTCGTGTCAACTGAAGCACTACAGATTGCACAACTGTTTATTTGAAACAGTAAAATGTAAACAAACAAGCTACGGTAAAAAAAAAAAGAAAATACTGAATTATGGACGGGAGTGAAAGCCGCAAAGTTGTTTAAGTATTTATTTGTTTGCAGTATAGCTATTCATTTATACAGAGCAACAGTGAATTATAACCGTTTGTTTCTTGCGTTTGAAAACTTGTGGGTTCGGTCCCTATCGTCTGCAGTCAGTGATGGTTTGTACCAAATGCCTTCCCGTCAGTATTGTAAACAAAAACTAGATCAGTTACTTTATCGTTAATATTTCCAGTTAGTCAGAAACTACGTTAAGAATTTAATCATCCTCGACATGTTAAAAAAATAACGATGTGTATTATTGGCGACAGCGACTGTAACACATCACTGTCAACCACCGAATCAATTCACCGGTTTATCAATCACGAGATTTTGAGTAACTGATATTAACAGTGATTATTGTATCATCACTCGTTCAAAAAATTAAGAGTTGTATTGTACAAGGGACTTGTTGCGAACATCTGTGCAGTATATTCCCCCCGTGTGAAACCAGCTCTGGCAAGAGGTGCACGCACCTCTAGTGAAGTGAAACGTCGGAGCGAGCGCCGAATTAAAGGCAAGGCACGGACCCTTCACTCGACCCTTCACCGCTCTCGTGGCTGTAAGAGAAGGGCGAATGCAGTATAAATTGATGAACCAGGGCAGATGGAAGGGCTGTTGTGATTGGCCAGCGTGAAAGGGAAACGAGTGGCACGGTAAGCCCGAGGCTCTCTCTTCTCTCGTTGCTTCGACGAGCAGGATGGCAAAGTAGGCCTGAGCCTGAGGCAACCAACTGTCTCCCATCGCCTCGGCAGCTTGCACGAGCTTATTCCCAACCGACCTATCCTTCGTCGTCAAAGGTCAGCTCCGACGTCTTCACTGCCTCGACACGAGATAGCAATGTTGCTGTATCACCCGTGATTGAATCAAATCAACATTTTAAACAATTTATACAGACCATTTACGGATACTTGAAATTTTTCAGAAGCCCTGCTTAAGTTATACTTCCGTGACACTCCTCCGCCTCATGCAAACTAAGCCTTACCAAGTATACATAATTACACCAAAAAGGAAAACGCACCTCATTTCTGCGCACTCAGTCAAATAGTACTTTTCATGAGAACTAATTTTCGCTAGGCATTACCAATACACTTATCTGCTCTCTCTTTACATTCATAAATTGTATATAGAATATATACATTTAACAAAAATTATACTTTTACGTTTACAAAAATATAAAGCGCCTTTGATACATCACATATTTAGGAAACAGCCAAACATGTTATACATTGTGTAATTTTTCAAAAGTTTAATTCGTGTGGAGATATTGAGAATAGACTATACGCTCGCAGCTGCACTACTTTCAACGCAGACAATGCATTAACAACAATGCTGACAGTGTAGGTAAAGTGGGCCCATGTATTAACCTCGTATTAACATTTTGAGGAAGGTTCATACTTTTTGGCATTAAAGAGAAGTTAGAAGCGAGTTGCTTATATCCACCACTTCGCCAGTTCTCTTGGTATCTGTACTCCCAATAGCACCGTCCTATTGGTTCCCAGTGCACCAGATGATACATTTTTTTTGTTAGGTTTCCATTATTGGCTGTCCGTATTCGAATGCAGTGCTTAGTTGGCTGACTTCCAATCTTCGTGGTCTTAGTTATGTAACAGGATTTACACTCCAACGTGATATCAGCTGACGTTACTTAATTTACTGATCGGTAAACTCTATTGTCGTATTCAAAGCTAGCCTGTAAAATATGAGCCATGAGCCTGAAACCTTGTACGACAAATCAGTAGACATGTCGACAAATCGGTGTATTCGACCAAACAAGGTAAAGTGCATAAAACTGTATTTGATATGAAAAAATTATAATATCTGTAAACATTGGAAGAGTAATCTCGTGTGGTTCATTTTAAATATCAGACAAAAGGATGCCAACAGGTTTATCGCTTACGATGTACGTCTCCGTTGCATCGCACTTTTATCAATATAGTCCTTTTGCGCCTTTCGTCTCCTCGTCTTTTAATTTTGGCCGGTCATTTAAAGACAGCATATGTACCATAGATATGGTTGATGAGTGCGAATCAGTATAAGGATGCTTTATACGCAGGCCCTCTGACTCAGCTGACTAACTTATCTGTTTCTCTCCAGCTGTAGCTATTTCGGAAAGGTGCGTGAAAGCTTAACGAAAACTATATTTACACTGCTTTGCGAGTGCCGTAATGGACTCTAATTTATGCTGTGCACTGGAGGTTCTGCCATAAAATACAGTGGTCCCTTTGGAAACCATGCATTCTGTAAGTTATTTACAGATTTGATGAGCGTTTTGTAGATCCTGTCTTAGCGGCTAGGCGTGCTGGCGGTGTTTCTAAACAAGCACACGTAACAATTTCGTTAGGAAACATTTCATGACTATGTGAACTGTGGTGGTAAATTATGTTCCGTTCGAAGACTTGTCTGACGCCCAAGGCATACTAGATATCATGCAAATGCAGTGGTTTCCCATTGCCTCCTGCGCAATTTAAATGAAGGAACAACAAAAGGCTTAGTCCTGGACCTGAGAACGATATTTACCGCGCTTGAAAACGGCCAATCCAGCATGGAATCGAAGCCGGGTCCTTACGCCCACCAATGGGACACCCTCGTCACTGAGCCATTTGATCGGTCATGATAAGTGCCCCGAAAGATATTTTCAGTGTGAACAGATTTTGTGAAAAATTTTACAGTTTTGTAACTGCAAACAACAATAGCGCTCCACCACTATCGACTACAGGAAATATGTTAAAGTACGTGTTATGCCATATCATGGTCAACATTTATACTATGAGTTTGAAATTAAGTTGTGGCTTGTAAAAGTTAAAAATGGGATCCACATCTCTCCATGTCAAACTTTATTTCTCTAACCAACTTATTACGTTGTCATGGCAGGATCTTGGCACAACACTGTTATAGGATATTTACGCTGGTCGTATACTTCAGGTCACAAATATAAGATTCTTTTCACATACACACGGGCGGGCGCACACAACGCTTTGGGAACAAAATTCTTCAAAACTGTTATAATTTTTTTTTTTTAACTGTTGTTATGATGCACATAACAACGTTACTAATAAGTTATTCGACGATTGAAGTTATATTTTAAACTGCACAAAAAAAATAAAAATGGTGTAAAACTAAATACAGTTTTTAAAACTGGGAAGATTAGTTTAATTTTCTTATTAGCTAAATTACCCACAAGTATGCATTCCACACGATGATTGAGCGATCCGAATGCTTTAGTTAATGCAATGAAGTTAAATTATAATTAGAATGTGTAACGACGTAAAAACTTAAACAGCATTTAAAAATTGTACATTTAAACAACAACACTTCAACAGTTTCAGTTAATCTGAAGGAAGGTATCGTGATCAATTCCTTTCAGCAAGTGGGGAATTCCTGCTTGTGTTACATCGCAAAAGGTAGGGGGTTGACGCTCACGATATAGCACTGAGTTACAGGTTGCTCTGCTTTGCAACAGAAGTTGCAGACTGCAGGTTCATTTCACCGTTTATAATGAACTCAGTGAACTTCTCGCTTTCAATGTAAAAAAACCGTTTTTCTTATGTTTTACAAAATTGTCCATGAAGTTGAACATTAAGAAATAATATATATGTGTGAACATGATAACAAAAAGTAATTTTAAAATATCGATATAATTTTAATAAACTATAATTTTAATGTAATTATTTAAAATTAAGAACTTAAAACTAATTTTTAAAATTATGTCACAGGACCTGTGAAACTCGTTCTGAATTTGTAGCCGAAAATGTTGTTTTAGGGTAGTTTTTATCACAATTGACCGGGGATAGCTGTGCATGATTAGGAACAAAAATGTATAAACTGAGATGGCAAAATGAGGGCGAATGGTTAGATGATTTGTTTGCATGTAGTTACAAACTTTCCACCATCTGAATGTAAAACAAGGGGCGAAACCGGTTCGGGAAATATCATCCACTCCACGCAAAATTTTAGGGAGAGGTTTTCAGGTTTTTCCTGAAAGAAGTCACTGGGTTAGCAACCAAACTCTCCGCGAATGTCATTCGTTCGTATGCGACACGCGAATTAACAAACAAACCTGCTAGCGACACGAAAACATCTTTTAGTCGTCGAGGATGGCTTAATCAAGAGTTATCAATTCCTCCGTGTGCTTTGGCAATCTCGCCCCTTTCTCTTTTCTTGGCGGCTTTACATTTTTCAAAGTAGTTCTTGCCGATGAAACGTATGATCATATGTTGAATACGTACATTCCATGTTGCGTCTATGCTTCATTACGTTTTTCCTCCCAGTGTATATAGTCTGTACTTCCTGCCATGGCTGCTGTACGATTAAGCGAAAACATTAGAAACCGTATTTTAAAATTTCCCTTCCTTACTGTGTACGCACTAAAGCTGTCGTCTAACTGGCGCTATTTCCGCGTTTGAGGCTCAAGAAGCGCGGAAGCGATAAGGGTTACATTGACATACACATCGAGTGCGCCGGCACCACTACGAGCAAGGCTCTAAACTGGCGCTCAGTGTTTCGTCGTGTTGCGTGTACCTATGGGACTTTAAGCGATGGCCCTATTATTTTATTGGTAGAAAGTCTGTAGTAAAGTTCAATACACGATTCCATCGTAATTTCGTCCGTGTTCGGGTGGTATATTTTGAGATAGCAGCCTGTAAAAACGATTTTTAACGATGTTGGGCTCCAAAATAATTTTAAAGCATGCACGGTATGTTGAAAATGCCATTTCAGTCTCGTCTTTAGTGGGTGTTTTAGTAGGTAAAAATATTGCGGGTGAGTTTAATAGTTTCGCCAGAATAAATCGCATTTTAAACATGAGCATGCAACACAGTTCTTGGCGATCGCCTTATGCAAAAGCTGACTTGAGCACTTTACTGTAGTTATATCGGTTAATGCGCAGTTGCTTTGGCGTATTATTCAAAACGATATGAAGTAATGGTAGCTTATTTTGTCCTTAACCACTTCAGGTTGTCGCTGACTGACCATGAATGTTAGACTCGAATTAATGTATAATTAAATTTTTAAGCTCCTTCTAACAATGGGTTGTAAATATACCTTGTCACTTGTAGTGTCACAAAAATAATTATGGCAATTAATTTCTAAATAATTATCTTATAACGTATAAAGATTTCTTTTTTACTGTGTAAACATTAAGTTCAATGCCATTTTAACTTTTACGTGTGTTGAAATAATATATTCAAAATACGTCACGAATACCCACGGGAACTTTACCGTACGGACCCTACATTTTGGCAAGTTAATACATGCATATACTGTATACAAGGGCGCTCTAAGCCTATGTACATAACATCTTACTGATAACCGCACGCCAACTCATCAGGTAAAAGGTTGTCTCTAAAATGGGAGCAAAATATATAACAAGAACCCTCTCCGTGATAGGAATGAAAAAATATGAGCAGGAGGTGCTTTTATTCGGTTATTGATGTTGCATACAAGATCATTATTGGTTCCACCCAGCAATATCGCCAACCTATGAACAAACTTTGCCGAAACGCTTTATACAAACAACGCTGTATGTTATTCAATGGTGCCTGCTTTCGTGTAGTGTTTCGATTAGAATATCATCGGCGTTCAGTAGTCCAGCATGCATGCTGCTATATTTTTCACAACTAAACGCAAAATATTTCAGGAGAACGTACAATATTGATCATAAACTCTGCATCATTGAAATTCTCAAAATATATTCTACTTTTGTAACGATTATAGCTGAGTGCGCACCCACATCAATGAAAACTATTACAACCTTGTAGCAAAAAAAAAAGTTAAATAAATATTACACTTAGTCATGTTGCAGAATAATAACTGCCAAATTGAAAACAAAATTGTTTTCGTTAATGATTAATAATCCTATTCTTAATGATTGTAAAATATTAGTTTATTTTGTAACAGCTGAATCTTGTTTCGCTTGATATAATCGCTAAAATTAATTTCACATAACAAAATTAATGTGCATGCGTGTTATTGACTAGTAGGGCAAAACTAATAGGTTGATTTAGTAATTTGTAGATAATTAATTATTTGTGAACTTTGAATTTGACAAACGCAAGACGTAAGTTACAAAATTATAATTAATTTCTTTTTCACAATATTGCGTCACGTGAACATATAGTAAGCAAACCGTGCCAGTAGCTAACATAGCGTCAGAAAATGTCTTGATAACCGTGATGGTTCGCCATTGCTTTCCTTCTTCTCGCCAGTGCTTTTGAGCAGTAGCTCAGGCACAGTGCTTCAAGTAAATAAAACTCCTGGCCACACAGTTATTGTTAACTCTTTAACACACAAATAAGTTTTATCGTTTTAGGTGTTGCAACGAAGAAAATTGTTGCTTGGAGCTGTGCTACTACCGGTATGACGCTCTGTCATATATCGGTAAGTAGGTAGTTACGTAGGTCTTAACGTGTCATAGAGAGGCGAGGTCTTTAGAGACGGGGCAAGTTGCACAAAGTAGAAAAAATAGCTAAGGAATCGGCCATATCTTGTATGAAGGAGTCATTCCAGCGTTCGCCTGTAGCGATTTCGGAAAACCATGCAAAAGCGAAATAAGAATGGTCGAGCCGTGAATCAAACTCGTGTCCTCCCGAATGCGAATCCGTGGGTGATATATCGTCACCAATGAAATTATATTTATGCTTCATGCTACTGGCTGCAGCTGTTCATGAGACTAGGAAACGTAGTATCAACTGCGAATGTTACCTTCTACACGTGACAAACTCCCGTCATTCGACATGGTTTCTGCTGGGTAGAGTGCACGCCATAGACTAAAGATGAGGTAGACCGATTATCGTCTTCTACGCATATATCAAATATTGACAAACCCACAATAATGTAACTCTCAAAGTCACATACTCAACACTGATCAACATGTTTGTTTATATATGAATTTTCAAAAGACATACTTTGTATATTAATAAAATACCTTTACCAACTAAAATGTAATATAACAGCACAAAAAAATTTAGTCAGTGGAAGTATAAAAACATCTCAAAAGACTTATTTACACAAACAGTGTTCTAATCTCGAATCCTATCCACGTGGCTCATGATAGTCGTATTGGCAGAAAAGTAGATGAGTGATGGAACACGGAGTATCTACTGCGCACCTTGAGCGAGCACTGTGCACTATTTTCATTCTAAGGGTGCAGACCATTGCAGGAAAGCCCTGTATAACGTCCTGGATATAGGGCATTGAGGTTGAAGGGTTACAAGTAGCTCAGTCACTGTGCAAGTGGCGAAACTCCTGGCCACCCACATACCTCAGTGTCACCAAGATTTTTCCAAGAGAGGCATAGGAATACGAATAAGTTTCCCTCTGATGTGTGTTATATTTACGACAGGTTTTCTCTCAAAATAAATGCAACAAATATTCTTGACGTGCCACACGAGTAATTTTGTGATCAGCATTGACGATATAGAGTACAATATTACAGTATTGCAAATATACACTGAAGAGCCAAAAAAACTGGTATAGGCGTGCGTATGCAAATATCAGAGGTTTGGAACCAATCAGAGTAACGCGATGCGGTCGGCAGCTAGATCGGTTACTGCTGCTACGATGGCAGGTTATCAAGATTTAAGTGAGTTTGAACGTGGCGTTATAGTCGGTGCACGAGAGATAGGACATAGCATCTCCGAGGTAGCGATAACATTTGGATGTTCGCGTACGACCATTTCACGAGTGTACCGTGAATATCGGGAATCCGGTAAAACATAACATCTTAGACATCGCTGTGGCAGGAGAAAGATCGTGAAAGAACGGGACAAACGACGACTGACGAGAATCATTAACCGTGACAGAAGTGCAACCCTTTCTCAAATTGGCGCAGATTGAATTTGTGGACTGCCCTGCGGGATTCATGGTGTGAATTGCTTCCTGCACACCTTCAGGCATTAGTCGAGTTCATGCCACGTCGTCTTGCGGTACTTTTGCGTGCTCGGGGGCCCTACACGATGTTAGGAAGGTGTACCAGTTTTTTGACTCTTCAGTGTAATATTAAACACAAATCACAAAAAAAAAAAAAAAAAAAAAANAATCAAACATAAATGATTGGAAAACACAAATAACTTAGTTACTCCTCCCAGCAGGGACTTAACATTTTGGAGATACGGCTTTATTGGTAATTAATAGTTGTTATTTCATGTCGTTACGAGAATAATTGCCAGGACTAATAATCTATATATAAATGAATCTTATAAATTATATCTCAAATTCCATAGAAAAATACAGTTTGCAGGAAAGGCAAGTGTAACCCCTTGCTGACTCCCAGGGTCACGCAGTTTCGAGCGCTACGAAGCGCCTACAACTCGCCGTTGTACAACCCTGTGCTGCAGGACGGGCCACCATATGAGTTACGACGGAGATAACACTCGGTGGCTGACAACAGATTCCTCGAGTGTACGGTATCTCTGAAATTTACAGCCACTGGTTTTCGCCAACAAAGACGTGTGAACTCAGACAGACGTGGATGGCGATACGCCGCAAGGTCACTGGAGAATTGCAACCGTAAAGCGAACACCTCCTAGCAGAGAAGTTCCTCGTAAAAGTCTGTGGGATCTTGGCTGATACTGCAGCTACAGAAGTCTTGTACCGGTTGAGGATATTCATACAATCGAACGTATTTATAGCATGGTGTATTAGGGATACAAGAAAATGCACGAAATAATTAACTGTAGGTAATAAATATTATTCTCGAGCTTAATTCGACTAACAGAGATCCTAACTTATTGGGCATAGAGCTGGGAGATCACAGTGAGGTACCATAGCAACATTCTCCATGTTACTGATTAAAAAACTACACGTGATTATGTCCAGGAAACCATCCGCTGACTTTAGAACGAGTGTTAAGCATATGCCAGAGACCAAAAGCCCGCTTGGTATAAAATTAATTGTTTCCATGGTTATTTACGTACATTAACAATATTATATTGGTTTATACATTGTATTACATTCCAAATTATGAAGCACGTGGCAGGTCAATACATCTCCCTCCCCCTTCCCACAATTAAATAAAAATTGTAACGGTACATGTCACAGTGCATATGCTGCAATGTATCGGAATACCTACGGAAAGAAACATATATGAGAATTTTTCTATGTGTCTTCTTTAAGTTATGAACGGAATGTCACCTGTAAAGTGAGGATACATTTTAAGTATTAAACAAATGTAATATGCCAGTAAGAAGCAAATATATTGCAACAAGTCGCCAAGGGGGTGTATCCAATTTCGTGAGCCATGGAGGTCTTAACAAAACTAAAATAACTAAACATTTTTTTTATTTATTTCAAATGCCATAAAAATACACATAACTATTAATTTCAACATTAAACTACCTATATATACTATAAAGACTTGCTATTCTCAGTGACCGCAATATTTAATGTCAATCTCAATTCCAATATATGTCCTTATCACTGTCTATATATTGGTTACAGTCACTTAATTCCCACTTATTATTAACACCTATTCGAAATGTCTATTGCCATCATTGCAAATGTCTGTCACCCATGCATGCAGTTCAATAGCCCCGCCCGTCAGTCTCTCTCTTCACTGTAGTGATGCTCGCAGTCCGCAGACTTCACTCTCGCTGATCACTGTCATCGCCACCACTCGTTGCTTCGCTGGCGCTGCACACCTGGCGGCTAAGGCCGCACAAGGCTCCAGACTCCAGACCGACTAACTCGGAGGGCCACCGAGCTTACATAGATCCGTTAGTCTGATCCAGAAGGTTCCCTGCACCCCGAGTCGCGCTGGGGGAGGGCGATGATCATAACATTCTTGCAACGATAACCCAAGTCATTCAAACCCCTCAATGGCAGAAGTGGTACGAGTCTCGGGTCACCAGTGATGCCCTTGACAAATAGCTTCGCACGTTCGAGCCGACGGAGGCAAGGGTAGCCACGCAGAGTGGCGGCATGTAACAATATAGGGCGATAATCACGGTTTTAATGGCACCGTTTAAAAAAAATGTAGTAAACTATGGATTTGGTTGTTTTTCAGTCACAAGTTTAGATTGGTTTGTTAAGAGTATTTAAGAGGCCTCAGGTTAGCTTGAAGGGTTTTTGTGAGAGAACGTTTAAAAGACTAATTAAATAAAGAAATTGAATCATCTACCGTTCGACCTTCGCAGCCCCCGAGGTGAGGTTACTACCACCGAGGACAGTCATGTTTCATCGAGGAATTCGCTATCTAAACAGAGAAAGGCCTCTACAAATCTCGCAATTTTTGCCATTTAAGAAAATTGCAAGGCAATGACTTTGGGTGTTATATATGCGGTCTAGACAGTTAATTAATTGCATTCAGTGATATGGAGCTCCAAACTTAGAACCCAATTATACCAAATAAATAATTGTGGCAGTTACAATGTATTTGGTAAAAATCGAGCATCCCAAATTTGTATGCGGTAAAACAATGTTACTTTTTAATGATTATTAAATAATAAAATTTGTATCACTAAAAACATGTTTTTTTATACAAAATAAAGTTTTCTGCAAAGTCATTTTATTGCACGAATTCAAAATTATTACGCTGTTAATGAACTGCTAATGAAATTTTAGAGAAATTGTTAGGAACTGGGTAATTGCACATAATGAAGCTCTGGCTGAAAAAAAGAAATTCTGAGTTGGTACTTTAAAACATAAAGGATATAGAAAAATGGCATAAAATTGACTAAATTGCTAGAAGCGTTCGAATCCTTAAAGGAATTTATGGTAAAATAACTTATACACATACTCTCCCTTCAGAATTATTGGAGTTACATTAGTATCCCTGAATCTCGTCATTCAGGATGATTCACGAGAAGTTACCGCCACTCACGGGGCTAATTAGTTACTTCATTTGGAGTAAAATATGTCATATAAATGTGGGTCCTATTCCCAATATTTTAAGAATAATTCGACAAATTGTAAATGCCTAGATTATTGCGGACGGGAATGGATGAAAGATATGGTTACCAAAGGACTGCACAGACACGTGAGGAACTACTTGCACGTATCTTGCATGCCGCTACAGAAATGAAAGACATCCGTGTGCAGATACGTAGATCAACACGTGCGGTTCATAAACGTACGGTTAAGTGTATGGAAGTAGACGGAAACATTTTGAACATGTTGTGTAAGCTTGTTAGACGCAATTGTGATGTTCAACTGTAAACAATACGATCTGATAATACATCACTATATTTTCTTCTGAAAGTGTTATTAGTTTATTCGTCAATTTTCACATGTTTCTAACTACTCTGTAAATATTGGGAACAGGACCAACATGTATATGACATATTTTGCTCTAAATGATGTAAGGAATAAGGCATATAAGTGGCTGTAACTCCTCGTGAATCATCCTGCAAGACGAGATTCTCGTAACGAAAGCATGTCGTTTTTCTTTCTCACTGCAGGTTTGTATTTGTAAAGCTCGCAGTGATATAAGTCACCATTGGACCAGCAGTCACCAGTTTCAGATACAAGATACCAGGCGTACTACGGCCGCACAAGCAGCCTGTGTGAGTGGTGTTACGTTGTGACTTGCCCTGTCAACCCGAGAGAATGTCTAGCGTGGTGAGCAGTATGTAGGGTGCTGTGAGGAAAGTGAGTGCAAGCTAGCTGAAAGGAAGACAGCGTCTTCAACTGTCGGCAGCCACCTCCTCGAGCCCCTACCCATGTTTGCGCCAACACACTACAGCGGAAAGCCCGCCCACCCGCCTCCGTTCGCAAAACTACATCAGCGAGTTCCCGAAAAATTAGAACATAATTCTGATGTGGCCACTACACTGACGATTTTGACACTTTTATGATAGATACTTGTTTGTGATAGATACATGATTACTGAATTAAATGTAAATTTTTGTATTAACGAGGCTCTACAAAATGTAACCCCGCCAAAGAATCTCTCCCAAGTAAGCTAGCTAAGCACACTGTGAGTCATTACTGCTGACAGAATGACACATGGAGTCTAATTATTTATTTAGCAGCTAAGGACTTTTAATTTATTCTCTACATCTTATTTTTTGGCCTGCCGATCGCCCACTACTTTGTGGCAATGGAATTATACTAAACTTTCAATTAAATGTCTAATGCAAAAAAATCTTGTAATATGTCGAGTTTTCAAAATTGGGGAGGGCTTATTTATGCCCCTCGCCCTTATGCTGATAGGCTAACGAGGTATCACTTTACACTCTGTAGTAAATTCAACATACAGTTGAAAACGGCACACACGACCATGGTTTATCCGGGGACCTCGGCTACACAGTGTCCTGGTATGAAATTGAGGTACAATTTTGTGGTCCTGATTTGTTTGTTAAACCGTAAGTTCATTTTGAAATGGATTAGTTANCGAGGTACAATTTTGTGGTCCTGATTTGTTTGTTAAACCGTAAGTTCATTTTGAAATGGATTAGTTACGTGGCCAATTCGTAGTATAGACCTGACGCTGAGGAAATATGACGGCTGAAAATGTTATATGGCGAATCTTGAGCTTAGTAGGGAGGGGAAAGATGCACCGAATCTTGCATTTCTGGTAGGTGACTTATTTATGAATTATTATTTGAAACGTATACCATCCCAGAGCGTTATTGTGCACTGCAGAAAACCTAAGTTATGACNACATACAGTTGAAAACGGCACACACGACCATGGTTTATCCGGGGACCTCGGCTACACAGTGTCCTGGTATGAAATTGAGGTACAATTTTGTGGTCCTGATTTGTTTGTTAAACCGTAAGTTCATTTTGAAATGGATTAGTTACGTGGCCAATTCGTAGTATAGACCTGACGCTGAGGAAATATGACGGCTGAAAATGTTATATGGCGAACCTTGAGCTTAGTAGGGAGGGGAAAGATGCCCCGAATCTTGCATTTCTGGTAGGTGACTTATTTATGAATTATTATTTGAAACGTATACCATCCCAGAGCGTTATTGTGCACTGCAGAAAACCTAAGTTATGACATAAAAACATACATGTTAGTAGTTATAAAATGGCGGTTCACCCGCACTTGGCATCCTGGCCGGGTGCTGGGGTGCCTCGGTGGCCATATTGGATGACGTCACGCCGAAACCTCCTGATCTGTCATTCCTCGTCAATGGCGGCCATCTTGGATTTCTATTTTTTCCTCAGAATTTCCATTGTTCCCTCCTGCTATATCATTCCTTCCAATATCTTCATCATCTTTCATTACTCTTCTTTTTTCTCGTGTAAGAAAAAAAGTAAATACTCGCAATGGCCTAGGCACTCCCCAGACAATAAACTTGTCATCGAGAGCTGGCGAGGTTTTCTCATATTCCTTCTGGATTAACCTATGCTAATGAGGTCAATTGTGAATATGGAGGCACCTGGCTGCTAGCTGGGGACGAGAGGACGAACTGGCGAGGTTTTTTCATATTCCTTCTGGATTTGTCTATGCTAATGATTGTAAGAATGTAAATATATCACACACCAATAACCGCCACCTGGCTGCTGGCTGGGGACGAGAGGACGAACTGGCGAGGTTTTCTCATATTCCTTCTGGATTCGCCTATGTTAATGACACCATACCATCGGTCTAACTAGTACCTCGGCCACAGTCCTGTACGTTCGTATATAAGAGCAATAATAATATAAATTATTGATAGTATTTAAAAATTAGCTTTAAAGACACTAACCTATGGTGAAATAGACTATAAACACATGCAACACACCGCACGCGCACGCCCACTCTGGCATAGGGCAAAACAGAGTATACACTACCTCGCCACCGCCTATCACTCGCCCTCACATTTTACCGCATGCACAGCCATCCGACCATGAACCCAGTCCACAAATGCAAAGTATCAGACCCCTCTCTCTATCAGACAAGAACAAAACAGCCCTCAAATGAATAAGTGGAGACCCCAGCATGAGAAAGGGGTGACAGAATATGGCAATGAATAAGTGGAGACCTAAGGGATGGCGGTGCGTGAGTAAAGGAGTCATCGCCATCCATGACCTTGGCCAACCCAGAGCCAATTAAGAACGCTTTATCCAGTCGACTGCTGCTGCTGTGGACATCCTACATGAATAATGGCATGAATAGTTAACAGCAGCATGCACCACGTGGCCGACGGTAATCAACTGTTGCTCTCAGAAATAATGCACGGGCGGGAACAGGTGGCCACCAAACCAGAGAGGTAATGAATAAAAACGAATGCTGCTGGCTCTAGTTGTCATGAATTTTAAGTAACACACCACACTGAATAGTAAACAATGCTTGTGAAAACAATTGCCACATCCAGCCGCAGCTCTAAGTCTATTATTATCGAGCACCACACCACCGCCGAATAATACAAGTCATAAATATGCTCCAATCCACATCTCCTGGAAGGCCATCAGCATCCATGGCCTACAGTCCTACTGTAGCTGTCAGGCCTTCAGGAATTTTAAGAAGCAGACAAACTGAAAGATTACATGCATGTTGGGAGAATAGCATGAATATGAAGTAATTGATACCCCTGGGAACACATTAACATGCACTGCATAGTATTACAAGCTAGAAACACTGCCCAATCTCAAATACTCCGAGAAGTCATTAACAACCATGGACCCCACTGTGGGAACAGGAAGGAGCAGGTGGTCATTATCAACTGTGATCCAGACCGGCAGGAATTTTAACAAGTGTCCAATCCTTGAGAGCATGTCAAGTTCCCAGCCGAAAATAATCACAGATACGTGACCATTATTAATGTCAGTCCATACATAGCCCCCGTCTACTGTATTACCAGTCTGGAAATAAATAAACACAGGTGTGGTCATATAACACAGAGGTAGGAGGATCGGAGCATGAGGTAATGAGAGAGAGAGAGAATACAAAGTATAAATAAAGTACACAACACAAGTACATATATTTGTAAGAATGAATTAATTTATACTTTAAAAAAATACGTTTGTCGGTAGAACATACAGGTGCAATCACACCTCTTGCAATGTTGTGGCCAATTACACATCAGTAAGCACCAACCAATTTATCCAGCTGTTGTGGTNTGCAATCACACCTCTTGCAATGTTGTGGCCAATTACACATCAGTAAGCACCAACCAATTTATCCAGCTGTTGTGGCGCAAATCGAAACCTAGCCATTTTACAAAAAGGTGATTTCCTGATCACCCTATGTCGATTCTATATTCTATATTTTCCAGGCTGCGAAGGCTGGTGGTTTTGTGTGGGTTGTGATTGGTCACCATCTGTTCCTGTTTTAAATGGTATATACAGGTATATGTAGATGCTCCTAATCTTATAACATGTGCAAAGCAATTACAACATCCATCATTCCATCTAGTTCCTGTTCCATCCATCCTGTTCTTCGAAAATATAGAGCAATAGGCAGGGCGATAGCTGGAGAAAGCATAATAGGAAACTGAGCCCGAAGCAATTGATGACACAATAAACGGAAAACTGACAGGTTTTACATTTTGGAAACATTCAATATCACTGTCCAAAGTTCTGATCTTATAAGACACAACATGGTGATAAGTAGTATCTCCTGGTTATAAAACACACCTTGGAGCTACATTCTATTCAAGTCAGCGAGATAATAGATCCTTGGTTCGTAATGGTGAATCTTGAAAACCCTGTAGACTTCAGTACTCCAGTTTGGTGTGTAGAATTGAGCAAATATCCCCTTCACTCATGATATCCTGACATCACCAATCTTAATGTTAGTCTTCCATGTATCCAATTTCTTCTCAGCTTTGAAAATAGTCTCCGGCAAAGAATAATCCCGAATATCTACTGGCCCCATACATATAGTGAGGTGTACTCTTCGATTGTAGGCAGACATCAAACAAGGCAACAGATCTAGCCACTTGTAACTTCCCACATCTCAGTCTTCAGAGTACGGTTAAACCATTCTACAATGGAAGCTTTCACGCTGCCATGAGTACTATAAAGATTAATTTTATTCGCAGCTATTAGCGAACAGAAGGTGGGATTGTAGAATTCTCTGCTAAGATACATTTGCAAATTATTAGGTTATCCCGTGTCATGCAAAGCAGTTTTCATAGCATCGCTCACATCGAGGCTGTGCTTCTGGTGAACCGGAATTGCTCATGAGTATTTGCTTAAACAATATATGTCAGTTTATCTGTAGGCCTTATTAACAGTCGCATACAGTATCATTTCAACTAGGTCGGCGTGGTATAGATCTCTCAGCCCAAAGATGAGTACTTTCTGCCTGGGGTGAATACAGCATGCAGGTGGTTGGAGCTCAGCAGTAATTTAAGTGCATGACTTTTTTTAGCATATGTACCCACCTTCATGCAATTCTTCTAAAATATTCACAATCTCATTCATGTGGGAATTATTACCAGCCTTTTGAGATGCAATTAGCAGCCATAGATATGATACGAGTTCATTGACATCGTNCACCCTATGTCGATTCTATATTCTATATTTTCCAGGCTGCGAAGGCTGGTGGTTTTGTGTGGGTTGTGATTGGTCGCCATCTGTTCCTGTTTTAAATGGTATATACAGGTATATGTAGATGCTCCTAATCTTAAAACATGTGCAAAGCAATTACAACATCCATCATTCCATCTAGTTCCTGTTCCATCCATCCTGTTCTTCGAAAATATAGAGCAATAGGCAGGGCGATAGCTGGAGAAAGCATAATAGGAAACTGAGCCCGAAGCAATTGATGACACAATAAACGGAAAACTGACAGGTTTTACATTTTGGAAACATTCAATATCACTGTCCAAAGTTCTGATCTTATAAGACACAACATGGTGATAAGTAGTATCTCCTGGTTATAAAATACACCTTGGAGCTACATTCTATTCAAGTCAGCGAGATAATAGATCCTTGGTTCGTAATGGGGAATCTTGAAAACCCNACACCTTGGAGCTACATTCTATTCAAGTCAGCGAGATAATAGATCCTTGGTTCGTAATGGGGAATCTTGAAAACCCTGTAGACTTCAGTACTCCAGTTTGGTGTGTAGAATTGAGCAAATATCCCCTTCACTCATGATATCCTGACATCACCAATCTTAATGTTAGTCTTCCATGTATCCAATTTCTTCTCAGCTTTGAAAATAGTCTCCGGCAAAGAATAATCCCGAATATCTACTGGCCCCATACATATAGTGAGGTGTACTCTTCGATTGTAGGCAGACATCAAACAAGGCAACAGATCTAGCCACTTGTAACTTCCCACATCTCAGTCTTCAGAGTACGGTTAAACCATTCTACAATGGAAGCTTTCACGCTGCCATGAGTACTATAAAGATTAATTTTATTCGCAGCTATTAGCGAACAGAAGGTGGGATTGTAGAATTCTCTGCTAAGATACATTTGCAAATTATTAGGTTATCCCGTGTCATGCAAAGCAGTTTTCATAGCATCGCTCACATCGAGGCTGTGTTTCTGGTGAACCGGAATTGCTCATGAGTATTTGCTTAAACAATATATGTCAGTTTATCTGTAGGCCTTATTAACAGTCGCATACAGTATCATTTCAACTAGGTCGGCGNGCTTAAACAATATATGTCAGTTTATCTGTAGGCCTTATTAACAGTCGCATACAGTATCATTTCAACTAGGTCGGCATGGTATAGATCTCTCAGCCCAAAGATGAGTACTTTCTGCCTGGGGTGAATACAGCATGCAGGTGGTTGGAGCTCAGCAGTAATTTAAGTGCATGACTTTTTTTAGCATATGTACCCACCTTCATGCAATTCTTCTAAAATATTCACAATCTCGTTCATGTGGGAATTATTACCAGCCTTTTGAGATGCAATTAGCAGCCATAGATATGATACGAGTTCATTGACATCGTCCCAGAATACATATTAAAGTCGGTTGGCTCCATCCAGTTTCGAAGACAGACCCGAGCCAGATCGCCAAACCAATATCTGGAAACAGATCAGCGACAGTGGCGAATTTCGGGTGTGTCTCGTCCTTATAAGCATTGCTGTAATAGTCATTGTCTGTTAAATGGTGAGTAAGCATTTGTACCGGTGAAGCACCTCGCATGAGTAGTCACTGGGCTCGCATTTAAACAGCATTAAACAGAGACCTGGATATGCTCGTATTGCCTCGTCACCANGAGACCTGGATATGCTCGTATTGCCTCGTCACCATCTGTATAAAACCATTGGGAAGAAAAAATTGAAACACCATACATTCCATCATTAAACCTCATGTACGATGACAGGTAATTACGAATGGCCATGGTATGCGAGTTAGGTCTGTATTTTTTATGTTTTAATGCAGCTAAAGGCAAATCATCTTCTTCAACAACCACAGTATCTTCCAGAAGTAACTTGTGACTCCACCCAGTCTTGGGTTCGATGTCTGGTTCAGTCTTCATTTCAGCAGTGGCAGAGGGAACAGTTTCTTGTAAATTTTCTAGCCGAGATGTTATAGGCTAGAAGTCCTCTTACAATGTATCATCGCACTCCATGTGTGCATGCTTAGCCAAAAAATACTTATTGCGCACACTTTCGATTACATGATGTAAATCTTCGAGGACAGTGATAATTGTACTGAAAGCATAATTGTCTTATTATATATATATATATATATAGGGGGTGACTCGATGCATCTGTACGATCAGCTTTGTGATATTGTCTTCAGAGGTGAAGATTCGCTGGACGAATGCATCTCGCACATGCTGGCAATATCTCCATTGTTCGTCATTTGAGCACAAGTAAGATAGGACAAGAACCANACGAATGCATCTCGCACATGCTGGCAATATCTCCATTGTTCGTCATTTGAGCACAAGTAAGATAGGACAAGAACCACCCCACTGTGTATAAGGTCTTCCACATCAGCGAGGGTCACACCGAAACCTCGGACTTGTGCATCTAGCTTAGCAGACNCCCACTGTGTATAAGGTCTTCCACATCAGCGAGGGTCACACCGAAACCTCGGACTTGTGCATCTAGCTTAGCAGACATGCTAGTAAGAGCCCTGTTAGCTATTCGCTCTCCAGCAGTGCTGAGTTTCGATTCCATGTCGGCTACGGCCTCTAGCTTCCTACTTAAAGCGGCCAGCCTGCTCGCACCCTCAGTTGTCACATTAAGGTATGCATCTAGTTTAGTGGCCAGGTCAGTAAGAACTCTGTTGTCAACTCGCTTGCCACCGCATAGAGTTTCGTCTCCACAGCCACGAGCTTGCTGCCTAAACCAGACAGTTTGTGCACATCATCAGCCAATGTACGAATATGAGCATCCATCATAGCAGACATCGCATTCGTGTTGCCGAATAGCCGACCTTCCACAGCCTTGAGTGCATCGCCAGAAGCAAAATCAGACAGATTGGACACACTCTAACATCCATGTTAGTAGTCAATATATCGAAGAGACGATTTTCCATGGTGGTGAGCTTCCTGTCTAAAGTAGACAAGTTGCACACATCTTCAGTCAATGCTTGCATTTCAGTAGTCATGTCTGTATGAACCCCGCTGGCTATTCGCTCGCCTACACCTTTGCATTTCGTCTCTAAAGCAGTAAACCGAGTCATACCAGCCGTCAGTGTGCGCAGATGTGTCTCAGTGTTAGCAGATGTGGCCTGCAGTACTGTTAATGTTTGCAAAGCCTCTGAAGTGATGCTGCAGACAAAGGACACATAAGCTGCATCGCTATCATGTTTCGACCCTCCGAGATTCTTGGCTTGTTTCCCTCCGAAACTGCAGTTACCATCGTCAGTATATGTAATACAGCTGTCTGTTGTGCACTTCAGACTACTATTGCCGAACTTGGATATTGCATAGCTCATTGTTCACTGATGTGAGATATGAACTGATCGAATCCCCTATGGTACCTTCACTTGTGAAGCAGAAAATCCTTAGCTATCGCAAAGAAACTGTGAGGTTCTCGCCAGCAACATGAGCACATAATTTTAAACCCATAAAAAAACATATCTCNGCTATCGCAAAGAAACTGTGAGGTTCTCGCCAGCAACATGAGCACATAATTTTAAACCCATAAAAAAACATATCTCTATTAACATGGTCAGAGTAAACACGTCGTAAATTCAGGTCATCGATGCGAAATAGAATAAGGAAATTAGTATTGTTGCTCAGAAGCAGTATAGGGATGTGTGAATAAGTTTGACACAGGTAAATCGAATCCACTGCTACATGGTGGCCCACGCTAAAATACTGCTGTATGGNGCTATCGCAAAGAAACTGTGAGGTTCTCGCCAGCAACATGAGCACATAATTTTAAACCCATAAAAAAACATATCTGTATTAACATGGTCAGAGTAAACACGTCGTAAATTCAGGTCATCGATGCGAAATAGAATGAGGAAATTAGTATTGTTGCTCAGAAGCAGTATAGGAATGTGTGAATAAGTTTGACACAGGTAAATCGAATCCACTGCTACATGGTGGCCCACGCTAAAATACTGCTGTATGGTCAACTGTTTCTCACATGACACATCATCGGAAACAAATGCAGAGTTTGGCAAAGCTTCAATTGGCAGCACGACTTCTTAATTCTCGCTAAACGGAAAATAACATAGGCTATCTACATCTTCAAGTATTTGTGCTAGCCATAGGTACTTTGGCTGTTGAAGTGATTTAGAGTATAGGTAAATGTTCTCGAACCAAACACTATTGGGTTCCTCCAAAAGGCTGAGAAGCACGCATGTCTTTCCACAGTTCCTTGGTCATCCTATGATACCTCACGCTGTGTTTGGCAGCAGCTTCCCATGGAATGATTCGCGGGAGATAGTTTCGTCATCAGCAGTGATATGAACAGGAAGCGTGGTGGTCTGTGGCACGATCTTCATTGAACTGATACATGAATGGGTAAACTCCTGGTACTTATGGCAACAGGACCACATTCGAGACCTGGTGAGGTAGCCGCCCCATGCATGCTCGAGGTCAGGTGAATTGGATTGCTAAGTTCGAATTTAGGTTATGTGGATGGCCATGTGCCGCAAAACAAATGCGTACTGTAGATGTGATGATCAAGTTCTGTTAGTATGTCGTAATGTGCCATGGGAGTATCACCAAGAGGCTAAATGGACAGGCAAACAGAATGCAGTCAATGCAGACTGCTCGAAATTCAATCATGCGAACATAAAGAATATTAAAGTATTCCTCAACTCTGAGTGTTACCCATATGGAGATTTAAACATAGATTTCACGAATGGAATGTATATGGTACCATATCAAATGTAAGCCGACTTTCAGAGATCGTAATAAGGACAAACACAGTCACCTATGCTAGAACCCGACGAATTCGTGAACACTGCCTCCTACTGGTTTTTGACCCTACAAAAAGGACGATATGATGATAAAGTAAGGTGTAGTCGACTGCAGGATTGAAATGACCACCTTGAAGGATTTCCCAGCCTACACTGAGGCCTATGCCTTAATAATCNTAAGGTGTAGTCGACTGCAGGATTGAAATGACCACCTTGAAAGATTTCCCAGCCTACACTGAGGCCTATGCCTTAATAATTCACGATAGACTGGTCACATTCAATGTGTTTTGACAGAGTAGTTAAATACTAATGTAATCAGCACATATAGTTCATNTTCACGAATGGAATGTATATGGTACCATATCAAATGTAAGCCGACTTTCAGAGATCGTAATAAGGACAAACACAGTCACCTATGCTAGAACCCGACGAATTCATGAACACTGCCTCCTACTGGTTTTTGACCCTACAAAAAGGACGATATGATGATAAAGTAAGGTGTAGTCGACTGCAGGATTGAAATGACCACCTTGAAGGATTTCCCAGCCTACACTGAGGCCTATGCCTTAATAATCACGATAGACTGGTCACATTCAATGTGTTTTGACAGAGTAGTTAAATACTAATGTAATCAGCACATATAGTTCATNTCACGATAGACTGGTCACATTCAATGTGTTTTGACAGAGTAGTTAAATACTAATGTAATCAGCACATATAGTTCATTCACCATCTAACCATCACAATGTTCGCGAACATACAGGACTGCTCATCGCCACATGGTTTCGTTATTAAACACATCTGCATAGTGTATGTACATGGCAGCACAGTGACATGTACATTTCAACCCCCATTTCCACGGTGGGCACTCGACAGGAAATGTAAGGTAACGAACATGTAACTGGAAAAACACTATAATGGTCTCAATTGGGACTATGGTGATGTATAATACGATAAAAAAACGTCCCATACTCACCAGTATGTTGGCAGTGGAGGCAGATGGCGTGGTCTTCATGGCCGGCCCAGTGCAGAAGAGATGGCTGAGCATCTATTGTGGGATGAATGTATAACTATGTGATCTGCCGACAGAATATGACTGCCCATCATTAAGAGCATCGCAGGCTCGGTACAAGAAAACTAAACACAAATGTGACATGTGCAGACTAGACTGGACATGTCCATGTATGAACACACTGCTGCTAAGGACGTGAGTTGTGGAGTGCGCTATATAATCACCATGGTAATGGGGGGCAATAGTANTATGAACACACTGCTGCTAAGGACGTGAGTTGTGGAGTGCGCTATATAATCACCATGGTAATGGGGGGCAATAGTAATTGCATTTTTTCTAACAGCAGATAATATAAAACTGACCCTGTGCTGAGGTTAAGCCATATTAATACTCGTAACCGCCTTGTGTGCATGCTCTCTCTCTCTCTCTCTCTCTCTCTCTCTCTCTCGATACCATCATGGATGGGCTTATAGCAATGTTGAGTGGTAACACTCGGTATAGAGTACTGATGGACATGGTGATTGGGAAGCGGTACACTGCCTTGGATTTCCGGCTGTTGGATACATCCTATGACAATTGCATGACATGTGTGTAGAATGCCGAGTTTCGGATACGTTTACCTTCATGCTACATTCAACTGACCTCTAAGACAGATATGAAACTGCTTAACGAGACTATGGTGCACATAGCATATGGTGGCATCAAACCTATCGCCAACGGTAAGAAAATGCACGCGCTGGAATTCTCATAATGTGTGTGTACGTAGAAAGAAACAGCAACTCTCCTCAGTAGAGGACAAACACCGAAACTGGATCTGAAAAACGTCATAAATATTTAAGGCTAGTGCCTTGATAGCAAACTTTTCTAGGGCAAATGCTTGTTAAAGAAACATATATTAGGGCAAATGCTTGTTAAAGAAACATATATTAGGGCAAACGCCTTTAGAGGAAAAGCTGGTTTAGATCTTTCATATGAGAAACTGCCAAAAAATGCTTTTAGGGAAAACGAAGAATTTAGGGAGTACGGTTCACCGCTGACTCANGTATGAACACACTGCTGCTAAGGACGTGAGTTGTGGAGTGCGCTATATAATCACCATGGTAATGGGGGGCAATAGTTATTGCATTTTTTCTAACAGCAGATAATATAAAACTGACCCTGTGCTGAGTTTAAGCCATATTAATACTCGTAACCGCCTTGTGCGCATGCTCTTTCTCTCTCTCTCTCTCTCTCTCTCTCTCTCTCTCTCTCTCTCTCTCAATACCATCATGGATGGGCTTATAGCAATGTTGAGTGGTAACACTCGGTATAGAGTACTGATGGACATGGTGATTGGGAAGCGGTACACTGCCTTGGATTTCCGGCTGTTGGATACATCCTATGGCAATTGCATGACATGTGTGTAGAATGCCGAGTTTCGGATACGTTTACCTTCATGCTACATTCAACTGACCTCTAAGACAGATATGAAACTGCTTAACGAGACTATGGTGCACATAGCGGCATCAAACCTATCGCCAACGGTAAGAAAATGCACGCGCTGGAATTCTCATAATGTGTGTGTACGTAGAAAGAAACAGCAACTCTCCTCAGTAGAGGACAAACACCGAAACTGTATCTGAAAAACGTCATAAATATTTAAGGCTAGTGCCTTGATAGCAAACGTTTCTAGGGCAAATGCTTGTTAAAGAAACATATATTAGGGCAAACGCCTTTAGAGGAAAAGCTGGTTTAGATCGTTCATATGAGAAACTGCCAAAAAATGCTTTTAGGGAAAACGAAGAATTTAGGGAGTACGATTCACCGCTGACTCAATTTATTTTTCATGAAACGGGCTTCGAGATGCTGGAAGAGGCTGTGCTGAAAGTCAGGAGATATGCCGGTCAGCTGGCAGCAGGTTCCCACAGCTTCCCGCTGTCTCAGGAACACGCACAGAGGCATCTCTCTGCTTGCTGGATGGTCGTCGCTCATTATCCGCCGCCACTGCGGACGTAGGTTACTCCCGGAAACTGAGGCAGAGATTGTTTTAAGACATTTATAAAACCACCCGGCCTTTTAAAATTTTATAAAAGTATGTATTTCAGTACGTTTATGTGTATGGATGGATATTTTATGAATGTACGTACGTGTCAAACACTACATATATATGCACGTATGTATATAAGTACACTCATTCCCATAAAATTGTCGGACCCAAAAGGAAACGTTGAACTGAAATAAAACTTGCTGCAGTCAATTAGAACAATGGTGCATATAATATATTACATCAAGACAATGTATGTTTATTCGGGCAAAATTGTAACGATATATATTACCATTAGTATTTAGTTTCATGGTTGACTAACGTGGATAAATGAAACTACACAATCCAACAGCAAGTCATGGAGACGTTTAACGCTGTCCTGTGGAATATTGTCCTATATTTGTAGCAACTGCCACCACTCCAGATTCNCAAGTCATGGAGACGTTTAACGCTGTCCTGTGGAATATTGTCCTATATTTGTAGCAACTGCCACCACTCCAGATTCTGTAGACCCATTCATGATGAAGCTGCCATCCCAGCTTGCTCCGTTCGTATTCTGAAGCAATAAGTCTGGAGACCGCAGCAAGAAGACTGTCCCAGGAAACCAAACTGTATATGGGCAGGTATATTTCCTGTTGGGAAATTGCCCACTGGGGTTGCGCCATAAAGAGAAGCACATGAGGCCGCAGAACATAAAGATAGTGTTATTGAAAGATTTAATAAACATTTAAAAACTAATACGTAAAAAAATTGCCTTGAATGGTTATAAATTTATAAATAGTTTAGATTATTTAATAAAAGAATATAATAAAACAAAACATATTAATAATGTAATGAAACCAGTAGAAGTTAATGAGGCTAATAAACATTATTTGTAAATCCAGATGCTAAATGTTTAGCTCCTGAGCCGAAATATAAAGTGGGCGGTGTAGTTAGAATAAGCAGAGTGAATTAAAAAATGGAAAAGGTTAACGTCTAATTGGTTAACAGAAAATAAACTATGTGCTATTCAAAAACTAACTCTTTACTAGAAACTTAGTTAGAGGTGATAAAACCAGCCCTTATTGAGAACTCGATTACTAGGATTCCTGTGGTCTCTGCAAAATATTTCCAGGACAGAAAATGTCAGATTCAAGAGAATATGGCTTTTTAATTCGACGGAATGTTATGTACGTAATAATTACCTCACTCGAGCAGTAACTATATCGGAAAGTATGTAGAGCAACAGGTGGGTGGCTACGCCCCCGCTGGGTGCCGACAACTCATCTTCTCGGACGTTCATGACCGGTGTTTTTAGGCGTTAGTGTACTAGGCTTTTTTGACTGCCCCTCCAGTGTTGCTGACGTCAGTCATCTGCCAACAAGTTGACCCTCGCTCTATGCCCTACAAGCCAGTATCTTAACTCTACCACTGCATGTAATTACAAAACAATTCTCCACTACAGTCATAGAACAAAGCGTGTGCATGGGAAGTTTAATATTTTGAAAAGGTGAACGTAACTTAATTGTGCACACCAATTTCACTGTTCCTGTTTCGGATTTTTACTAGTCTATAAATAATTATACTACTTTTTTTTTACAACTGTACTCGACCAGTTTCCTTGTTTGCTTCACTACTAAATTTCCTCGATTTCAGTCAAGGAGGAAGGAAATATTATTTGATATGTGTATAATTTTGTGATTCTTGGTATGTACACACGAAAGTAATTTTTCCACCTAATCCATTTTTGGGAAAAATTATTTAGAAAAAGNTTGTGATTCTTGGTATGTACACACGAAAGTAATTTTTCCACCTAATCCATTTTTGGGAAAAATTATTTAGAAAAAGATTAGAAAGTCATTGAGTTAGCGCTATTTGTTTGTTTCAGCACAGTTATGTTAACTTAATATAGAGTAGATACCTCACAATAATAATTTAACTAGATATTTGTTATCTCGTATTAGTTTAAGTTATTTAATGTTAAAACGAGTCATGTTAACTGATTATCCTAGCAAAAATATATAGCCTAAAAATATAGACAAGCTTATCGTAGGTGCGAAATGAAATTTCTTACAATTGTTTGTATGACCAAAATTCATCATCGATGTTTATTGTGTCAAATATGATGCAAAGATTACCCNTTGTGATTCTTGGTATGTACACACGAAAGTAATTTTTCCACCTAATCCATTTTTGGGAAAAATTATTTAGAAAAATATTAGAAAGTCATTGAGTTAGCGCTATTTGTTTGTTTCAGCACAGTTATGTTAACTTAATATAGAGAAGATACCTCACAATAATAATTTAACTAGATATTTGCTATCTCGTATTAGTTTAAGTTATTTAATGTTAAAACGAGTCATGTTAACTGATTATCCTAGCAAAAATATATAGCCTAACAAAATATAGACAAGCTTATCGTAGGTGCGAAATGTAATTTCTTACAATTGTTTGTATGACCAAAATTCATCATCGATGTTTATTGTGTCAAATATGATGCAAAGATTACCCAACGCGTGATCGCAAAAACCGTAGAATGTAAAAAAAAAAAAAAAAAAGATGGACTATTAATTTATGTTAAGTGGGCCTACCAACACGATTGTTTCGCTATATCTTAGATGATAAGATATCTTTTAAATATTGGAACTTTTATGTGGTGTGTGAATTGCCATGCTTTCACACAGCGTATTTTACGAGAACGATGTATATACGTATAATTACCACAGAATACACATGTGAAACGGTCGCTTTTTCCACGAATTCCAGCTTCACGCGCCAACAAAATGGCGTCAATGGCAAGCAACACGTCGGAATGCCGTTCACCAGTCAGCGTCTGGTAACTTACTTGCCAGCCGACAGCCCAGCCAATAGGAAGTCTATCGCAGCATGAACAGCCAATCAAACATGAAGCCTGTTTCAGAGCCAGGGGCAGCCTATCAGCGAAAATGTACGCCTACATCAAAGGAACCGCACACAATTTCACTTCTGTAAATTTACCTTCTCTGTGTCGTAATGATATTGGAATGGGTTACCTCGCACAGGTAGCCGTACTTGCCCGGATAGCTGTACTGAGTCTTGCCCCTGATACCGAGAACCCGTGCGCATAGCTGTGTGCCGGGGTTGCCGTATCTCAGGCGCTGCCACTCAACGATTCCTATTTGTAATTCTACTTGCTCTCGCCTAACGCCGTGTACACTCGTGTTCTCGAGCATCGTCACGCGCATGTTTACTCATCTCTTGTGTCTCATATTACGTACTTCGTGTTTGGTTTCTCCGCTCACCTTCGCTGTTCTCGTCTTTTGCCACACTACTCTGCGTGTCTTTCCACACAGCTGCCTCGGCTTACTTACGAATGAATCTCTATCTACAGCTTCGAAACTAAACAAATATGAACCGACAACATTTCTCAAGATCGCCTCTAGTTATGATTTGATCGCCAACGGTGATTAAGTGACAACGATGATCCGTAATGAAACACTGTTTAACAGAATTTCATCAATATCGACGCTGCATTTAATTTAAATGTTAATTGCAATGTTTTGAATAAACACTTTTGCTCAGCTCGATTTTTTTGTTTGCCCTTCTTAAAGTATAAAACAAATAAAATATATTTGCTTTGTATTTATCTTGATAAAGTTTTTATTTGAGGGTACTCTTTTACTAAAGTTAAACAAACAACACGTGTCTGAATATCTACAACTCAGTCACAGTCAATTTTAGATTATCTGTATACTCCAACATCAGAGTATTCATCACACTTGCTGTCAAACAATGACATTTCATGTTTGGTTTTCGGATGAGTAACTGTGTTAATTAAGCACAAAATATCTTTGTACAAGCTTATCCTTCAAAGTTGTTTGAAATATCGAATTTCCAATAATATCAGAATTACATATATTTCCTTTATCTTCTTTTTTAATTATAGACGCTGAATCACCATTTGAAAGTCTTATAGAGAAGGTGATTACGTTTTCTATTTCATACGCAGTATTGTGTGTTATATAATGAGATCACCCAAAATTATTAGCCGGAACCTAATTCCCAATTCTCACATTAACTTCAAAGTAAATTTTACCACACTCATTTTAATCGCCACCTACCCCAGTACTGTGTAGGAGGCCACGATGGTATAGCAGTCAGACCACTCGACTCCCACTACGGCGAACCGAGTTTGATTCCCGGCGGGGTCATCCGGGTTTTCGCACGTGCCTTTTATCGGCGGGTTTTCTTGGACTATTCCCGTTTCTCCCGCCCTTGCATTCTGCCGCTGCTCGATATTCACCTCATAAATGACGTGAACGAATAGTGGTTTTGTGCGGAACCCGGAAATAAGTTAACTTGGAATAGGATCGCTTGCCGATGAAACAGTAGGACGTTGTGCAAACAGCGTCACTGCCAACTCGTACCAACATAAACAACAGCACGAGATATCCAATGCCTCACTTGTTTTTCCAAGGTCGCTGGCATCCACTTTGACGTGCTCAGGAACCTTCTGTCAATTTCTACTGCACCGCAGCGTATATAGTTCCCCGTATTTGCATGCGTACTGCCTGTAACACATACTAGCTGTGCCTGGGTTGGGTGGTTCGAAAGGAAAGGCAGGAAACGTTCAGTTATCCGCACGTGTACTTTGGATGCCCTGCGAAGGCAAGCTACGCGTAACCACTTTGCGGGTTTTACCTAACCCTCCACCGCCCGCCGTGACTCTGAGGTCACATGTCGTTAATATCACTATTCATGTTTCATTTTTATATTAATCTTTTGCGATACTTTCTTGTGAAGGAAACAATTCATCTGATTTAGCACATGGCTCGTAACAACCCAGTGTGATTTCAGAGTCTCATAACTATTTTCAATAAAATTAAATGTATAGAATATCTTCTTTGTTTGTGTTTAGTAATTAAGTCATAGTATATGTAAAAGTTTTACTTTTTAAACATTGGTGATTAATTTGGCCAGTAGAGGGTTAATCCGCCTTGAATAAGGCAGTAACTGGCTGAATACCGAATATATTTTCACCGTGCACCCGACACCGACCCAGTGCACGAAGTGAAGCTAAGTTCCAACTCTAGCTACTTCCGAGATATAACTAAATAACTGCTTCATACGATGTTATTAGTGGTGTTATTGAATAATACCACCAACCTGTTGCTGTAGGGGGCCCCTGAGTGTTGAAAACTTAGACACATGTAGTACACGACAACATGGAACGTCTTAGTATTGCATGCTGCCTAATTTTTTCATCTTAGATACACCCGCAGTGTTTGCGAAAGACTTGTGTGTTTCACCAGTGATGTAAACCAACTTAGGTTGCGGGAATGTACTCGACTTAATTTTTTCGTGACGTACCTACAACCGCAGGTATTTGATGCTATTTAAAAAATCTAGGTTTGTACTTTACACTGCCGTAAAGCCCAAAGACGACAGGAACGCCTTATCATAAGAGACTGATAACCAGCGGTCACCCAGTCGCGCTCAGAAAACTTTGATTCGTGTCAGCGGTTGGGGTCGATCAGTCCAGCGAACTCGCAAAACGAGCGTGACGTCATGCTGGCCACGGTTACCGGGGGTACTGGATGTTATTCATTTTCAGCGTACCATCTGCTTTCGTTTCAGCAATATAATTTTTGGATCATTGCGAAAATAGAAAGAGGTTAATACAAGTAGATATATTATGCCGATTCTATTGCACCTGGCGCCTGGCGGGGAGCAGGAAGCAGGCTGCGCGCCACGCCCTCCCCGGCGGCAGCCAATGACGTCACAGCGGCGCGCGCGCGCTACGCAAGATGCCCGTCTCTACGCAAGGCTCTCATCGCTGATTGGCTACACGAGGCTCTAAAAAAGCGCTCGTCTCTACGCGAGGCTCTCACAATTTCTTTCAAAAATATTTTTTTAATTTTTTTTATTTTATTTTTTTTAACTGGTTAGCTACGCGAAGCTCTCAAAACCCGCAAGTCATGTTAGCTGAAGAATGTCAACAAATAGACATTTACGCCCTATGCAAACTTATAAGCATAGTTGACGAACCGTTTATGATTTAGACGTCAAATTCGTATCATAGGCCTCGACGAAGACAAGGATAATTATCAAATAGCCATTTAAGCCCTATGCTAACTTAGAAGCATAGTTAACGAACTGTTTATGATGTAGGAACCAAATTCATAACATAAACCTCGGAGACAACAAGGAAACTTAACAAATAGGTATTTAAGGCCTATGCTAACTTACAAGCACAGTTTACCGTAATTTTCGAATAATTTAAGATGTAGGCACCAAATTCACAACATAAGCCTTGAAGACAACAAGAAAACTTAACNCAGGCCTCGACGAAGACAAGGATAATTATCAAATAGCCATTTAAGCCCTATGCTAACTTATAAGCATAGTTAACGAACTGTTTATGATGTAGGAACCAAATTCATAACATAAGCCTCGGAGACAACAAGGAAACTTAACAAATAGGTATTTAAGGCCTATGCTAACTTACAAGCACAGTTGACCGTAATTTTCGAATAATTTAAGATGTAGGCACCAAATTCACAACATAAGCCTTGAAGACAACAAGAAAACTTAACAAATAGTCTTTTAAGCCCTATGCTAACTTATAAGCATAGATGGCCGTAATTTCCGAACCGTTTATGATGTAGGCATAAAATTCACAACATAAGCGTCGAAGCAGACAAGGAAACTTAACAAATAGGCATTTAAGCCCTATGGTAACTTATAAGCATAGTTGACGAACTGTTTAAGATGTAGGCGTCCCATCACACGTCAGTCGCTGACGTTACGCTAGTACGGCTCGGACATTGACAAAATCTGGTAATTTACTTTTCCTAGTGATTAATATGAACCTAATATTAGCATGGTTATAATATTCAAATGAATAATGCTAAAATAATAATACGTCATCATCCTAGATTGCTGTCGTCTCAAGAATCCTTGGATAGAGAACTGAGCGCGAGCTTTGGAACTATATAAACTAATAGTTCTCTTTCGTACTTTGACTAAATCAGCTAATTTTCTTTTCCTAAGGAATATGAGAAAACCTACGCGGAATTACTGTTGTACTGCCCAGGATGGTCTGGTCTTGTCTCTAACTATGTAAAGTTACGTAGAGTATCTGACACTTGTGCAATATGTGCTGGTTGGTTGGTAAGTACTTATAACTTGTTTACATTAGATTTTNTATATTTTTTTTTTTTATCTTTTTGCGATGGTATGTGAGAGTGTTGACCTTATCGTTCTCCATACTTTACGCATCTGTCATAGTATTTTACTTTAGTCTAATGTTACATATTTTGCCCGTTGCTTTGTTGAAATTGTATGTCTTTGTAGCATGGCACAGACGTTGGATGTATGTGAGAACGCTCGTTTTTCTATATTTTGCTGTTCTATCCAAGGCTATAACGATAGCTTTTTTCAGACAGATGGTGTTGTCTAGCATCGTGTGCTGTACATGGGACAGGTGCCTTTGGGAGAGAGAGGTCATTAAGTAGGTAACAGTTCCTCTCCTAGGGTTAAGCGCATTAATTTCTCCCCGATATCACTTGGAAAGTATGCTGGCTGGTAGCTAACTATAGTTGATTTCGTAAGATATACATATTTTTTAAAAAATTTCTCTAGACTTTTGAAAAAGAAGCTCAGGCAGCTAACACCGGTTAATCTTAATTCATTCATCTGTTCCTTTGCTCACTTTTAGGCTGTGATCTTCCATTAGCAACGTCGTAAGCATCATCATATTTCTCTCTCTTCAGTAGTAATTTCCATATACTGTCATCTGTATGTGTGTTCCTTAGTCCACATAATTTGTTTATGAGGGTTGTCTTTCATTTTCGGCGTTGTAACCCGCCTGTACACTATACTTATGTCATTATCAATTGGTAATGTCATAGGAAAAGTGTACTGCCCGGTCCCAAGCCCAGGGTCCATCTGCATGCTAATGCTGATGGTAAGAGGGAGGCAACTATAAATAGGTAAGTGATATTACTTTTACAGAACGTTTAATGAAACGCTACATTAACTTTGCTGATAGATAGTGTGAGAGACGGGTCATACAGTCTCATTAAACACTACTATTATTCCAGTGCTGAGGTTGTGTGCATGCATGTGTACATGTTACATGTAGAGTGTGCGTATGTGTGCGAACATGTTTGGGGAAGTGAGTGTATGTGCGCGAACATGTTTGGGTAAGTGCGTGTTTATGCACGTAAATGTTTGGATAAGTGCGTGTTTATGCACGTAAATGTTTGGATAAGTGCGTGTTTGTGCGGGAACATGTTTCGGTAAGTGTGTGTTTGTGCGCGAAAGTGTTTGGGTAAGTGTATGTTTGTATGCGAACATGTTTGGGTAAATGCATGTTTGTGTGCGAACATGTTTGGGTAAATGTGTGCGAGCACGTATATATTTGGGTAAGTGCGTGTTTATGAATGTAAATGTTTGGATAAGTGCGTGTTTGTGCGCGAACATGTTTGGGTAAGTGTATGTTTGTATGCGAACATGTTTGGGTAAATGCATGTTTGTGTGCGAACATGTTTGGGTAAATGTGTGCGAGCACGTATATATTTGGGTAAGTGCGTGTTTATGAATGTAAATGTTTGGATAAGTGCGTGTTTGTGCGCGAACATGTTTCGGTAAGTGTGTGTTTGTGCGCGAACATGTTTGGGTAAGTGTATGTTTGTATGCGAACATGTTTGGGTAAATGCATGTTTGTGTGCTAACATGTTTGGGTAAGTGCATGTTTATGGATGTAAATGTTTGGGTAAGTGCATGTTTGTGCGCGAACATGTTTCGGTAAGTGCGTGTATGTGTGCGAACATGTTTGGGTAAGTGCGTGAATATGAATGTAAATGTTTGGATAAGTGCGTGTTTGTGCGCGAACATGTTTCGGTAAGTGTGTGTTTGTGCGCGAACATGTTTGGGTAAGTGTATGTTTGTATGCGAACATNATGTTTGGGAAAGTGCGTGTTTGTGCGCGAACAAGTTTCGGTAAGTGCGTGTATGTGTGCGAACATGTTTGGGTAAGTGCGCATTTCTGCACATAAATGTTTGGATAAGTGCATGTTTGTGCGCGAACATGTTTCGGTAAGTGTGTGTTTGTGAGCGAACATGTTTGGGTAAGTGTATGTTTGTATGCGAAAATGTTTGGGTAAATGCATGTTTGTGTGCGAACATGTTTAGGTAAATGTGTGCGAGCATGTATATGTTTTGGTAAGTAAGGGTTTGTGAGTGAACATGTTTCGATAAGTGCGTGTATGTGTGCGAACATGTTTGGGTAAGTGTGTGTTTATGCACGTAAATGTTTGGGTAAGTGCATGTTTATGCACGTACATGTTTGGGTAAATGAGTGTTTGTGCGCGAACATGTTTCGGTAAGTGCGTGTATGTGTGCGAACATGTTCGGGTTAGTGTGTGTTTATGCACGTAAATGTTTGGGTAAGTGCATGTTTGTGTGCGTATATGTTTCGGTAAGTGTGTGTTTGTGCGCGAACATGTTTGGGTGAGTGTATGTTTGTATGCGAACATGTTTGGGTAAATGCATGTTTGTGTGCGAACATGTTTGGGTAAATGTGTGCGAGCACGTAAATGTTTCGGTAAGTGAGGGTTTGTGCGCGAACATGTTTCGGTAAGTGCGTGTATTTGTGCGAACATGTTTGGGTAAGTGCGTGTTTATGCACATAAATGTTTGGATAAGTGTGTGTTTGTGCGTGAACATGTTTTTCTAAGTGCGTGTATGTGCGTAAATATGTTTGGTTAAGTGCGTGTTTATGCACATAAATGTTTGGGTAAGTGTGTGTTTGTGCGCGAACATGTTTGGGTAAGTGCGTGAATATGAACGTAAATGTTTGGATAAGTGCTTGTTTGTTCGCGAACATGTTTCGGTATGTGTGTGTTTGTGTGCGAACATGTTTGAGTCAGCGTATGTTTGTATGCGAACATATTTGGGCAAATGCATGTTTGTGTGCGAACATGTTTGGGTGAATGTGTGCGAGCATGTATAAGTTTGGGTAAGTGAGGGATTGTGCGCGTACATGTTTCGGTAAGTGAGTGTATGTGTGCGTACGTGTTTGTTTAATTGCATGTTTATGCATGTAAATGTTTGGATAAGTGCGTGTATATGCGTGAACATGTATGGGTTAGTGTATGTTTGTATGCGAACATGTTTGGGTAAATGCATTTTTGTGCGCGAACATGTTTGGGTAAGTGCGTGTTTATGCATGTAAATGTTTCGGTAAGTGCATGTTTGAGTGCGCATATGTTTGGGTAAATGTATGCGAGCAAGTATATGTTTGGGTAAGTGAGGGTTTGTAAGAGTACGTTGATGAAGTGTTTGGTGTCATTCTTTAAATTTAAAGGACTTTGGAATGTACGGTCGCACTCTTTATGTTAAGCTCTACGCGTCATGGTGACTGTAGGGAAGTCTCTGAGATAAAACTACTCTCTAGCGCGAGACTTTGTTTATATAGAAGCGATCGCGTATATTTGAAATTCAGGATGTATACTATTTTAAAAAAATATTTAATTTATTTTAGCGTGTCAGCATCCTGTTCAAATGTAATTTTAATAAATCGTTAATTTTTTAAAAATTAACTACTTCATAAATAGTCTGATTACAGATTAACAATACTATTATTTAAAAAATATGTCCTACTTTTTTTACAAGTATTGCTAACACTTCCTATACAAACAACGGTATTCCTGCCCTCGCGTGACGCAATATGAGATCCTTAAATTAGACTATGTGCCGCGAGAAGTCTGTTGGGGCAATGAAAATTCTGAATGTAATTGTCTTGTCCGTTTTTTGTAAGTCTTGTGCTATTAAAATTTTTAAGTAAAAAAATATTTTTCAAACAAATATATCGTTGCATAGAGACGGTAGTATTTTTAGATTTCCCGTCCCAAAGAGAGTGGTAGATTGGGGGGAATATTCCGGCGAGTGAAAACCTCACTTTTCAGTTTTGTTAAAACTATCGTGCAGGGAATGTGCTGGAGTTACGAGGGTTGAGATTAGGTATTTGTTTAATTATACACTGCGTTTTGGGTCAGAGAGCATTGTGTGACTTTATTTTAAGAGTCATGCATAGCTAATCATTTTTAAAAAAATTGTGAGAGTGTCGCGTAGCTATATTTTTTTAGCGCAGAGACGAGCATATTTTGTGTAGAGTATCGTAGCGTAACGTCAGCGACTGACGTGTGATGGGACGCCTACATCTTAAACAGTTCGTCAACTATGCTTATAAGTTACCATAGGGCTTAAATGCCTATTTGTTAAGTTTCCTTGTCTGCGTCGACGCTTATGTTGTGAATTTGATGCCTACATAATAAACGGTTCGGAAATTACGGCCATCTATGCTTATAAGTTAGCATAGGGCTTAAATGACTATTTGTTAAGTTTGCTTGTTGTCTTCAAGGCTTATGTTGTGAATATGGTGCTTACATCATAAACAGTTCGTTAACTATGCTTATAAGTTAGCATAGGGCTTAAATGCCTATTTGTTAAGTTTCCTTGTTGTCTCCGAGGCTTATGTTATGAATTTGCCGTCTAAAACATAAACGGTTCGAAAATTACGGCCAACTGTGCTGATAAGTTAGCATAGGGCTTAAATGCCTATTTGTTAAGTTTCCTTGTTGTCTCCGAGGCTTATGTGACGAATTTGCCGTCTAAAGCATAAACGGTTCGTTAACTATGCTTATAAGTTAGTATAGAGCTGAAATGGTTTTTTGATAATTATCCTTGTCTTCGTCGAGGCCTATGATACGAATTTGACGTCTAAATCATAAATGGTTCGTCAACTATGCTTATAAGTTTGCATAGGGCTTAAATGTATATTTGTTTACATTCTTCAGCTAACATGACTTGCGGGTTTCGAGAGCTTCGCGTAGCTAATCAGTAAAAAAAAATTAAATTGAAAAAAATAAAAAATATATTTTCGAAACAAATTGTGAGAGTCTCGCGTAGAGACGAGCGCTTTTTTAGAGCCTCGCGTAGCCAATCAGCGATGAGAGCCTTGCGTAGAGATGGGCGTCTTGCGTAGTGCGCGCGCCGTGGTGACGTCATCGCCTAACGCAGGGAGGGTGTGGCGCGCAGCCTGCTCCCTGCTCCCCGCCAGGCGCCAGGTGCAATAGAATCGGCATAATATATCTACTAATACATTTTCTGAAACAGGTGCATGTTAATTAACATTTATATTCTTTACTTCGATACCAATTGTGTTCAATAAGATTACCAGCAGTTCTCATCAACTACTGGCAAGCTCATATTTTTAGAGGGATGTGCGTTTAATAATTACACAAGCAGCTGTCTGGAATCAAGTTAACATTTACGATTGCTGGTAATAATCGGTTCACGAAATCCTGCACTTCACTGAGTTCATAACTCACAACTCATAAAACATAAATTATATCAAAAATGTTTACGAAAGAAAAAGGTTTACCGTTGATTTTCTCCAGAAAAAGTATGTTTTGAATAATATAAATAATTAGATTTACGAAATCCGTTCAGTAATTGTATTTAACCGATTCGTATAGAATGTTGTATTTGAATTTTAACACGTTTTGTCGAGTTTCGAGGGAAGGAGAATACATTTGGGTCAGCTTGCGTTTCACAAATAAATGTGTTAGAAAAATATCCGCAATAAAAATATATAACAAAATAAATATGAGTTTTTTAAATGAATAATATTATGTAGATAAATTTTTGACAGTTATTAAGATGTTAACAAAATTTATTTTGAAATAAATTTAAAGAAAACGTATTCACGGAGTGAAAATATAATGAAAATTAATTATAAATATGTATGCCTTAGGAAGGAAGTAGCCCAACTACTTACGTATATCACTAACGTTTTGAATTCTATTAATGTAATACTTTACTATACCACCTTCTACATTGCTCACATTTTATTTCGTTCTCTATCCTTATTTCCGATAATATGCGCGCATGAAGTATGTTGTAGAGGTTCGGTAGGAAACACGTGATTAAAAAAGGTTTGATGTTTCGTAGTGGTGTATAGACAATAAAAGTATTTAAGAAACGATTCGTGCCCAAAGACAAGTTTTTATAAGTTCTCCTTTCAACTCTAAGGATTATTTTTCTGGACGTGAAAATGGCTAAAACGGGTGTTTTCATTATCAGTTTTGGCTGTTACGNCGTGAAAATGGCTAAAACGGGTGTTTTCATTATCAGTTTTGGCTGTTACGTTTCCTATACAGAAACTTTAAAGTTTTCTTTATACACCATCATCATATTTTTATTTTTATTTACGAGGGTCGTTGCTTAAAGCCACGTCCAGGCGAGTCACCGACAGACTGCAAGCCAAGTTGAGCGCCTTGAGCGTAGAGGCGATGAGACAAGCTGTGAGCGAGCAAGAGTCAGCCTTAGAGATCACGCGTTTGGTGGCCTTTAACGTGCAAAATACCTGCAGGCAGGCGGATACCTTAACCGACTCTTAATGATTGTTCTAAATATTCTGCTAAATGTTGCTACTTATTTATAAGCCCACNAGGCGGATACCTTAACCGACTCTTAATGATTGTTCTAAATATTCTGCTAAATGTTGCTACTTATTTATAAGCCCACCCATGTGCAAATGAGATATCTAACTCATTACTATACTGTATTAAAAGTGAAACTTGATCCAGCATTTTACACACAAATATATATGTGGTGCTAAGTGCTGTAAGACGAATTTCTTATGTATGCTAAACAGCAATTTAACCCTTGTTTGTGAGTAAGTATAGTGTCTATAACGCCTCTTACAGTGACAGCGGACGTTATAAGACTGTAGTGACTGTAAAGAAAAAATTTCTCCTTACATGAGATTACAGAGTTTATTTTAATCTTTCTATGTTTTATGTTTAAAGTTGTGTGTTTAAACACAATTGTGAGTGCATTTGGTGACAGTCTACACTTCACACCACGTGGATTACATTAATTGTTATTATGCAAACTGAAGTTTATTAGGTACTTCTCGTTGGAATNCTACACTTCACACCACGTGGATTACATTAATTGTTATTATGCAAACTGAAGTTTATTAGGTACTTCTCGTTGGAATATGGCGCGACATAATGAGCGGTGACGACTGTGTAACTGAGCATGCGCAAGTGAGGGAAGGATCCTCAGGGAGATGAAGCAGCCGGAGGCTGTAGTGTGCAGTGTANGTGTAACTGAGCATGCGCAAGTGAGGGAAGGATCCTCAGGGAGATGAAGCAGCCGGAGGCTGTAGTGTGCAGTGTAGTGTGTTGTGGAATGTAGACTGCTGCCTCACGAAACAGCGAATGTGTGTTGGCGACGCTGGAGCCAGCGATGACGTAGCTGCTGGTGTTTGTTGCAGATCCAGTACACGGGCTCCAGCATGAACCCCGCCAGGACGTTCGGCCCGGCTGTTATAACCGGCATCTGGACCAACCACTGGGTAAGTCCGACACCCGCTACGAAAGTGCAGGCGATACGAACTAAGAGAGTTGCCTGGAGGTTAAAGCAGAAAGGGGAGGGGGAAATGAAGAAAGCCCTTAGCCAAAATATTAAGCAACTTTAGGTTTTAAGAGTTATTTGCCTGTCCCTGTGGTAGACATCGGTAAGGCATCATTCTTGGATTACGAAGTTATGCGTTCGAGTCCCGGTTAGATCAATATATGAATGCTATCTTTTAATGTAAACATAAATTAATGTTCCATGTACGCCGTTCTAGATTAGCAAACTAACACAAGGACGATATGTCAATAAGCAAAAACTAAAATAGTGTATGTGAACAATTAATTATTTGTATGCATAACATGGCAACACGCTTATTTTTAACTTTATTTGTAAACAAACAGGAAACACGATATCTTACTGCTTGTTTGTGTTTAAAAGCAAAATATTCTCCTTGNTAACTTTATTTGTAAACAAACAGGAAACACGATATCTTACTGCTTGTTTGTGTTTAAAAGCAAAATATTCTCCTTCTTTTTTCATTTCAACAAGTGCAACAAGCACGTTACGTTGCTTCCCTTACTTTCCATAAGACACAATTACGCTATTAAATGATATGTTACTTACTCTATGTCCACGTTTCGCGTGAATTCCACGCCTGTTTCCCTATGAGGGCTAAAACTTGGCACTTTTCCGAGGGTAAGTTATTGAGATGTTGTGCTCAACGAGTCAGGCTACACGACTGATAATTGTTTTCGCAATGGGACGGGTGCATGCTGATGAGCTATGAAAAATCTAGCTGCGCTACCGGGTGGTATGCCGTCATTCCAGATCAGCCGAAAGACTTGAATTTAGATTGGAACAATGGTGGAATGCAGATTCAGGAGAATCTAGATGCATCCTGAGAAAATTCCACGTAGTAGTAACGTCTGCCACACAACCCATGCAAAAAAAAACCCGCCAGAAACACGCCCTTGCATTCCAGTGTTTTAAGGCTAGCGACTAGCCTCTGGCAATACTGTGGGTTGTCATTGCACTCATTCACTGATTCACTAGTTTCTCTGCTTTCTTCGTAGGAGAAATATTTGTCTCCTGAGTGGAATAATTAATAGACGAAGTCGCAATATTAAATTGGAAAAATGAGATTTACAATTTATTCAAATAAGATATAAAATTGAAAAAATCGTATACAAATTCAAGATAAATTCACGCGCAAATATTGACGTTTTAGAGCTGTAATACTGGAAACTGGTCTGTTGGTGTTAGTGGGAATCTGATTTTGTACACCTTTTTTTTATATAATCAGTTTTTAATCGCCTTTAAATCGATTTTTTTCTTAAACTCTTTCCGGTTAATATCACAGTGAATTTAACGAAACCTTACGGAATTATTTTAATTCCAGTATAATCTCCATCGTGTACTACTGTTTATTACTTATGCAGCGATCTAAAACAACGCGCTGTTTATCTTCAAAGGATCCTGAAGCAGAAATGAAAAATGCAAAAATGTG
>NQII01004251.1:147773-207270 GCA_002778355.1 Clitarchus hookeri
GGGGGGGGGGGGTACACGAGACACTCCACTTTGAGAAATAGTTGTTGAAGATGGACAAAAAATACTCTAGGTATTCTTCAAATGATAGTTGTTTATTTTCGAGTACTACAGAGCGCTAGTGCTTGACTACCCTTTGATAAGCATTTTTATACCAGTTTCAAACAGGCCAACAAAGCAAATTTGATGTATTCAGAATACTAGGTGAATTGTTCATATCACTGCCAAGAAACTTAAAATTAAAAATTTGACTCCAAGAGCTACCTCGAAAATTTGCGAGGTTTAATAATTACTTGTCTCCCATATGTTATACACGAAAACATTGCTGAAGTGTTTGCCTTAATGTATTCAGGATTTTTTAAAAACAGTAACTGAAATACTTTTTCTCCTGTGGCAAGAGTAATGTGGTAGAGTTCTGTTAAGGAGGTGGGGGGTTACTTAAAATATTCCAGATTAGCAGACTGTATAATTAAGTTTATTGATAAATCAGCTGTAAACCAACTGATCTGTCTCGCTAAAAAATAAACTTAATTAATAAAAAGCGTTCTGCGAATAAATTAAATATTGTATCGTATGCTTAAAATGTGCACAAACGTGCTTTGGAAAAGAAATATTAACTTCTTTAGTTTTAGTATATTTTCAGGTCAGTATTTAAAAGTATAAAAATTCTTATCAGGTATAATAGAATTAACGTTCTGTTATTTAGTCTCGAAATTATTTTGCTAGCGGTAAAAAAAATTCAATAATTTTAACTTTCGTACTGATTAAAAAAGTAATCTGAAGAAGTAAACTTTATCATGAAAATTAAAATTGAAGTTATTTCAAACTTTTATTCGCGACTGAATTGTTTATAACAGCATGCGCGATAAATTTGTCTCCTATTTTATATTCATGACGCCGATTTACAACATACAAAATTTTTGTAATACTCGTGTGGTGTTTTTAGCCCATTAGAATAGGTTTTCTTGTTTGGATAAATTTGGCCAACCAGTAATTATTACCCACGATTTCGTAATAATAATCCGCAAAATAATTGCAAGATAAATTCAGTGTCATTGTGTTGTCAGTGACCGTATTTTTTTTTTTATTCACCGGAGAAAAATGTAAGTATTAGTGAATGTAGTTGAGTAAATGTAAGTATAGACTGTGTTCACGGTAAGCTNATTCACCGGAGAAAAATGTAAGTATTAGTGAATGTAGTTGAGTAAATGTAAGTATAGACTGTGTTCACGGTAAGCTGAGCACATTTGAAAGCTCTTATTACGATCTACTTCTGTAATTAGATTGTATCTTTCCACCACAAGTAAAATTAACATTGTCATGAACCTGGTTACTTTATTCATGCGCCAACCAGGAGAAATCGTGGAATTATTTAGCATGAAAATGAGTTATTTATATTCAAATTCTTATTAAAATGTGAATAAAACAAGCAACACCAACCTCACTGGTCATCACTTGAAACGTTGCGTTCGCAATGCAATGCCGAGTCTTGGGCCTATTTTTATTTCTCCGCTGTGAACTCAACTAAGAGCATGCACGTAAATGTGCACCGTGGCGTATATGTAGTTACGAGCAGTGATATTTTTCAAAGGTTTATTTCAAAAGTGCTGAGTTTTTCCGTGAACAGCGTATAGCAAGGAAGAGAGGTTGGCTGCTGGGTGACGCGGTGGTGACGGTGCAGGTGTACTGGGTGGGGCCGCTGGTGGGCGGGGCTGCCGCGGGCATCGCCTACAGCCTCGTGCTGCGGCCCTTGGCGCCGCCAGACAGCCTGCAGCAGCATGGCCTGCCCACGCCGGCCCTCGACAACCGCCACTAGACGTAACTATCCGTGCCTCGTGCCTCGTTTCTGTCTGTTGCACATTCCCCTGGCACGCTCCTAGCCGCCTTNCAGACAGCCTGCAGCAGCATGGCCTGCCCACGCCGGCCCTCGACAACCGCCACTAGACGTAACTATCCGTGCCTCGTGCCTCGTTTCTGTCTGTTGCACATTCCCCTGGCACGCTCCTAGCCGCCTTGCACCTCACCTCACTGCGTCTGTCCGTCGTCAAACTCTAGTACTCGTCGAAAAGGTTTCTTCGTAACCAGTGAATAGAAGCAAAAACTCGCCTCCAAATTACTTTGCTTATTACTTATTACTTTTTAATATCTTATATTTGCCTCTTTTGTGAAAAGTAACTTTCGTAGGGTATAGAACATAGTTGACGAGTATTTAGAATCTATAAATGTTAAACTTCATGCACTATTAATACTCAGAGGTCATCCCTTTGACTCCACACGGTAAAATTTGTAAACCACTTCTTCGTTATCCACTTCACATGATATCTACTTAGTGAAATATCATGTCTTAGCTATAAAATTGTTTAAAGAATACGTATGAAATAAATTTTGTTGCTCGAAAAATTGGTAAATCCGAGACGCGTTCGCTGTCAAAATAACTTCTTTGCCACGTATACCTTACGCTTATATCTGTTCTCTTTATGATCTTAATAATTCGGAAATATTTATGAACATTTTCTGGAAAAATGTTAGAAAGCATACGAGCCTCAACAATTACTTCGTTGTCTCTTTCGTCATTGTCTCAACTAACCGTTTGTTGTCACTTTCGTTTTATACTGCGATAAAATGAGTAGAGTCGTATTTTTCTTTATAACTGAATTGCAATAGTCTTATATTTTTGTAAGTTGTGACAGGTTTTACTCGCATTCCATTTATCATAATATTTTGTTATGATACAATATTGCTTGAAAAAAACATATAATTATTTAACTTACTTACAAAAACTTTTAGTACAGTAGCAAATTGATTTTTAATATTAGTGTTGTGATAATACATATATTATTACGAGCGTTCAGGATAAATACGTTTGGCGACATATTCCTCGATTTTTACCACAGCACTGGATGCCGACATCTGTGAATTGCGTTTTGCAAAATTTTGCAGTTGCCCCCTCTCACTCCAATTCCAAGATAACGGTTCAATTCTTAGCACGTTTTAATTTAAAATATATCGCCCAAGTCAGAATATTCATATCAACTAATATTTACGTTGTACGCCTTATGTCGCATGCAGCATGTTGTGTAGCAGTTCTTTGAATGATTTTTCTACGTTAATCCGTAAATTATGCCTACAGTGTACATATTTCAGTTTTTTCAGAAACGATTATCTCTTGTGATATTAATTCTTCATTGTTAATTTAAAATATTTAAATAGTCTTCATAGTTTTTTCCTCCACATGTATTCTTCCGCCACATGTAAGAAATTGCACTGCAATGCCATTATGAATAATATTTTTGTACAATCTTAGGTATAAACTATTGTAATGTACATTTTTCACGCAAGTGACACTGTGGAACTGAGAAATGTAAATATTACTATTACACCCGTTCTTTTGTTAACGTAAAAACTAATTTCAAATGGATAATGATTTAAACTTTTAGAATTTTAATGAGATTTCTATTGTTACAAATATTTTCCTTAATGTTTATGGTAACATTACTTCCATGTACATTAAAATTATTGTTTACACGAAAACGTATAAAGTTATGGGCAAGAATATATTATTTTCAAATCTGTTTTAAATCTATTTTTTACAATCTGAAAAAGCAAAACAAACTTATCCGGTGAAGTGGCAAGATTTCATAAATTTTCGTCCAGGAAAAACGATCGTAGAAATTATAACAAAAATATACGGATAATCAACATCAACTTGTAGCTTGCATCGGTGACAAATGTTAGAATATACTAAAAAATACTGAACGGAAGTTTTGGTAGTGAGGCGATTTAGGCAGCCTACACTTTTCCTGATTTTTCGCCGCCAATTTGCGCGCACGTGAATGCTTGGCCGTTATATAATTTCGTACTCATGTCCGCTTTGGAAGGAAGTATCGTTTTAAAAGCGAAAGTACCTTGACGCACCTTTTGAGACGATGTTTGTAGAAACAATAACTACATAACATTTCAGATATGCGTGCTTAAGTGTCCCACTTTCCGCAGTGCGTACTGATTATATAAAACATTTCATTTGAAAACAGGCCACTTTTGTAAATGTATTTATTTAGGAATCTAAATATTAAAAAATCGCATTTGTGGTTATGTTTTAATTTTTTATGTCTAAGTTATTTATAGAAATCAAATTGTGAAACACGGATGTTATAAGAAATAATTTTACATCTGAAAATTCTGGTAAAAAAAAATTTCAAACGATAGGTGGCACACTGCACGGCTGGCTTGCTGGAGCGGCTGATAAGGACATGTCGCCCGAGCGTTGGAGCATATATCTTCCTCGAACACGAAACGCACCCCCAAGCTGTAAGCCTTTAAGATGTCATGACAGCTCTTTGGATACAGATAAAATGCTGCTGTAAGTTACTGCCAACTGGAAGAATTTCTAAATTCTAGCTATAGACATTCACAAAATTTACAATTAAAAACACTTTTATTGGAATCATTTTTCGTTCAGATCCAATCGTTTCGAATATTTTCTTCAAAGCACGAAAAACTACGGTCCTATACGTTAACAAGTAATTTAAGAATACCTCATGACACTTATTAAATTATTTCATTTTAAGTTCGTTAAACAAAAAAAAAAAGTAAATTAATTTGTATGATCTTTCACTTTCTTAGTTTCCCTGCATAGGCTTCGGTGTGCTCAGCGCCTGTATAGGCTGTATATAGGCAACTTACGTGTACTTCGCCCGTTGTGAGTTGCCCACTTTCAGGCGCACTGCATCTCGCAAATGTAGACGCAGCCTAGGACTCGTGTTGCTATTGGAAAAGACTGTGATCAGCTGCCACCTAGGTTCAGTCGCGCGTTTTGCAACTATGTGCGTGCTTTTTTCAGTGCGTACTTATGAGGGAATCGCCTCCCGCGACGAAAGACGGCCTCAGTAAGCGGCGACACAGTCTCGTTAGACGTCCTGGACGGTTTTTTTAAATATTTTTTTAATGGTTGAGGTTTTGTGATGAGAGATGTGAGGGTATTAAATTCGCTTAACAGCAATATCATATTCGGTTTATTTTTCTGGTCAGTTCCTGGGTTAGCTGGATAGATACCGGGTCGGTTGGACTTATTCCGGTCCCCGCCCATGAGAATTGAAGTGTAGAAAAGCGGAATCTAATAAATCTGTATTGAAAAACTGTAAGGGAAATCAGCAATCAGCGTATCCCGCCAAAGAAATTTTTATGTAAAAAAAATGTATAAATGGTATGTGGTACACGCTTGAGCCTCTGTGGTTTTGGTAATGTGTTCTTGATATCACAGTTTAAGTATGAGGAAAGATATACAGCTCTGGATTTCATTATCTCTCTCGTTTTTTCACTTAAGAATTCTTTCTTTCTTTAATAATATTTTTTTTATTATATTTGTATATTAATTTTTGTGAGAAAAAGTTTACAACATGAGTTTAAAACTCTAGAGCCTAAACAACATGCAATCAATTAAATTGAAGACATGAAGATCTGTTTATCTCAATTACGGCGCAGTGGGCAAACTATCTACGCGAATTTGCAAATAATATAAGAATGTATATATTTCCTCCTGTATTTTTAGAGCAGAAACTCTTGCAATAATGGGGAAAGGAATTACTGAAAAATGAAATTTTCAACCCAGAGCGATACTGCGTATAAAAAAATTTACGCTGAAAAAGTTTTGGCCCATGAAACATTAGCAAATATTTTTTTCTCGGCATATTTTGCTACATCACTTCATAAAGGTGCGGTAAATATTGGGGAGATGCCTGCATCGCACTGTTTAAGCATTGTGCTGTTTGCACACGTGTAGTGGCTTTGCCAATGAATACAGCACAAAGCGATTGGCGTTGAGCACTATAGAACGTTGCACTTGTTTTAGTGTTTTTATATTGCCACTGTACTTTGATAGAGTTTCTGTGTGTAAAATAATGTATTTTTAGTTTATTTAAGGAGTGCATTTGGACGTTGCAATCAGAGTGTCTCTATTTAAGTATTAACATACGTAGTGCATACGCAATGCTGTGTTTAAAGCACAGTTTAACAACTAGAAAACCATGGTATGGATCACCTATACTGTCCTTAATTCCACATTCTAATGTTGCTTACCCTCACTCTCTTAACCAACCGTGATTAGATATGAGGAACCTCGGCTGTCGTGCGACTACCTTCAATCCTTGGGTGTTATCCTCTCTATTGAGTCAACATATACAGGTGTATTATGACATCTTAGAAAATATTATTGCTTATCTCTCTCAGACTAATAAATACATTTCAAATCTGTAATATTCAAGCCAAAGTGCCAAAATGCTGTACATACGTTATTTCTGAAACAATTTATTGATACAATTTATTGATACACATCATCGGAGTTTCCACCTCCTTGCTAGGGGCCGCGGTGGTGTAGTAGTCAGACTACTCGCCTCCCACCAAGGTGAACCGGGTTCGATTCCCTGCAAGGTCACCCTGATTTTCGCATGAGAGAAAAGTGGCGGACGGGTTTTCTCGGGCAATTCTGTTTGCCCCGACCTTGCATTCCATTGGTGTTCCATATTCACCTTATTTCAGTCTCTCCGGCACTCAAGGCCTCAATACTAAGTGCCAACCAAAATTTCTCAACAACGGCTGTAAACAGGAATGATAAAGACAATGGAACACATGAGCGTGAAGTAATTCATCCTCTGAGTTAGCCACCAGAGATCGTGGCTTATGCCGGGGGTGTGTTTCGAGCACGGCTAGTTGGTTACCCTCTCCACGCGCCTCACGTCGTAGTGAGCATGACTGTGGAGCTGACTTCGCTGTACTGTTGCAGGTGTACTGGGCCGGGCCTATCGCCGGCGGCGTGGTGGCGGGGCTCGCCTACAGGGTCCTCTTCCAGGCCAACAAGGGCGACGACGAGGCGAGCTCCTATGACTTCTGAGCGCGCCCTCCATGCGGGTGAGGTCTCTCGCGCCTCCTGCCTGCTGCGAGCTCACGATGGAGGGCAGCAACCTCCCACTGTGCTTATCACGTACCTGGTCTGACCGCCTCGGCCCACACGGACATTGCAGCGACCTGGTGCGCGGTGTCCGTCCTCATCGCGCTAGCAGGAGCGAAACTACAGTGTGGCTGCGGTGGCAAACTGCTTTACTCTCATTTTAACTGAGGCCTTTGTCAAACCTTCGCAACTGTTTCATGTTGTTATCATATCTGTACAGTACATTCCTAAGACTACGGTTTCCTCCCCCTTCAAAGCGTGCACATTTTTCAGCAGAGGCTGCTCAAGCCACTGAATTCAAGCAGCTCATAATAATTTTCATGATCTAAAATCGGTTATTCTTTCCGGATGTGTTGGGCTTATTCATGACAAGAAAGTTCCGTGTAACTTGGCCTTGACGCGACGCGTGTGTGTGCACGCCTTGATCCCTTCAATCCTGAGCATCTTCCAGGTTCGGCTCAAGAGACCCGCATACGACACTTACAGCCCGGGTAATTGTAGAGGGTAACCCCCCTCCTCCCTACATTCAGTCCCCAGTCAGAAGGGTGATTATACGAGCTGGAGGAGCGGCAGTTTTCCGCAGCGCCGTACTTTGACAAAAAAAAATTTCGAGTTTCTCCAATAGAAACGTGCTAAGTTTTGGACGAATTTACTCGGTTCATCTACTCACCCACATTTTAAACGATGAATGTATTAACTGTTGTTAAGAGTATACTTAAGTTTTCTGGTTATTTCACCCGAATTAATATCAGCGAACTAAAATATAAGTATATATTATGCATGTAATATATACATTATATATGCGTACCTAGTATATTAAAATGGCGGGGAACGAAATGCCCTCTCCACTTCTCTCACGTCCACACTGACCAGCTGAGTCTCTGCCAGTGCCTCATTGTCGCGGCTGGCTTGTTTGAACCACAAAATGTTCAGCTGCTCTGTCAAAAGTTTTATTGCAAAACGACAAATACATTGTACAAATCTTCTTTGCCAAATTTTTTCCTCTCTGGGAGTGTTTTCTACCAACACACCCATACACTGTTAATGAAGTAGATGTTAGTGACTATCGTGTTATATTAGCGTGAGAATATTTTGCTAAACAGATTTATAGTGTATTTCGAGTCTTAAATTTGTTTTAACATTATAGTACTCCTAAGCAGTGAAATCTAACACCACTTGTGTAATTGTGCTCTTGGAGGCAGAATTTAAAGTGCTTGTTCACGTTTGCAGTGAACCGTTTTATCACTGGAAATAATAACTGTACTTACGAGTAAACAAAATTTAGAGAAAGTTATTTTCACAATTTTTATTACTTTTAGAGGTTTATGCTTTGTAATTTAGCAACAAAAAACTTACAAAATACTCTGTGCAACGTCACACAAATATTTGCCCTCGTATACAAGTAATTTTACTTCCTTGTTTCTAGATGACAGGTCCTCTGCTCTCTTCATCATATAGCACATTTACAAGCATTAACTAAACACATTGGTATAGCACGCGTAAAGGAAACGTTTTAATATCAATGGCAGTTTCAATGTTTTCTATGTACTTGTGTTTATGTTAATATTAACAGCAAAGAAATAACATTTTTACTTATAGGAGCGAAGTGCTTTGTTATATAAAATATAGAATATGTGGGAAACAAATCGGANGGAAACAAATATTAAATGAAACTGTAAAACCGTTAACTCATGCAAATATATTTCAGATTATATAAATTGTATTCAAACTGTTATTGTAAGCGTTCAATATACGGCGAATAAAACGAAATTGTATCTCTTCAACTGCTATAGAATGTGTACTCTTAACGGGCAATGAAACCGTGTGATGGCATAGTAAGGAATGTTACACTGCCCCCTTNTTTTACTTATAGGAGCGAAGTGCTTTGTTATATAAAATATAGAATATGTGGGAAACAAATCGGAAATGAAACTGTACAACCCGTTAAGTCATGCAAATATATTTCACATTACATAAATTGTCTTCAAACTACTTTTGTAAGCGTTCAATATATGGCAAAAGAAACGATATTGAATCTCTTAAATTGTTTTAGAATGTGTATTCTTAACGGGCAATGAAACCGTATGATGGCATGGTCGGGCACGTTACACTGCCACCTTTTTTACATATTTTTTTACCTTGTCTCTTTGCCTCTCTTTTTCCTCTCACACACTCCCACTATCTCTCTGTCCCTCTCTGGAACCCTGCCGCTCGTAGAACATGCATTTACGAAGGAATCGCTTCCGTATATTACCTGAAGGAACGACGCGGTATAAGTNTTTTTCCTCTCACACACTCCCACTATCTCTCTGTCCCTCTCTGGAACCCTGCCGCTCGTAGAACATGCATTTACGAGGGAATCGCTTCCGTATATTACCTGCAGCAACGACGCGGTATAAATGGTGGTTGAACCGACGATACCTTGGTTACTAGACAAACGTACAGCAGCTCCGTACAACCAGTAACACAGGTTGGTAGCATTCACAAAGCAAGTTTCAATGTTTTCATTTATGGCTTAATATCTTCTCTGCGCTGGGGAATACCCGTGGTTCCTACCCAACAGAACACCTACTTGTCTAAGCCAAGTTTATTATCTGTAATTTCTTTAATATCCATTTAAATGAGCATGTTTTGACTTATTGTTCCTGTACTGTTGCTATATATATTTATCGCTTCACATTTTATATTTGTAGGTCGACGTATAATACTATTTCACTCGGAATGACTCAGCTGTTATTCCATTAAAGTGTATGATCACGCATTAATATATGCATGCTTATGAACAGACAGACACACGCTATGTCTCTTTTATGTACAAAGGCATATACATTTCTCCAAAAATAAACTTATTATTAATAAATTGTTTTTGTGCAGATTGCCTTAAATATTGTACCGTAAATTACTGCCAACACATCGGAAGTACCTAGATTTTCTGCCTTATTAAGATAATACGCAATTAAGTATTTGATAGGTCGTTTTTATTAGAAATGACAAGCAATTGTCTACATTTCTGTACGTTAAGACAATGACGTTTTATATCAATGTTGCGAAATTTTGTGGTTTATTACAAAACATTTCTTCGTTTGACATTTCTTCATTTGTACATATAGCACCATTAAATCACAATTGTGTACACATATTTATGTAAAATACGTCATTAGTGATGTACATGTATTTTATGGTATAGTTTTAAACATTTAGCACATTCTAAAATGATCTTACATACCCAAGAGTATTATAGTGATTCTTGACTACTTCTAATATAGTCTTATCTAGTTGAAGTTGTTTATTTTCTTGCGCTATTTATTGTCGAAAATCAATATGTAATAACTAAAAACAGACAATGTTGACATGTAAATTTAAAAAATGTGTGGAGTAATATATAACTCTATATATCTTTGTAAATAATTATAATTAGCTAGTTTGTATTTACTTAGAGTTCCGTGTGATCTGGAGAAATAAAATGTTACAAAAATAAAATGAGTTTTTTTATTTTTATTGAACCACTCCATTTTCATCCAGTTATGTTTTGAAAACATTGAATTTTCTGTGCTGAGAGGAATGTTTATCTGAGCTAACAGAATACTTGCTTTATATGGCGAAACAAATTATATTTAGAGTTGAATAAATCAATAATTGTTTTTAGAAATAATATACTGACTCAAAAAAGGAGTTTATCAATAAAATGTAATCATTTAAAATTTTGTTTCGCCAACAAAACATTTTGCAAGAGTGAGTATTTTTGTTCTCTTAAAAAAGGTATTTCGTTGGCTAAAACATTTTTCTCACTATGAAAGAATTTAAGATGTAAAGGGCAATGGCCTATACAACTAAAAAAAATCTTTGTTTTGCAGATTTCTGGTAGTAAATGCTCAGTTAGTAAGCTTTTTGCTGATAACAATAGTGAGCCAGGTATGTTACACACATAAGAGAACAATTACAAAATATATTGTTTCCTTTTTCCATTTGATACGACTTCTAAAATATGAAAGCTTCTTAATTGTTTGACGTGGCACGTTCAGACTAGAAGCTACTGAATATTTATCATGGTTAAACTAGGTCAGCCATTGATCTTTTGTTTGAGTAGTTGACAGAAACATAATATTTTCCCTTCCCCCTTCTTTGATAGAAGGCTTGCGACTGACAGTTGTTCGATGAATGCTGTTGACTGCGACTAAAACCGGTGTATATTTTTTTATCGTCCCTCCTTCCTCCTTTGAATTATGTTATGGATGAGTTCATTACCTAATAATATATATTTTTTCAAACTCATTAAAATTGTTGGCTTCAATGGCATATATTTTTATGTCCAACCATGAAAAAGGAACATTTTTAAATAATCAAATGTTTTGAAATTGATAGTTATTTAGAAAAAAAATTACTCCANGTATGTTACACACATAAGAGAACAATTACAAAATATATTGTTTCCTTTTTCCATTTGATACGACTTCTAAAATATGAAAGCTTCTTAATTGTTTGACGTGGCACGTTCAGACTAGAAGCTACTGAATATTTATCATGGTTAAACTAGGTCAGCCATTGATCTTTTGTTTGAGTAGTTGACAGAAACATAATATTTTCCCTTCCCCCTTCTTTGATAGAAGGCTTGCGACTGACAGTTGTTCGATGAATGCTGTTGACTGCGACTAAAACCGGTGTATATTTTTTTATCGTCCCTCCTTCCTCCTTTGAATTATGTTATGGATGAGTTCATTACCTAATAATATATATTTTTTCAAACTCATTAAAATTGTTGGCTGCAATGGCATATATTTTTATGTCCCACCATGAAAAAGGAACATTTTTAAATAATCAAATGTTTTGAAATTGATAGTTATTTAGAAAAAAAATTACTCTACAAGCCTCTTTATTTCTAGAGTGTTATCATTGGCTTAAGTGTACTGATGCAAGGCATATAAGACAGCGGATCTTTGCGCAAGAAAAGAGCGTAGAGAAAATACACGAATAGAATAAAATTAAATGACTATGGAAGGGTTACGGACTGGCTGGCCTAAACTAGCAATTGTAAAATTTGTTTTTGTACAGCAGGCGCTATCTTGGTGCAAAGCCCGCTCCGTAGAAAGGGTGTACTCCAGACGTTAGCCGAGATGGTTCGCCGGAAATGAAAGATTTCTTCGCCGGTTGTCCCATTTTGACAGCACAAGAAGGCGAGAGATGAAGTTTATGGTAGCTCAAGAACGCGGAACGCATTTTCTCCTACTAATGGAAGTGTGGCTGGTTCTTTGTCGTCGTGAATAGAGTAAGAATGACAACGTCGCGATTAGGGTGGAAACATTGCAGCAGCGGCCAGATATTCCCTAGGCATTCACCAGGAAGACACATAGAACACCCTCACTCATCGCTGCATGTACCACTAATGATCACAATAGAGCAATAATACAGAATAATGAGGTATAAACGAACTGGTAAAACCTTTTGCCAAAAGTAGATCATCCAAGCGTATAGTGGAAAACTCTGTAATTACAAAAATTATTTTTAATTTATATTTCGGCCAAATTAACTATTTTTATCCCCAGCTGTTAATTTTTTCTTCATAAAAATCACAAACTCTGATTTAAAATATAAGCGAAATTACAAGGAGGATGATATTACTAACCAAATATTTCAGAGGTGTAAAATATATGCTATGCAAATCACTATCCACCAATTGTTACTTAATCGCAGGCAATTAAAAATATTTTTATCCAAAATAATTTAAAAATAGGATTTTTGGGGACGCGTAGTTAACTTGCCTATTACTTAAGGGAAAAGTGATTCAAACGTTTTAGTCTTATATTTCCGTAAGGGATTACCCTGCCGGAGTTTGTAGGCTTTGTTCAAATACTTACTGTATAGCATTTTGCTACTGAATGAGTATTTTCCAAGTTACTGTTGACTATGTCAGTACGCACCTATGTTACGTGCTAGTGTCTGTTCGCCACTTTCGGCCAACTACCGAAGAGTTACTGGATAGCAATTATATTTTACTCTAAAATATGAATTTACATTATTATAATCTGAAGAAGAGAAAGGTTAAAAAATACGGGTGTTAAAAGGTTGACACACACATGCACACAGATTCACGCACTAATCTGCCTAAACAGAAAAGGAAAATGATCTCATGTGGATTTATTTCAAAAGGAAAGTAGGTCAATTCATCATATAAGGGAAGAGAGACACGTATGGCTCACACTTCCTACTTCCAGTCGAATAATTAGTAACTGAATCAAATTTCCTTTCTTTAGAAGGTAAATTTGTCAAAAATATTGTATCTAAGCCACCTAACACGATCTTATTACGAACATCAACGTTTATAATTTTGTCCACATATTTCGGGTAAATCAAACACTGAGCCCCGCTTGAGCCAACAAAGGAACGATGCCTCTGCATACAGCATCAGACTCCCACTAAAATTTTGCTTAGACAGACATGTCTGGAAATCAAGTTTGTCACACCATCGATCCTATGTGTGAAAAGACTGATTTAGCAATGCGGCCGACAAGAATGAAACCATTTTACAAAACAAAATACTGACGGTGAAATGTGGCTTATGAGACGCCAACAGTAATATCACAGAACTACGACAGTGCCATATATTTGGTCCTAGAAGATTATTCAAAGTTTATCAAGAGGGGCTCCCGATTTTGAAACCATGAATATTGTAATATTTGAGATGATTTGTTTCCTAAGTAAAAGATAGCATCTGGATTCTCGTGAGATAAGGATCGAACGTTTGACGAATGCTGTTTTCACGATCGACGAACTCAAGCTCAGTCCCAATATGGCGAATGAAAGGGAGGAGGCTGTATTTATTACAAAGAGGAGGCAACACTTGCACGGCCGTCCTTATTGGCCTCTTAATGCATAATTTATTAATTAATATATTAAAGAATTTTCCTTCGAGTTTTTACAGTTTATTTAACATAAAGAACATACACACATGTACAAAAAGTAAAATTCACGATACAAGTTAAAAATACGGATTTGTATCATATATGATACATCAGGCCACGAGGAAAACAATATGACTTGTAAATATATTACAATATTTATCATTTTTCATCAATATTTATATTTATTGCAATTTTATACATTACCATAACATAATATTTTTACGTGTTATTACTTTCTTTGGAAATACCCTAATTACGAAATTCTGGGTTTAATTTATAAACATGTTCGAATTTTTAACGTATTTTACAATGATACATTTCTTGCACTATGGTTACATTATTCTTTAATACAATACAAGAACATAACAGTTGCATACAATAACATCTCTTTCCTTGACAATATCTAACTATGTAATTTTAGGTAAATTTTCTACATATTCACAAAGTACAATTGGACCACAGCTTTTACACATTTTACACTGCCCAATCTCTTGCAACTAGGTACATTGATTTTTATAAAATACCAAATCAGTTTTATGGAATAGTATTTCTACATATTTACAAGTCCCAATTGGACCACAATTTTTGCACATTTTACAATGCTCCAATTCTTGCAACTAGGTACATTTTTCTTTACAAACTCAGCTTTATGAAATAGTATATTTTTTCCTTGTAAATTCATTCGCCTATGNAACTAGGTACATTTTTCTTTACAAACTCAGCTTTATGAAATAGTATATTTTTTCCTTGTAAATTCATTCGCCTATGAAATTCTGTAAAATAACTTCTACATTGTACAAAATACAAGTGAACAGAGTAATTTGTGAATTTTACATTGTTTTGTTTCTGACAGCCACGATATTTACAGCGTTGAAGCTCTTATGTCATAATAGGCCAGTGACCTGTTTGGTTTCTCCTGNTTTCTGACAGCCACGATATTTACAGCGTTGAAGCTCTTATGTCATAATAGGCCAGTGACCTGTTTGGTTTCTCCTGATCGTATATTCTGAAATCGGAGTTGTATGTCCTCTGTGCATTTTCTTAGCATGCTCTTGGTCAATGCTATTGGTGCTTGAAGATCTTTCACGAATCTCCTCTACAGATGTTTATTCTGTGCACAGAGCAGCTGTCACACTACTTTTGAATTCTAACAGATCCATTTTATCATTTTTACCGATTTTCTCTGATCCACAGTGTTTGCGACAAAGCAACCAAATATTTAGTATTGCCATGTCAACTAAATGAAAAAAATATTTCTGGTAATTCTTTTTTGAACGAATACAAATTCGATAATGTGCAATCAGGCCGTCTAACAAATCCACACCTCACTTGAAAGTGTTGTACGTTTGTACCATTCTTGGACAGGGAACAGTAACCTCTGTTTTGTTTTACGGTCGTAACGTGTTACTTCTCCTACAGGATGGGCACTTTCAAAAGTAGATGCAAGAGTCACAGCTAGATTATCGTAACAATTAAGAACTCGTAATTCATGTCCATTGATATTAGTTTTCATTTCTTGGAAACATCTTCTGCCCTTCTTTTTCATCACACTGTACGCTTCAAATTAAAGACCACTAAATCAATTTATTATGATGATGCATAAAGCTCCAATACCTATATCAGCTAAACAAGATAATAATCGAAGGTAAGCAAACCAGTTGTCAAAATAAACCAGAAATCCTTGGTTTCGTGGAACATTTTCAGTCATGTGTAACACAACAATGGAGCTTGGGCCTTAATCAGAGAGGCCTTCAACTGGTAAAATTTTGCCTGTGTAGAAATCAAGATTGTGAACAAATCCGAAAGAACTACACAGTACAAAAAGTTTGTAGCCCCATTTGTATGGCTTTTCTGGTATTTACTGTTTCAAAGATGACTTTCCTTTGAAAGTAGCTAATCGATCATCTGCGCACAACATTTGGGGGAAAGGATGCTCATTTCAATTATTTTTCATTCTTACAATAAGAGTTTTAACTTTGAATAAACANACAACATTTGGGGGAAAGGATGCTCATTTCAATTATTTTTCATTCTTACAATAAGAGTTTTAACTTTGAATAAACAATCATGATTAGGGTCATTTGATTGCAACATGTCCAAGTTATTGTTGAAATGTAAATTAACTTTCAGCAACACTCGCCTATCACGACACATAATTCCTGTTATTTTATCAATTATAGTATTTGAAGCCTAGTACATTCTAAAACCTNACAACATTTGGGGGAAAGGATGCTCATTTCAATTATTTTTCATTCTTACAATAAGAGTTTTAACTTTGAATAAACGATCATGATTAGGGTCATTTGATTGCAACATGTCCAAGTTATTGTTGAAATGTAAATTAACTTTCACTCGCCTATCACGACACATAATTCCTGTTATTTTATCAATTATAGTATTTGAAGCCTAGTACATTCTAAAACCTAGCAGTACATACATCGACATGTGTATACAAATCCCTCGAAATTGTTCAATTTATTTGGTGTCTGTGTACAGTGGTTTGTTAGGATGTTGTTATGTTGTGTATAAATTACTTTGTTCTGCTATGTTTTCTAGAACATTTTAATCAAAATAATGAGTAAGCATTGCTGTATTCAAGGTTACCTTGCCATGTTGGAGTGTTTTTTTCTGTGTTCGGTCCAGTAACCGTAGGCCATGTACAGTGGTGTGAGGGACCAAGGTCATTCACCTCTTCAGAGTCTGAAGATTCCGAACCATCTGTTACAGACAAATAAATATGTACGAAAACATTCCATGTGATATAAAAATGTAAAGATTCAATGTATGATTTGTAAATACCTGACAGATCTCCCTTTTATTCTAGATAATGTAGATTCATGTAGGAAATATTATGTCTCAGAATCACTTTCAAGGTTGCTGTCCTCACTGTCTTGTGCTATCGAAGCGAAATTAATTTCACGTCATCCGACTATTCTTAGATCCTTCTGCACATATAAAAATGTACAGTTTTTAATTTACATATTATTAAATTTTACTAAAGACAAAATAACTAATGCAATTAAATAATACAACTATTTTTTTTTTTTTTCAGAAATAGCAATAATGTTACACTGTTGCCTGGTGTATCATAGGTGATACAAACAATGTTTATGGCATTTTACAATAGTGTGATGTAAAAAATATAGTCTAAATATAATAAAAATACATAAAATATACTAAATATAGGGTATACAAATTTGCAGAGTAATATCTTACGCATAATATTATGCGGAGAAAGCTTGAAGTTCAGTAAAGTTGACACTTGTCGTTGCAACCAATATGGCCTTTTCAATCATAGATAACCACCAAAATATAGCGGCTACCCAGGTAGAAAGTTTTGGGTGCGTAGAGACTGACAAAATAGATTGCGTGCTGCCATGTTTGTTCTAAAAAACATGTATTTATCATCGGTGTAAAGACGTCCTTATTTAATGTTATGCACAGTGTAATAGTATTATTGTGATGCTACCGATTATCTTACACGTAGAACATTATTACAAGAGCGTTAATATCGCCATGCATTGTAATAAAACATATTTTTCAGTTATATTGTCTTACTACACTAAACTAATTACTAATAATCTTCCTACGCCTACGTATTGGAATATAAATAGCTACGTGACTAGATTTATTAGATACTTGTTTCAGTGAAATTCTAGTCAGAGATTCGCGAATTTCGGCAAGAAAAATGTAGATATGATGTTAAATACGACAGTTTTATGTTGACATAGTGANGTCAGAGATTCGCGAATTTCGGCAAGAAAAATGTAGATATGATGTTAAATACAACAGTTTTATGTTGACATAGTGACCAGATTATTCAGAACTGCATATTGATTTTAGCTATTTATTTACAAGTGACAGTGGTAATTTGCATTTTTTTTTTAATGAAAAATATACCTGTTTCAATTATTTAAGGCGTGTGTTGAACTACACCGAGGCGACAAAAGTCATGCGATACCTAATAATATATTGTCGGACCTCCTTTTGGCCAGCNCACTCGCCTATCACGACACATAATTCCTGTTATTTTATCAATTATAGTATTTGAAGCCTAGTACATTCTAAAACCTAGCAGTACATACATCGACATGTGTATACAAATCCCTCGAAATTGTTCAATTTATTTGGTGTCTGTGTACAGTGGTTTGTTAGGATGTTGTTATGTTGTGTATAAATTACTTTGTTCTGCTATGTTTTCTAGAACATTTTAATCAAAATAATGAGTAAGCATTGCTGTATTCAAGGTTACCTTGCCATGTTGGAGTGTTTTTTTCTGTGTTCGGTCCAGTAACCGTAGGCCATGTACAGTGGTGTGAGGGACCAAGGTCATTCACCTCTTCAGAGTCTGAAGATTCCGAACCATCTGTTACAGACAAATAAATATGTACGAAAACATTCCATGTGATATAAAAATGTAAAGATTCAATGTATGATTTGTAAATACCTGACAGATCTCCCTTTTATTCTAGATAATGTAGATTCATGTAGGAAATATTATGTCTCAGAATCACTTTCAAGGTTGCTGTCCTCACTGTCTTGTGCTATCGAAGCGAAATTAATTTCACNAAATATTATGTCTCAGAATCACTTTCAAGGTTGCTGTCCTCACTGTCTTGTGCTATCGAAGCGAAATTAATTTCATGTCATCCGACTATTCTTAGATCCTTCTGCACATATAAAAATGTACAGTTTTTAATTTACATATTATTAAATTTTACTAAAGACAAAATAACTAATGCAATTAAATAATACAACTATTTTTTTTTTTTTTTCAGAAATAGCAATAATGTTACACTGTTGCCTGGTGTATCATAGGTGATACAAACAATGTTTANTTTTTTTTTTTTTTCAGAAATAGCAATAATGTTACACTGTTGCCTGGTGTATCATAGGTGATACAAACAATGTTTATGGCATTTTACAATAGTGTGATGTAAAAAATATAGTCTAAATATAATAAAAATACATAAAATATACTAAATATAGGGTATACAAATTTGCAGAGTAATATCTTACGCATAATATTATGCGGAGAAAGCTTGAAGTTCAGTAAAGTTGACACTTGTCGTTGCAACCAATATGGCCTTTTCAATCATAGATAACCACCAAAATATAGCGGCTACCCAGGTAGAAAGTTTTGGGTGCGTAGAGACTGACAAAATAGATTGCGTGCTGCCATGTTTGTTCTAAAAAACCTGTATTTATCATCGGCGTAAAGACGTCCTTATTTAATGTTATGCACAGTGTAATAGTATTATTGTGATGCTACCGATTATCTTACACGTAGAACATTATTACAAGAGCGTTAATATCGCCATGCATTGTAATAAAACATATTTTNGCTACCGATTATCTTACACGTAGAACATTATTACAAGAGCGTTAATATCGCCATGCATTGTAATAAAACATATTTTCAGTTATATTGTCTTACTACACTAAACTAATTACTAATAATCTTCCTACGCCTACGTATTGGAATATAAATAGCTACGTGACTAGATTTATTAGATACTTGTTTCAGTGAAATTCTTGTCAGAGATTCGCGAATTTCGGCAAGAAAAATGTAGATATGATGTTAAATACAACAGTTTTATGTTGACATAGTGACCAGATTATTCAGAACTGCATATTGATTTTAGCTATTTATTTACAAGTGACAGTGGTAATTTGCATTTTTTTTAAAATGAAAAATATACCTGTTTCAATTATTTAAGGCGTGTGTTGAACTACACCGAGGCGACAAAAGTCATGCGATACCTAATAATATATTGTCGGACCTCCTTTTGGCCAGAGAAGTGCAGCAACTCGACGTGGCATGGACTCAACAAGTCGTTGCAAGTCCCCGGCAGAAATATTGAGCCATGCCCTGCCTCTATAGACGTCCATAATTGCGAAAGTGTTGCCGGTGCAGGAGTTTGTGCATGAACTGACTTCTTGATTATGTCCTACAAATTTTCGATGGGATTCATGTCGGGTGCTCTTGGTGGCCAAATTATTCGCTGGAATTGTCCAGAATGTTTTTCAAACCAATTGCGAACAGTTGTGGCCCGGTGACATGGCTCATTGTCATCCATAAAAATGCCATCGTTTTTTGGGTACATGAAGACCATGAATGGCCGCAAGTGGTCTCCAAGTAGCTGAACATAACCCTTTCCAGTATATGACCGGATCAGTTGGACCAGAGGACCCAGTCCATTCCATGTAAAAACAGCCCACACCATTATGGAGCCACCACCAGATTGCACAGTTCCTTGTTGACAACTCGGGTATATGGATTCGTGGGATCTGCGCCACACTCGAACCCTACCATCAGCTCTTACCAACTGAAATCGGGACTCATTTGACAAACCAAGGTTTTCCAGTCGTCTAAGGTCCAATCGATATGTTCCCGAGCCCAGGAGAGGCGCGTTGCACGCGATGTCGTGCTGTTAGTAAAGACACTCAAGTCGGTCTTCTGCTGGCATAGCCCAGTACAGCCAAAGTTCGCCGCACTGCCCTGACGGACACGTACTTCGTACGTCCCACATTGATTCCTGCGGTTATTTCACACAGTGTTGCTTGTCTGTTAACACTGACCATTCTGCGCACACATTGTTGGTCTCGGTCATTAAGTGCAGGTGGTCTGCCACTGCGTTGTCCATGGTGGGAGGTTATGCCTGAAGTTAGGTATTCTCGGCACACTCTTGACACTGTGGATCTCGGAATGTTGAATTCCCTAACCATTTCCGAAATGGAATGTCCCATGAGTCTAGCTCCAACTACCATTCCGCGTTCAAAGTCTGTTAATTCCCGTCGTGCGGCCATAATCACGTCAGAAACATTTTCACATTAATCACTTGACTACAAATGAAAGTCCAACCAATGCACTGCCCATTTATATATTTTGTACGCGATACTACCGCCATCTGTATATTTGTATATTGCTATCCCATGACTTTTGTCACCTCAGTGTAAGTTATATTTCTAGTTCCTACAGCAACTGTCGTCCATCGAACATATGTAGTGTGTATTTTAGATTACCCTTAGGGTATTACAGGAGGATTCCATTTCAGATCGTATACACAACAGTACACTCAATCGGCCAACACTTATATTCTTCAGACATTCTACAGTACATATTATAGCTCCAGACCCTATCATTCTGCTGTGTTGTACCGGCCAGGCCATAATGTCGTCCCAGATCTTTAATACTATCCGTCTCCAGGCATTGATAATCAGATGCAGTTGAATGTAATGTCATGTAAAGAAATACGCCCTTTCCTATCGCGGTGCGAAGACGTGGATACCACACCTGTCAACGGCACAGCTACGTGCAGTGTTAAACCTGCATGTGTCACCTTGATGGGGCCGAGGCCTTTCCAACATCTGCGAACGCGCTTCAGTTCGACTAGATTTATTTTAATACTGCTTATTTATTTTAAATCTCCCGCTGTGTCTTGCATGAAGTCGTGCGTCAGACGGGCCTCGCCGCGGTGTGGACGATGACAGAGTTGAGAGATTTGTGCGGCTCGTAACAACGAGGTCTTGAGATACGATGATGGTGAAATGAGGTGAGAATGGAGCAGTGCTGGAATGCAAGGTTGGGGGAAATAGGAGATCTCCGAGAAAACCCGCTGACCAGCGGCATCGTCCTCCACGATTTCCATGTTAGAAAATCTGGGTGCGATCACGCCATGGAATCGAACTCGGTTCGCCTAGATAAGAGACGAGTAGCATGACCACTACATAATAGTGGCCCCGATGGTCTGCACGAATGATATTACAAAGCAAATGAAAACACTTTTTTCAAGTACATTATAGCGCATTTTAACTGCTAAAGTTATAGGGCTTCTTAAGATTTACTTATGCATGCATTTAAATTATATATAAAATTTGCACATGAAGGAGGGAAAATGTATTTATTATTAACATAGCCTACATACATCTAAGCTACTTGTCGCGTCTGTAACCTGCAATTTGTTAGTGGGATTCTGTCACGAGAGGATCTCCATTTTAACTCATCATTCCTGATTGATGTGAAAAAAATTATATTTCACTTCTCGTATTTACCAACGTTTATAATTAACATATTATTAGCGTTCCTACGTAAAATAATAAATTTTTTCTAATATAAATATTTTGATGTTGTTACAAATTGCCTAGGGCGTATTCAAGTTTATGAAAGATGGGATTATTGGCAAAAATAAAATAACTAAATATAATTTGTTAATTTATTTGCGATGTTATTAAATATATACCTCTTATATTTACGGCATTAAAGTACCACTATCTACCATTAACACTTCTTATCCCTATCAGTGAGAGAAATATTTATGTCTATCTTAACTATAATTGAAGTTCTTATCACTGTTTTTATGTTACCTGCTCACTTATTCCACACTCAATATACTCCACTGTTATTTCTAACTTCTTTGAAGCCATACTTAAGATCTACTTCCAGGATATTCCTTCTCAAATAAATGAAGCTTAGAAAATTACACCAGTGGGCCAAAGTACCGCATTCGTGGCCACTCAGTGTACTAATATTTTGCTTAAGAACTATTTATTACTAGGCATTACCAACACACCTGTTTTCTCCCTGTCTTTATTATTAAAATTAGTTATAAAAGAAAAAGTAATATTATTTATTGATAAAATATAAGAGAAAGTTAAGTTTAACCAAAAATAAAATACTTTTATGTTAACACAAGTATAAAACTTTTTGGATATGAGATACTTAGGATACAACCAAACACGTCATAATTTAGGTGTTTTTTCTAAGGTTTAATTTAAAAAGTGTGAATAAACCGTGAATAGACTGAAGTTACACATATACTAACACAATGTCCATTGCAATACTTTAACAGCATTCCTGATATCTGTCACACACGCAAGTCCCACCTGCCCAAAGTCCAGTTGGTCAATCTTACTCTCAGACTACACTCGATAGTCTTTGCGACGTCAACTTTAGTTCCAACGGTTTCATACACGTTGCGCTAATGACAGTACAAGACTCCATACTCTTTACACAGAGGTACGCCGCGCCGCGTCTTATATAGCTGAGGTGAGCTGGTCCAGAAGGTTCTTCGCATCTTGAGGTGCGCGGAAGGAGGTAGTAACCAGAAATTTCGCGCAAAGACTNGGTACGCCGCGCCGCGTCTTATATAGCTGAGGTGAGCTGGCCCAGAAGGTTCTTCGCATCTTGAGGTGCGCGGAAGGAGGTGGTAACCAGAAATTTCGCGCAAAGACTCCCGCAGTCATTCAATCTTCCAAATACGTGAGTAACATCAGTCCTGATATCTGTATCTTGACTTGTGTTAGCAATATCAAGGCTAGCTTTTAACAATGCCTGTCCTTCTTCGGTTACCGTTGTTGTCCNCCGCGCCGCGTCTTATATAGCTGAGGTGAGCTGGTCCAGAAGGTTCTTCGCATCTTGAGGTGCGCGGAAGGAGGTAGTAACCAGAAATTTCGCGCAAAGACTACCGCAGTCATTCAATCTTCCAAAGACGTGAGTAACATCAGTCCTGATATCGGTATCTTGACTTGTGTTAGCAATATCAAGGCTAGCTTTTAACAATGCCTGTCCTTCTTCGGTTACCGTTGTTGTCCNGTATCTTGACTTGTGTTAGCAATATCAAGGCTAGCTTTTAACAATGCCTGTCCTTCTTCGGTTACCGTTGTTGTCCCTGGAGGGCTGTATCACGCACATTTGGGACGTGGACAGGGGAAGTGGGTGGTGGGTGGTTAGAGCTTAACGTCTTGTCGACAGCAGGTCATTAGAGACGGAGCAAGTACCTCAGAGAAGTATGTAGGAACAGGGCATGAACCAGCCATGGCCTTTAGTAATGGACCATCCCAGCAGTCACCTGGAGTAATTTCGGGAAACCACGGAAAACTGAAATCAGGATGTTCAGACAAGGATTCGAACCCAGGTCTGTCGGAATGCGAGTCCGAAAATTAACCACTGCACCACTTCGATTTTGGAAGGGCGGGGGTAGGAGGTAACGAAGATNGTCGGAATGCGAGTCCGAAAATTAACCACTGCACCACTTCGATTTTGGAAGGGCGGGGGTAGGAGGTAACGAAGACATGGGGGCCGCCACTTTCCCTACACTTCCTTTAAAAATGTATAGTTGCCCTTCTGATAATTTGAATTTGAAATCGCTACTCTACAGTAAAACCTGTCATTCCAAACTATATCTAGGCGACTGACATCAATCGGACTGTGTATTAACCATCCTATGCATAGGCTACCATCAACACCAGAACATAGATAGTAGCATTTGTAGCAGTGCTGTTACCACCGCTATTTTTCAAGTAATTTTTTATGATGTTGATCTTACCAAAGTGTTTATCATTGTTGAAGTTATTCCTGGATCATCAATAGCTCTGATTGCATGCCCATGTTTTAGGATTTCAATTTTTGGAAAGTGACAAAAGAAAAAAACGAAACAAACATGAATAGTTGCATGTTTTTGATAATTTCCTCCTTCCATAAATATTTTCGCAACTCTAAATTGTTCGTATAATTAATTATAATTAACACTTACAGGAATATCGAATGAATTCCATTGTTATAAACATTTAAATTTCCTCTCCTCTGATCTGCTGTAGGAAAGGTTTTCCTTTCAAAGCTTCCATTGCATTTATAACACATTTAAGATATTTCTTTTATATTATACATTTTATATTTTGTAAACGGACGGTAAAATCAGTTCAGAAAACATAGCAAATCATGTAAAATTACCTGTTTAAAAGTTTAAAAATAACAAAAATTTCACGGAGTTGTTTATGAAAAACAATAAGAAGCTTCCCCATATCCGTGAAGTGAAAAATGCTGGCAAAGATGGGCAAGTGGCCTAAGAAATAAGGTCTGATTTTTCTCTTTAAATCTCGTCACTGTTAAATATTCAGATTTCCCAAAAACACCAACTGAATCTTCATTTGTAACATAATTCTTTCAGATTGTTATAATAATATATTATTGTAGTTCTACATATGAAAAAACCACAAGACTATTTAAATAAAAGACAAGATTTTGAACACATTTCAGAAATTTAAACAAAAAAAAAACAATACGAGTGTTTACTATGGAAAAGAAATTTTTAGGTAAACTTAATGTTTAAAAAAAAAAAGATAGAAATAAAATTGAAGAAGGAAAATATTTCAAATGGGGGTAAAATGTAATTATATACGTAAATAGACTCATTATTAAAAATAAAGATTTATGCGTTGAAAGAAAGGTCCACTAATTTACAAACAAAATCAAACGGAACAATTTGAAAACAAATATACTGGTGAAGATTATGATAATTTTTATAACGTTCTTTTTACACGAACCACGCATTTCAAGAATACGGTCCAAATAAATAAATGACATCAATTTCTGGCTATTTATATAGTCATGAAATTAAGCCTTTTGCTAAAAATTTTAACTTACACAAATTATTATTAATATATAATGAACTGAAAATACAATATATGATTAAATAATAATTCTAGTTGAACAATAAAATAAAAATAATCGGTAGATTATTAGTAAGTTATGGTAGAGAAAACGCAGGAAATAAAAATTATTACATTATTGATCGTTTATATGGTATATGTAGGTAGGTAAGTAATCGGCGTTAAAGTCTCGTCGACAGCGGGGTCGTTAGAGAAGGATATATGGTAGAAAAAACACGAAGTAATAATTATTAAAGTTGAAAATTAAGCATTATGGGTATACCGAATAGGAAATTTAACGATTATGTTGTTAAAAATGCAAAAGGAATTACATAATTATTTTGAGATTAAAATTATATTCCTTATCCATTTTGGAATTCTGAAAATAATGACAAAGGACACAGTTAAACAACTTTCCCATACAGGAATGAATAATTTTGAGTATCTTTGAAAATATCATGGTAATGCTTATACATATTATAGAGGATAATAAACTAGGCATACATCTAGCAAAATTCTCAAAAAGGAGCAAAAGAAATTATGCTTCTAAAATCACATAAATCAATGAAAAAATTGCACCAGATACTGTTGCTAATGATGTTTGGAAAAGAAAACTAAGTTTGAATATTAAAAAAGTTTATTTTTAATTATTTTTAATTTCTTGTTATACTACCACAGTAAATAAGTTCGTGGACTCACAGGCATCTTGAGTGTAGGCAGCCACGCACCACAATGACGTTCAATATCTTCGTGCACTGGCGCCTTGGGTGTAGACAGACATGCACTACAGCGAAGTTCAATATGTTAGTGTAATGAGGCCACACGATGAGGATCAATCATCAGTTGACCCTCGCAAAGCAGATACACAAAGAATTTCACCTTGTTCGAACCCCATGTGACTATCGGGATTTACCGTCAAAACAACTTCCCGCATTTTGAGAAACATCTGACGCAAGTGGTAATAATGGGACTCAAGATTATCACTGTACACAATGATGTCATCAATATAATTAAAACCATATCTAAATATATACTCAGACAGTACATGCTCTAACAATCGGGACAAAGCTTTACTGCCAAAATTTGAACCCATTGGAATGCGTGTGAACTCGTTCTGGCTCCACAGTGTGATAAAAAGTATATTACCTGGAGAAGGGGTCCAGCAAACATTGGTGAAAGCTATTATTCTAATCTAACACTGAAAACACACGGGCTTTACCCAATTGTTGAAGGGCGGAATCTATGGTAGGCAACGGAAAAGGATCTTGATTACAAGCTAAAGGTTGACAACTAAAAAATACTTGTCACTTTTCTTTTTATGCACCCAAAACCCCCGGTGAACAATAAAACTGACGTGGATGGAAGCATGACGCCAGCTTCTAAAACTTTATCTATGATTTCCCAAAGGCTTGGAGCTAAGGAGGAGGGTATTTGAAATTACGGTCGCGCACCGGAATATCATCCGTCAAAGAGAACTTGTAAGGAAGTATGACACACTTGTCAATGCATGAAGAGATGACATCAGTGAACTTCCTCCTTCAACTGATCCAATAGAATTAGAAAATCAGTGGCAGAACTCATGCCATCAACGTCTGGAACAGCGTCCACGTGAAGGACAATCCTGATTTTCGGAGCGAACCCAAAATACAAATAAATTTCGTCGAGATTAACCGACGCCCTAATTTTCCCTAAAAATCCAAGCACTAGAATAATGTCATGGGATAGATCAGGAAAAACCCAAAAGGGAAACGTACACGAAAACCTACCGATCTTATAATGTATGTTCACTACTACATTGATCCTAACGATGTCACCGTTAGCGACACACAAACATTTCTCAGACATACATATGAAACGCCTTTTGATAAGATCTTCGAATCCAAGATTTGTTAAAAAAAATTAATTGCTCATGGCACAATGGGTAGCCCCAGTCTCAACTAAGGCTGAAAAATTCCTCTCCCCAAAGGTGATCAACACAGTACACTTTCTAATAGTGCGCGGGTCTTTATCTTTTGGCCGACTGAAAAACCCTCACCGATTTCCAGTCAATTTTAGTTTTCAGTATTAGGACAAGTCCTACGCAGATTCCGGAGCTTGCCGCAAGGAAAACATTTTCTTTCAGACATGCTATNTTTTCAGTATTAGGACAAGTCCTACGCAGATTCCGGAGCTTGCCGCAAGGAAAACATTTTCTTTCAGACATGCTATGTATATAATCCTTTGCCACGTGTTCCTGAACAGCACTATTACTGCACCGCACCGAAGAGCCGCGTTACACGACAACCGGTATATGGGAAATTAGGTAAGACGACGCGGAGTTGCAGTCGCGACCGGCTCATACGGCAGGTGGAAAACACGCACGATACTAGCTAGAGGCAACAAGACGGCCTTGCACTTCAACAGCTAACTGACGTAGCTCACGAAAATTACGTGGAACATAAACAAGCGTGCATTGAACGAGCACGTGTAGAGCCGAACNGCTAACTGACGTAGCTCACGAAAATTACGTGGAACATAAACAAGCGTGCATTGAACGAGCACGTGTAGAGCCGAACTATCAGTTATAACATTAACCAGTTCGGATTCACTCATTTGTAAGCATAAGGCATAATGAAATGCCTAAATGGAATCAACAAATTCATACATGGGATCGCCCGNGATTCACTCATTTGTAAGCATAAGGCATAATGAAATGCCTAAATGGAATCAACAAATTCATACATGGGATCGCCCGACCTTTGGTATCTGTAGATATAGTCGCGGTCACAATGACGCTTAAAGTGCGGTGGATCAAAGTCTTCATCAGCTTGTATTAAAGCCCACAAAGGAACCACCTTCCAATGACATGATTTATTCACGAAGTAACTGTAATATAAATCCTTCACATTTAATAGCTTTGGCTTCTAGGAGAATATCCCCAGAACTCAAACATACACTAGCTATTGTACTCACTGCAATAAAGAAATATAAAATACTAACTGGTCCTAGGGATGTCAAGGGAGATAGGTTCTACAAGGCTACCAGGAATAACTTGTCTACTTAGGTNAAATACTAACTGGTCCTAGGGATGTCAAGGGAGATAGGTTCTACAAGGCTACCAGGAATAACTTGTCTACTTAGGTGGACCATTGGTGACACTCACAGGGACCACTCACTGAGAGGATTGCGCCATTGGACCTTGTTGACGCCACAAGCCCACCGCAGCTCGGCACAGGTTAGTTACAGTCATCGCTTCATCCACTTCAAAGTCAAGGTCCTGTAAAAATTGCAAAAGTTCGTATATCTTTAGGAAGTAAATAAACCCAACCTCGGCCAATTCATGCAACAAATATAACATGCAGATATGCGAAAGCATGACATCAAAATTGTGCAGAAATTATTTGTGCCGAAATACAAATAATATAGATACATAATTAAGTATTGATGCATGTATTTTACCAATAAAATGTACATAAAAAATAAAGCAGCACACTAGATTATAGAACACATCAGCTTGGCAATTAATATGTAGTGTTTACAAATATAATATTTTCATTTTCAGATACACACAAAGATTAAATAGTGACATAAATTTAATAAATTGCTCTGTTGAACGAATATTATTTTAAAACAATTATTATTTGCAGAATACAATTAAAGCAATATATGAATTGACTGACAATAAGAGTAATTTAAAAAGGAAGGCAGCTTTATGAGCCCAGTAAAGCCTCCTTTTCATAAAACTAACACGTTAAGATATTTATTTAAAAATACTATATAAAATAGAAGTTTCGGAGGAGGCAGTCAAATGCCCTGCCTGAGCTCCTTCCGAATACTATGACAATGAATGAACATAATTAAACCAAAAGATTGAGTACGTCCAACGCGATAGTCGTGAACATGAAGCAGTTTAAAAAATAATTTATTCTTGGACAGCAAACAAGACTAAATACAACACGTTGGAATGGGGCATACCAACAGAAACACTAGGCTTCAGTTAAAGCGATAAAAAAATTTAGAGTGGCGACCAAGACAACATTTTTGGAAAAAAAAAAAAAAAATTACTGCATAACCAAGACGACACATCTACACCACACAAGACATTAAAACAATTACAAAGTCCAGTTAATGCACAAACTCATCGTCCACGACTCACCGTTTTGAATAGCTCAATTTCTCAGCGGCTCAGGCTACAAAACAAAATACAAAATGCCTCATCACGGCCAAGGGAGGGGATCCGAGCCGAGCATAGAGCATATCACCGCGCAGAGTTGGAGCCAACAAAGACGACTTGCACGACGAGCGCTAGCGTCGCACTGTGTTCGCTAATTCAAGTAGGTAGCATTTCTAGGAGCTGTATCCAGATGAATCTGCAGATCTAAATCTACAGCATCAATTCGAAATCTGCCAAAGACAAACGTGGAATTTAAAAATAAATAGTACCTGAAATGAGCTATATAACTAGTTTTAAGCTCCTTACAACTGTACCCTGGCACTAGACATGTAAACAAAGCAACCTCCTGTGGAGACCTCAGTGCCAGGGTACAGTTCGGCGAGGTAGCTTGAAAAAAAGAAAAGAAAATAAGGTGAGGAAGAGAAAATGCTCGCAATGTCACAATCCGGGCAACGCTATAAGACCTGCCCTGCAGTATTGGTATGCGAAGGGTGAAAGTCTATCATATACAGGTTCGGGGTGATTATTGCAGGGCAAGCCACGGTAAATTGTGCATAATGTCGTTAAAAATCCTAGGGAAAGAGGAAACTGAGCGGGCTACAAAATAATGAAGCCGAAGCAGAAAGTTCTGTATGTGCGTTTCAGCAACATCAGAAAAAAAAGTTTCTGCTGAAAGAAAATTATGATGGGAAAATAGTTAAAATTTCCATCCAATCTCTTACTATGTTCTGATATTTCCGCTTCGACATTGATTTCTGACCACACACGAGACGAGCAGACTCCGGAGTTAGCTCGTACATAGCAGTATACGAAATGAGCTTGTAGAAGCAAGTTGCAGCTGCAGTGATCATTTTAGACGAATGTGCTGTGTTTGCGAGAACCAAGAACAAAAAGAGGGAATGAAAGGTTCAGACTGGTGGTTACAAAAATATAAATTCTCACATTCAATCGTACTGCCATAGTCTTGATGACTACAAAAACACTATAAAATTACTGATAGCAACAAGTTAGATGTCGTCGAAGCCGACAACGTCTGTAGTACCAACACAAAAAAAAACACTCACTTCATAATCCTCCTACACGTGGTGATACACTAATCTGGCTGCCAACTCACAACTCACGTACGAGCCAATAGCGAGCCAGCAGCGAGGCGAACCCAGCCCCTCGGACGGCCCTGTCGAGCCATGTCAGGCTCGGCTCGTCGGGCCCTGAGGCCGCCCGTTGTATCCCACTCACGTACGAGTTTTGGCAATTGCAACCCAAGCCACACCGGACTCACAAACCAGACTCGTGCAGCTTATGTATATTTGATTTGGATTTGATTATTCTGCAGAGATTAGACGCTGCCTAAACTGCTCCCAAAGATAAAGATGTCGCTGGATCTGAACACCCCATTAATCCTTTTCATCTCCATGATGTGGAGTGATCTTGAATTCCCTTTCAAGAGCAAAGTATATGCAGTCACATTATCAGACACATTAATCAAAGGAAATTTAACATTTACTTTGTCACCTATTATGCTGATGTTTACGAAAGCGTAACAATTACGAGACCTGCGGGTACTTATTTTGGTACAACAACAGTGAAGTAAGGTATTTCCGTTTAGTTAGGATTTTTAGGTGAAACCTTGCTGAAAGAAACACCAGTATATTGGCGGTCTGAAGTTTATGCGATTCGGTTTGAAAAGTACATTATGAGGCATTATTTTATTTTTCTTATAATTTAGCCTACGACACCATATATGCATTATTATATAATTTAGTATTCATTTTGTGTAACATCGGTTGACGCTAATATTGGTAGTTCTAGACTACAAAGAATATATATTGGTAACAATGCGTTACAATCCAATTACTTACTTATCATTTCTGGGAGTTATTATTATATGCAGGAAAATCTTTAAAATTGTTTATGCGTAGTTTTATTATAAGTTCGCAGCAGATGTTGTATGTTGAACAGAACGNGCAGGAAAATCTTTAAAATTGTTTATGCGTAGTTTTATTATAAGTTCGCAGCAGATGTTGTATGTTGAACAGAACGCATCTATAGTCACACGTCTCATTAGACAGTTATGCTGCTGAATGCATGTAAAATTTGTACCATTTAAGAAGTATGTAGAGTGACGATAGTTTTGTTTTATGCGCTGCTGAATAGTTTTTAAAATGAAACTATATATATCACTTTTTCATATGTTTAAAGAATTTAAGGAATTATTCATATAATGCTAAGTGTTTGTTTTCTATATTCTATTCTCTGCTTCACAAATTATGAAATNGAATTTAAGGAATTATTCATATAATGCTAAGTGTTTGTTTTCTATATTCTATTCTCTGCTTCACAAATTATGAAATTTTTAGAAAATATACAAATGTATTTTGGCCTAAACAAACATCAGAGCGATGATGAAGTGGCAGTGGTCACGTCGGTTTTATCAGGCTCTTGAAGAAACATGTAGATCTGAAACTAATGTGTGTGGAAATAATCACGTNAGTGGTCACGTCGGTTTTATCAGGCTCTTGAAGAAACATGTAGATCTGAAACTAATGTGTGTGGAAATAATCACGTTCATTTACAACAGACTGGCAGAAATGAACGAAAGGTAATGCACGGTACTGAATTTTATAATTTACAATATTTCTCTCCCATGTTTATATGTAAAGTACCTATTAATTTTTGTGTTTTGAAATCGGGTTTTAGTTTCGTGTTTTAATTTATTTTCGTTAATATAATCCGATAAATAATGAATCCCAGTTACAAACAAGTACACCACAACCAGACGTATACGGAAGAAGGTAGGTCAGGCGAACTTATTTTTACTTAGGTCATCTGAGCTACCACTCTCATTATACATTTACTAACATTTATAACACTATAGTACAAGGACCTGAGGGGTTGTAAAGTTATTTGCTACATGTTACTATACTGCGTTAGAAATATTTTATTCTTCTCTATTCGAGATGGAAAAATATTTGTGGATGATTATGATAAAGTTGTAAAGCTGTTACTGTAATTAAATGAAACTGCAGCTGGCTTTGCATACACANATTTGTGGATGATTATGATAAAGTTGTAAAGCTGTTACTGTAATTAAATGAAACTGCAGCTGGCTTTGCATACACGTGTTTATTCAGAAGTGCCGTAGACACACGACATGTACATAGTTGGTGAAGCCTCATACTGGACGACGTGTTGCCTACAACCGGCAGACTTTGGCGTTGACGGTTACGCCCGGACTTAGCATTAGACCCGCTAAAGTCTCATCCGGTATGATGAGAACCGTCCGGTCACCCATAGTAGAAACATTAGCGTNGAGAACCGTCCGGTCACCCATAGTAGAAACATTAGCGTTTACTGTAGTGCATTCTTGCGCGGCCTCACTCACCATCACAAAGGCGAGGAGACAGACGCAGAAGAAAACAACGGACTTCATCTGTAACAAACACACACACGCCAATTAACTTCTCGTCTTGGAAAATTCTTTACGAGCCACGGCATACCAGCTCATTGAGAAAAACTTAACTAGTTAGCGTCACTGCAGTTCACTTCGTTTTCAAAAATTTCATATTTAATTTTTTTGTTTGTTTAGTTTTAACATATGTATTCATGATAGTAAAGAAGTATTGAGATTTTACTCTTACGAATGAGTGAGGTTTGTTGTACTATATTTATAGTTTTCCACTTGTAACTATTATTAATTGCAATGTAATGAGGCGGCCTTTTTAAACTGTGTACGAGAAAACTGTTTTACTTTTGTAGTTTAAATTATCATCAGTAAACCGTATTATTAAACTCCAAAAACGGCACATTGTGGGACTTCTGCATTTCAGATCATAAATTGAGGTGATAGGCTCTGGAAAAACATCATATTACACTAACATAATTTCCAGTACAAACTTTTTTTAAATTCTTTCAGTATGAGTAAACGAATTTTAAAACCTCAAAATTCCTCCCTATGTGTGTACTGTGTAACAAAGACTTTGTTAATCGTCTCTGTTACATCTTGAAGAATATAATATTCTGGTATCATTGCGAGTCACTATACGTTCCTGTGACTTTGTGGGCGTTAAGTAGTTCTTAACGTTTCAGTTTTTGAGAAACTATTTCCTTCAGATGCAACAGTTACAAGAAATGTAACATTTGGTGCACCACGGTTATGTTTTGAAAGTTCTCATTAATGCTGTTACTAATAATATAAATTACTACATCCATTGGGCGATTTACGCCTTTATCAGCTCGCATAGCCCTCGAAAGCATAGAGTATATTATGTTATAGAAACCTGTACAGCTTTGTTATCTTTGAAGAAAACTTAACGTTAANCCCTCGAAAGCATAGAGTATATTATGTTATAGAAACCTGTACAGCTTTGTTATCTTTGAAGAAAACTTAACGTTAAACGGCAAATATCTGGAACTGTAAAGTCTTCTACGACATTCATAATACTTTCTAGAAGACCATCAACATACTGAAAAAAGGCGTTTTGTGAGTTTNTGTAAAGTCTTCTACGACATTCATAATACTTTCTAGAAGACCATCAACATACTGAAAAAAGGCGTTTTGTGAGTTTTGTTTACAAAAATGCTGAAGCTTCTGTGATACAGATAGTCAGATGACCACGTTTACTGCCGCTTTTGTAAAAATTCCTTCAGTTTTTTNTGCTGAAGCTTCTGTGATACAGATAGTCAGATGACCACGTTTACTGCCGCTTTTGTAAAAATTCCTTCAGTTTTTTTACACAACTTTTTACAGCAGTATATGTAACTACAATCCCTTGCCACCAGGTAGCCTCATTCATTACGACTTTACGAACAATTCAAGTACGTGACCTAAATTCACGCAGTCGATGTTGCATCAATAACGGATGACTAATGTTCATCATCAGCATCTCTCAAATCTTCTTGTTAAAATCTTTCGGATGTTGAAGTACTAGTGTCAGTGCGAGTATGACCAAATATAATCAAATATTTAAAAGTAGACGCTGGTTTTTATACTTCTGCTGCTTCATTGTCAGACATTTTGAATGACTACTAAATATACGTTTTACATTTTAAAATAATATTGTTGCAACCAAGTGCAACAAACACTGCGACTGAAAGTGACCTGATGCTGGTCGTGCATGTACCTGCGGACCTAGGCTGGTAGAGGATAATGCGTTGGCGAGTTCGTATTGGTAATCAAGCGGGTGAGTTTAGCTACAGAGAAATGAGGTTTACTCATAACAAAACTAAATATTTCGTACCACAACTTATTAACATTGTGCTCTTTACGTAATACAACTGTATGCCCTACATACCCAATATTTCCGAATAGAAAATTCTTAAATTTGAAAATGTACATTTAATACAACTTTAAATATATTTTAGCTTCAGTCTGGTGTCATCCTACGAGATGGCGTCCCAGGCGGCCGCCCGAGGTGCACGGCTCTTTAGGTTCGGCTTTACCTATAATACAGAAATTCTTAGTTTTCGTGCCATCATTTCAGTTACTTTTCTGTCTCATTTTTACTGTGTCACAGTTGTTGCCTGCAAAAAGGTAGAAATTTACAAAATGTGTATATGTTATTGATCTTTTACGAATGGTAATTAGTACCCAGTTGAAATTAAGCACAAAAGTACTAAACAACTCGTAAAATATTTCATTTCTATAATCAAACACTGTCAATAATTACTTTGAAACTGATTTTATGACCAAAGTAAACGAAACATTTCTGCAAAAATGTGAAGGCTATCCGTAAGCTGCCCCTGGTGGTCGGTGCGTCTGGCATTTCAAAGCTGCGGGAGGGAGTGGGAGCCACTGCACAGTCTCTCTGCCTTGTGTACCTGGACATTGCGCAGTTTCCAGCGCGGCGTCATTACTGGGGTTCACGACAGCCGAGGGGCTGTATACTTCTCATCAGAAAGTGCGTGTTTCGACAACTTACTGGCTTCATGGGGCGCTGAGTACGCGACGGTGTTCATGCATATCAGGAAGTATATGTTGTTATATAAACATGGAGTATATGTTCTTCACATGTTCCTCTGATAACATTACTCAACTTTGTTTCAGTGGGTAGATATATATTCTTGAGTATACAGAACCACCCATTCACAAAGATATATACAAACAAATATCAGGCTAAAGTTGTGAGGAATCGGAAACATGCTATTTCATCGAAACGCCCTCTTCTTCACACCACGTGAAATAATCAATTTTCTGCAAGTGTCTTAAGCAATAATAAAAAAACCATTAAAATTTAAATTTTAACATTAAATATGATTAAATAACTTTTTTAATTAATGCCACGTGGTATATATCCTCCAATGCTGAATGATACTCTATATCAATCTGGGGTACGAGATTTTATCCTGGGCTACGGCAGTTTGAAGTCTGTCACGTGGGTAGCGACGCGGACACTCCCGTGGTGCTGTAGTTATTCTCTAAGCCCTCGCGTGCTTACCCTTTCATTTTACCGATCACTCCTGTAAATATTATCTCGCAATTTACATTATTCATGCTCGTACAGAACTAGAGATATGTCCGTCGAGGATATAAACTGACTCCATTCGGTACCAAACTCGTTAAGTTTACGTTAACCCTATCTCACATAGAAGGGACATAGAAAATCCGTGGAGTTACCATTTACGTGCTATATAGTACACCAAGTGTAAAAACATCAGTATTTTATAATAAGTTTCTTGTAAGACGAAGTGTGGAATTAAAAAGCCGAAATATAAATTATAATTAGATTACACTATTTTTTAAACTCGAAATAAGGACTATAATTTTGGAATTACGTTTTATGCATTGCAGTAAATTCTCTTATGATGTAAAAAAGTGTAAGGTGATAACAAGAAAAACTCTTTCAATGCCCATTAAATAATTTTCTTAAAATTCCGAAACTTTCTTTCCTCGAAGTCTTAAAGCATTAAATGAAATGTATGCTAGAAAATCTCACCGATGCGTACAAAACTAATCTTCCTACCTTTGACACACATTTTTCAGCCTTTACCAGACGGAAGCTAACTATTCATTAGATATTCTTTACTGTTGGTCACACTCAATCTTTACTTGCTTAATACCAAAAAGAGAACAAGAGTCTGAACTGTGACTGTAGGCTCAAGTATTGAAGCTCTAAGAACCCAAGCAGTACAATGGAGAATGCTGCCAACACATTTTACAATAGGCAATGAGTTTTTATTCCGAATCACAGGTACGAATGGTCTATAGTCTAAAAATATTTAATACATGAAGAAAAATATTATGTGTGTTACATTCAACACAAAAGGTCCTGCTTTTTGAACGAACATCCTATTTCAGTAAACGTCCTAAACTGTAATGAAAGTATTTTTCCCACACAAAGCATAACATTTTCACGAGATATCAGAATGCAAATATGAACTAATTACTATAAAAAGTTAGCAACTTCACTAAGCTTTCGACCCCTTCCTTGCCAAATGAAGGATGTATGAAAGCTACCGTAAATTTGTGGGAAAAAGTATATTCTTTACAATTTATGCTTACTCAATACGCTTATATATAATGATGTGGTAAACATACAAACTTAGTCTTAGGTTACAATGCATTGTTTTGGTGTATTAAAAAGGAACATTTGTTGATTAGGCATGTATTGTCGCTCCACTACTGATTTATTTGGTTTCAAGAAACGCGTTGGCAATTTAGGTGTTAGTTATTTTTTAGTAACCATTAGAGAAAACTCATAAATGTGGCCTCGTGGTTTGTATTGAAAACATAAATTATAATAACAAGTATATTTTTATCTTGCAATACGAAGTACTACGAAAAACAATAACAGTTTTATAAACATACAGTAACTAACTTTTTCCCACGATTTTGTCCACGTGGAATTAGTGTTCCCGTTCCAGTATTTTTTAATAGTATGTATGCATTTAAAATAGCAAGTGGAATTAAATGCAAGTCTAAAAATAAGAGAATCAAGGCTGTTAATTTTGGAGTTGTTATTAGTAATCGACCGTGTCAACACGTTATTTACCATTATAACGGTTGCTACCAAAACAACCAAGATGATGGGTGAGCTTACACGCGAGCACGCCACGTAAACCTGACAATGGGAGAAATAGTCCTGCCTCAAGTTAACTTCTGCGCATTTGAGAGTTTGCCCCTGCGATTTATTTATCTTCATCGGAAGGCACACTTCGAGAGGGAACTGCAGTCTCTTGAATTCAAAAAGGAGGTAATTGGGAATCAATATAATACGCAGCACAAACAATTAAAATAGCTTAATAATTAAAGTAGCTTTGAATTGCATCCTAGTGACGATACAGTCTTTCGGTGGCTTCAAATGACCATCTGATAAGTTTTCTCCATACAAACAATGAATCCCCATTTCACCCCTTTAGGGGTTGAATTTTGAAAAATCCGTCCTCGCTGGCTGCCTATAGATTAAGAATTTGAGAAAAATATTTATTCCTCAACACGGGAATTTTTAAACTGGTGTTTGATAGCACATGCTCTTTCAAAGCTGAAACCTTGTAGTTTTTGTTTCAGGTCTGTGCATAAAATAGCTAAAGCTGAGAAAAATTACTTGTTACAGCTGACACCGGAAAAATTTGATACACTACTCGATTCTCACGCTCAGTGAGTCACGGCGTGAGACACTTTCCGCCAACTCGTGGCCTGATCACTGCATCAGTCACGTCTTAACGTTATTAACCACTGTGGCCTACGATCAATTAACTTGTCCATTTCCTTGTCCAGGAATCGAGCATACATAAATGACAAACATTTTTAATCATCTTTAGCGTTAACTTTTTTACGTCTCTGCCAGGAGATATAATCTCACATTTCCTTAACTGGTCGCTTTTGGCCAGTTGGATGTACAGATTCCGCAGTGAAAACTCGTTGGGCTGAAAATACAAAAACACCATCAGCTACTAAAAAACCCCCGTTTGTGCGGCTATTGTACACGTGTGAGGCCAGACTGCGTTATGGATACTTCATCACTGGAATCGTCACGATTATACACAGCGCATACATGAGTAACATGTGTGAGTATATTCAAAGGAACTTACAGTTATATCACAAGCGAGCTCTAGAAATGGCGATAAATTCACTGAGAATTTAAAAACAGATAATATGAATGGAACTTTAAATGCATTTACGTGTCGCAAATTTCGCAATACCAACTTATCAGTAACTTTAACATATTTGTAAAATTATTTTATATTGATAACCTATGTCATCAGCTTAACTTAGAAATGCACCACCAGAGTAATTTACCTTGGTTTTCTACGAGGACGGCTAGTAGTGCTTACGAAGCTGTGGAAGATGTGGGTGTACCTGGTGCAAAATACATGTCCTTATATATGTGTTTCTTATCGGTTCTCAGCCGTGAACGTCCTTGGATTATCACTATTCTCCGTAGGGGGCAGTGTTTTACGGTATCGCACGAGAAGACATAGTTGTGTTGGAAATGTTTACGAAACTCCGGAAGATAGCGTCAAGCGGAGCTGATATTCCAAAGTCTCTCCAAGTTTTGACAATTTTCATAAATGACGCAGTTAGATATATTTTACACGTTTTATCGTGACAGTGAGTTACGAAACACATACAATGGCGAACTTAGTGGTAACTTTATTATGTAACACTGCAACATTAATTTTACCTGATCAAAGTCAGTCAACTAAGTTTCAAGACTAGAACTGAAGTTAAAGTCTATGCGTTACTAACTCACGTATTAACATGATCTTACCAATGCATACCACATTATTTCAGGATTTTCTTTAAGCATAATAAGATTTATTTATTCAATTAATTTTCTGAACATTTTCACAGGAAATTGTACAGTTAGTCACTGCACAATAAAGTGGTTTAACCTAAATGACTATGTACATTTTGTACACATCTGGCAGCTATTGCTTTCATTCCCCAGTAAATTACATGTTTCTGGAAGGTGACTGTGCATAACGCGGAGGTATGAAGGCCAACGCGATTTGGGTATTCTTATTCCATGCATCTGAAATGCCTAATGCGTAATACGAGGTACGCAATCAAATCCCTGTTTCTACCTCATCATTGCAAACCGTTTAATGGAACAGATTTGTAAAAATGCATTGTCTAGGATCTGATATATTAATATTTTTTTAGAAAAACAGTGGATCCGGCGTGACATGTGTTTGCAACTCGCAAGCAAGTGTGAAAGACTGGGGTTAATACACTCCCTCGGAGTCAGTTAAGCTACACAGTTTCGCCACAGCACTAACTTTCAATGACAACACTAAATGAGTAAAAATGACGTTTACAACCTAATTTGGCGACGAAAAAAGGGTTTAAAAGAAAATTCCTTGCCTTTGTTTCTCTGGTATGTTCGTGACCAGAGTGCGGTCCCCTCTTCGTCCGTACACTGAAAGAAATGTTTGTTTCAGCCAACAAAATACTTGTTTGTATATGGACAATGAAACAGTTCGTTGTTGAAATCAAATTATTTTGTTATTCTTATTTGCCTCAAAAAAGATTTCGTCAGTGCAACTGGAGATTTGTTTGGCTCTGGATACATTAAGAATTTTCTGTTCATATATAAAACATCTGAAGCCTGAGCATTATACGAACCTTGATCGTTTTCGCCCTAGTCACCTGAGCTAAAGCAACTGCAGATTATAGTTGAATGTTTTTAAATTTATACAATTTAATTACTAGAGAACGTGCGCAAATAAATTTTCCAAGATTTACAGTTTTACTTTTTAGTTTCTATTGAACCTGTTTTATTCGGATGTTTGTACCATTAATAAGAATCAATAAAGGCACTAACATAGAGTTTACTATCTTTATTGTCACAAAAACTACAAACAAAATCTCGAGCTGTATTTCCTAACGAAGTCAATCAAATGAGTGGCCAATAAAATAAATACATTTGATTTTATTAAATATTTTGTTGACAAGCTAATTTCATTTGGCCCAGCACAGAGGTTTTGTTTATTCAAGCCTGTATTTTGGTAGATGAACAAATTTAATTTTGTTGCTTTTCAAGTTTTGTTTACGCAACCAAACATTTTGTTAGAGTAACTAAATATATTTTTGACACTACATAAACAAGTTGGCGGAAACAAAGCTTTCTCTCAGTGTATACCTTACTTCTCTTAAGAACTGCACGACGTCTAAACATCCTCAAATAAAACTTTACATTTACCTTTTTGTCAAGGAATTTTTTTTTCGCCAAAAGTGGTTGACAAACCAGCACGTTACTTATATCATAACTGCATTATCTGCAACAATTCCCATGAAATGTACCGAAGAAAAATATTACGTAACTAATGGCACATGTTTGGTATTTTTACAATAATAAAATAAAACATTTATTATCTAATAATTTGTAACTTAATTTTTGTTTACCTTTAATGTATTCTATAGCACTGTGTTTCGTTACTCTTAAAACGCAGTGCCTATCGAATGTCTAGATATCTAACTTGTTTATATTTCGTTAGCGTACTAACCTTGTTTTTATCATTTATTTCCGGCAAGTGGTGCGTGAATTTCTTTAAAACATATCCATTGTAGTATGGTATAACCGTTTATATTTTACCACTTAAGGTTAGTGCAATTTATGTGGGTTTTTGTCCACGGGCAGGATGTAATATTAGTTTTACGAGATAAACGTGTTATTTAATAATATTTATGTTTAGCGATCGACTGGTTTCCACTTCCCTCACCCCATGCTGTTTGCAAGTAGACGTGCCAAAAGGACAACTTGTACGGAGAATATTACTTTTCGAGACAGCTGTGTTTAGAAAAGTGATGAATTATTCATTCTTCAAAATGAATGTGACCTTTACTAAAATTCAAAATGTGACGAACCTTCCAAACGTAAATACGTATATGTAAATTATACAAAAAATGTTAATGTTGTGTAAGACACATTAAAAAAATTTTCAGTTCTTGTTTATGATTTCCAAAATTCTACATATATACACAGATTTTTACATTATAAATAACAACTTTTTTAATTTTGGGCAACGTGCAAAAAAGGAAAACATCTGGGAGTTCGGGTGGTAACAGTAAAAAATTAATAGGCAGACAAGTGTAAACCGTCTCGGGAAATATACTTTTTAAGTCGGAGTAGGAGTTGAAAAATTTCAACGTTATATTAATATATTTGTTATATGCATCTCCTTCCGGAAAGTTCTGAAAAGAGATATGCGACCCCAGAATAGATACAGAAGTGTCTACAAAGTCAACTCAGAATTTGAAAAAATAACGAATCATTGTATTATGGGAAGAAGGGTAGACTTTCATCGAACTGCCTGCCACCTCGAGCATTCCGACCGTTGCGAGATGGCGTTGGGATCAGTGGGTAAATTACGAAACGCGTACGTGCCAGGAAGGCTACTGAGACCAGCNTACTTTTTAAGTCGGAGTAGGAGTTGAAAAATTTCAACGTTATATTAATATATTTGTTATATGCATCTCCTTCCGGAAAGTTCTGAAAAGAGATATGCGACCCCAGAATAGATACAGAAGTGTCTACAAAGTCAACTCAGAATTTGAAAAAATAACGAATCATTGTATTATGGGAAGAAGGGTAGACTTTCATCGAACTGCCTGCCACCTCGAGCATTCCGACCGTTGCGAGATGGCGTTGGGATCAGTGGGTAAATTACGAAACGCGTACGTGCCAGGAAGGCTCTGGAAAACCTACTGAGACCACCAGAATAGAGGAACGTTTCATCTTCCCACAGGCGTGAACTTAAACCACATTGCCTCTTTCCGCCATCAAGAAACATGCAGTGGTATTACTAGTCACTCATTTTTAAACCCGCATAAGACTCAACAAAAAACTACTTGCATTCTCGACGTCCCTTGCGCCACCTTCCAGTATCACCCCGACAAATACGACTTCGTTCTGTAGTTTTGTGGTAATAGAGTGACATGGGCGACTAAGTGACGATGCATCGTCTTTAGTGACAAATCCAGTGTTTTGTCTGGACCTGGATGAATGTCGTGTAGAAGTATGGATGTGCAATGGACAGCGCCCCTATCCGTATTTCACTGTTGAGTGACACAATGCCAGAAGTTGGGGTGGCAAGTGCGGGAGGAACAATGCCCTACGATTATTTCCCCCTGGTAATGAAAGATAGGGTACTGACGGCGTAGTAGTAAGTTCAGGAATTCTGTGGCCTCTTGTGTTCCCTTCGTGGTGCGGCCGCGACGTGCAACCTTGCAGCAAGATAATTCCCCCTCGTCCCTCCCATAAAAAACAAAATTTTCCATAGGACTGTCTTCGTGTTGTCGACGCCCTTCTATAGTCAGGGTGGTCTCCATACTTGTCTATAATGCACATATAGAGTCAGCTGATATGGCAGCTACAACCATGAATGGGTCTGCAACATCTACACATTATATTGCATTAATTATGGATCAATCTTCCATTGAAAAGCATTAGATATCACTGATTACTCGGCGGACCATATCGTCGAATGTACTCACGCCAGGGATGGTGAAACACTGTATTAAATAAACATTAAAATTGTACGATTTTCCTCCAAAAAGTTTTTATTTGTCTTGGTATTGTAGCCCGTTATTTATATCACCGTTCCACATCCCTGTGCCAAGTTTCATTCCATTTAGATGTCTTCTGAGTGTGGCAATTTTTTATGGCATTGGGTGTATTTTTCTTTTAGGTTGTATACTAGTGGGAAATGCTGTTAATTCAGTGGTTTATGGAACATGGCACACGGGCCACTCGGTATTAGTGCGAGCGAATGACGGACAAGATTTTCTCATGTAATTGTATGGAAGCTTAGTACATGGTTCATTGCAGTAACAATGGCCGTGCAACACGAGATCCTAGTGGCCAGTCCCCGCTACCGGTGGTGGTCACTAGGTCGCGATTCTCATTCATTTTCAGCTTATCGGGAGCCGATTTATGTGGTGTAAACAACACGCGGGGTGAAAGTTACCAGGCCACGAAGTGTAGTGGTGACCTGCCCATCACAATATCGTAAACTCAGCTAGGCCCGGCTAGCGATGCTCACATAATAGGCTCCCAATAAACAGGACATTGAATCACTAGTCACCTGGAAGCTTGGTACACGACCTACTCTGTGTCTAGTAGTGGTGCATGTACTTTGAATACCGTCCAGCAATATGGGATCCCAAGATCAGTACAGCAACAAAATCGAAAAGATTAACGCTTGGGAGGAAATTATCCAGAATATATATATATATATTCTTTTTTAACTATATTGGTTCGCGCTACTTTTTCCACATTTTTANTGGGATCCCAAGATCAGTACAGCAACAAAATCGAAAAGATTAACGCTTGGGAGGAAATTATCCAGAATATATATATTTTCTTTTTTAACTATATTGGTTCGCGCTACTTTTTCCACATTTTTAAAGGGAAACACGAGCCGTAAACGTGACCTTTAATTCTGTGGAAATCATTGGTTNTATATTGGTTCACGCTACTTTTTCCACATTTTGAAAGGGAAACACGAGCCGTAAAGAAGGCCCCAGGAATGCTACGTAGGAAAAAATTTGTAGTTGAAAACTGAAATCTAAGGTTGGCAATAACACAGTAATTACCACTGAACATGCATCGTGTAATGACATCATGTAATGAACGTTCACATTCAGTCTTGATCATCAGCCACTTGGCGGTGCCTCCAGTTTATCGGCTAGAGTAAATTTTCTCTAGAGAACATGGGGGAGTGTTGTTGTTATTTCCGTCGTGAATCACTCTTCCGATGAAATTTTATTAAATATTAAATAAATCATCTTTACGTGACCTTTAATTCTGTGGAAATCATTGATTTAGATTTCTTCTAGGTACTCGCACTATTAGACGTCTTATGAAATTACGTACTTAAAAATAGTCTTAAATAGTGCTCAGTGAGGTGATACTGAAGTTATAGAAATGATTGACGTGTGTTACTACGGAAACAGCTGGCGTATGTATATGTTGTATTGTACAAACTAAAAGTAGGCAACAGTTTTATAAATATTTTTGTTGGTGGTGGAAGGAGGAAAACTCGCTTTACGAAAGATAATGATAACGTGGTCCTTGGTTGTGAAGATAAGCTACTTCAGATAACACACTTTCCTGATGTCCCAAACTTCACAGAATTGTCACTCCACATTTACGGTGTTTCATTTATATCTTAATATTTTGTGTTAGCCTTCGCAAGTATGGAAAATGGTTCACGATTATTTATATACGTGAAAGCAATTACACTTCCAAGTTAGTAATCGACAAGCCGAAATTAATATAACGTACTTTACAATACATGGTAAACACTTATTTAAATATGACACATACCAAAGTAATTGTGAGCAGAGTAAGAAGGAATGGTTGCATAAATGTTGCGAACAAATTTTTTGAATTGCTCATAAATTTTATTAAAGTGCCTATTTCGCAGGTAACAATGTGTTAAACCACACCTGACCGTAATTATTATGATATTAAGGTATTTCCTGCTATCATAAATTACATTATATAGTTGACGATTATGTTTTAAATGAATTTTTAATAGAGCGAGACTGGAACTCCGACATATTTTAATGCCATCCTCGGTCTCACGAACCGCATGCATAATGATAACGATTCCAGCAATACNGTGTTAAACCACACCTGACCGTAATTATTATGATATTAAGGTATTTCCTGCTATCATAAATTACATTATATAGTTAACGATTATGTTTTAAATGAATTTTTAATAGAGCGAGACTGGAACTCCGACATATTTTAATGCCATCCTCGGTCTCACGAACCGCATGCATAATGATAACGATTACAGCAATACGTGATTTGCGAGACCGGAGGTGACCAAAGTAGGGAGTGGATCTGGTTGTGTTTTTGTGTTTGTGTTAGTGTGTGTGTTTGAGAACAAAGTTTAGAAACACTAAACTGAGTCTAAATGTCATCCTTACAACTTTCCACTGTCAACTATAATTCATAATGATAATATCTAAAATTAACAGTATGCCAAAGTAGGATTATGATAAAGAGAAACAAATTTAAAAATAAGAAAAATTGATTTATAGTAAATTACAGAAATAAGTTTATCAGATGGCAGGAATGTAAATAAGAAATCAGGAAAATCGAAATAGTACCAAAGAGAAAGGTACAGCAAAGGGTAATTCCACAGAGTAGTGTTCCGGCAGAAGAAATGTTACTCGTGGTCACAACCACGATGTAAATTACAAGTGTATTTTGAATTTTACTCAAAGCTACATAAATAATTTAATTATAATTTTCTGGATACCTGACAGTAAATTATAATTACCTTAATGAAGATAAATACACTATTGTTTGTGAAAATTGCAACAACCAGAAATAATGGCACGAATCAATCCAAACTCGAAGGATGTGCAGAACAGTGTACCAGCAATAAGTGATTAGAACTGCAGAGAGATGGCGTACACGTAGGCCCAGCAGCACCTTCTCTAGTGTAGCTGGAAATGTCCGTGTTGCACCAAGCTCAGTAATTGAAAAGCCGTCAAACGAAGTAAACGCAAGTGCCAGTGTGCCTCGTCGACGTCAAAGGGCACCATATCAGAATGTGAGAGGGTTCGAACGGGGAGGAATGATCGGTCTCCGGGAAACGGGTATGTCATACAGTGACATTTCGGCTCGTACAGGGCATGCTCCTACGACAGTGATGCGTGTGTGACACCAATGGATAGAATAGGGTCGTCCGAAGCGACGAGCGGGTTNGGGCATGCTCCTACGACAGTGATGCGTGTGTGACACCAATGGATAGAATAGGGTCGTCCGAAGCGACGAGCGGGTCCTGGACCACGAAATTTGACCACAGCACATGATGACTACCATCTTTTGGCCGCATGGCCGTAACGGACCGTACAGCCTCGTCCACAGTGTTGGCTCGAAACTGGAGCACTGCAACGGGTATGGACCTGTCTGCGTTGACGGTCTTACGTCGTCTGCTGCGGGCTGGACTGGTTACATGCATGTCATAGCGCCGGCTTCCATTGTCGAGAAACCACAAATGCCTCAAACTGCAACCGGCACATGAACGCCGTTGCACGCTTAGTGGGAAAATGTAGTGCTTTCAGACGAGTTCATCTTCAACATGTGCTGTAGTTATGGCCGCATACGTGTTAGACGCTACAGTGGGGGCAGCAATCTGGCAGCCTGCATTGCGGGTGGCATAGCGACAAACGCCAAGTCAAGTGTGATGGTTTGGGGCGCCATTGGATACAACATGCGATCTCGACTCCTTAGTATTGCGGGCTAGCTGAAAAGCAACCGCTACATCAGGGAGGTTTAAAGCCCGAGACACTGCCCGTCCTTCAGGCGACTTCACATGCTATCTTTCAGCAGGACAATGCCGGGCCACACGAGGAATGAGCAAGCCTTCTACAATGAACGACGGGTAGCTCTGCTTCCCTGGCCAGCAAGTTTGCCTGTTCGCCCATCGAACAAGTCGGGGATGTGATTGGTGGGTGATTTGTTCGTCACGGACCTTCAGCAACAACTATTGATGCTTTGTGGACTCGCATACAAACCACGTGGAGGGAGATTCTCCAGGAACATATCAAGGTTCTCTGTGATTGCATGCCATGACGTTTAGAGGCTCTGATTGCCGCCCGTAGGGGCTTCACACTACACTAAATTCTCAAGGACAGAGATCATGTACAATTCTGTATTCGTAATCAATTGTGTATTGTCGTGTTACTAATCTGTGGTATAAAGTTCATTTCACTCACTCGTATTCTGCTTGGTGTTGCGTTTTTCACAAACGTTAATGTATTACACTATAGCACAGGACATTGTGGTCCAAATGTTTTTCACCTGCGGGCCAGAATATTTCTTTAAGGTACATCGAGGGCCAGCATAACAATTCAGGAGTTACACTTTACAGGATAAGTATAACACTTCAGGAGTTACACTTTACAGGATAAGTATAACACTTCAGGAGTTACACTTTACAGGATAAGTATAACACTTCAGGAGTTACACTTTACAGGATAAGTATAACACTTCAGGAGTTACACTTTACAGGATAAGTATAACACTTCAGGAGTTACACTTTACAGGATAAGTATAACACTTCAGGAGTTACACTTTACAGGATAAGTATAACACTTCAGGAGTTACACTTTACAGGATAAGTATAACACTTCAGGAGTTACACTTTACAGGATAAGTATAACACTTCAGGAGTTACACTTTACAGGATAAGTATAACACTTCAGGAGTTACACTTTACAGGATAAGTATAACACTTCAGGAGTTACACTTTACAGGATAAGTATAACACTTCAGGAGTTACACTTTACAGGATAAGTATAACACTTCAGGAGTTACACTTTACAGGATAAGTATAACACTTCAGGAGTTACACTTTACAGGATAAGTATAACACTTCAGGAGTTACACTTTACAGGATAAGTATAACACTTCAGGAGTTACACTTTACAGGATAAGTATAACACTTCAGGAGTTACACTTTACAGGATAAGTATAACACTTCAGGAGTTACACTTTACAGGATAAGTATAACACTTCAGGAGTTACACTTTACAGGATAAGTATAACACTTCAGGAGTTACACTTTACAGGATAAGTTTTGTCAGCATTATAACTACCATTTTGACAGTTTTCAACATATTAACTCTCTTGTGTTAATACTTACTAACACCAATATTAACAATATTACAGCATACAACAAAATACTTAAAAGTGTAATAATCTTTCTATATAAGTACTCAGTAAACAAATATGGTTCTGAGAGTACATTGGGCATTGTGCTCACTGACGAGAACAGCAATGTTTGTTTCTATCTCTGTTGTCACGATTCGAAGTTTATTGTTTTTATGTTTGAGAAAGCACATAAATGTGCACGTGCTTCCAATAATGAATGTCACTTCTAAAGCAATGTTGTGAAGTTTTGTGTACTTGTCAGATATAACTAAGTTCCACAATTGTTCATATATAAAACTTATTTTCGATGAAAGTAGAATGTCACTTTGAAGATTCCACAGTTACACTTGAAATTTAGGATCTTGGTCATCAATCTTGACTGACGTAGAATCGACGAAAACTGGAACACTATCTTCATATTGTCAACGTTTGGAAAATGTATTTTCAAATTCTTCCCTCAGCTGAATAAATTTTGCATATGTTGTGTAAAATTAACAAAGTTTAATTAATTAGTTGTTTCAATTAAAGGTTTGAAAAATTTTAAGTCTAGCGTACTTAGATATTCTAACACGTTCTGTTATATCTGAAAGGAAAAGTAAAGTACAGTGTCATTTTTCATTTTGAACTTTCTTCAATGATGCCAGACTCAACGTTTCCAGTAGCTTCAAAGAACTGAGTAATTTCTTTCTTTTGGCCAAAACTCTTAAGTGTTATAGAACATCACAAAATTCTGCATAAAGATCCTGGAGGAATTTCATTAATTTCCTGCGACGTTCAGTTGCCGCCTCTAGTTTTACAGTCATACATTTAGCAAAATCTGCCACTATGCAGGAGCATCTGAAAATTCCGCCGCACTAATTGACAACTAACACAAGAGCACTGTAGACTGTCTTTATAAAAAGTAACAGCTGATAAACATATATTGTGTCTGTGCTTTTGTCCAACGCAATGGAGAAATATTTACGCAAATTCTTTACTCAACTGTGTATAGAATTGCTTGCTTATTTCTATAATTATTCTCGAAACGCTTTGGGGAAAAGTGACACTGTATCGAATTCCTTCGCAAATTTATAACCATCAAAATATTTCGCCATCTCAAAACACACTGATTAATTACTTCTCCGGATCTAAAAGATATTTGAATTTGATCTATTATCGCGCACACCTCGTACGTAAGGCGCCTGTTACATAACTACTGCACACGCGCTGCTTTAAAAAATGTCTTTCTTTGTCTCTGCATCGTATAATTGAGTTCACTGACTAAATGTATTCTTGCCTTGCCAATTACACTGTATTTAACTTTGTGTGTCGTATCGAAATGACGATGAGTGTTTTATGCCTTCATTACCGACATCACTTGTACGCACACGATACATTGCGTTTTCCCTCCGAAGTCCATAAATAAATACTTGTTTTCTATAATTACTGTTTGTTGTCAAACTCCACTTTTCCTTTCTTTTCTTTTATTATTTTTTTGCATAAAGCTCTTAAACTTATAATGACGCATTTAACTGACATGAACTGAAAAAAAATGTCTCCAATTATCGTACTTTACTTCTTCACTAGCGACTGGCATACGCAGAAAATATATACAAACAAAAAAGGAGTCATAACTTTTGCTCCTTGTTCACTCTTAAAATGTGACATCCTTTACTCCTCTTTTACTATTAAAATGAAACATTATTGCAATTATATATTTGTTAGAAAAATTCAAGTTTAAAATATTTGGAGGTTAACAGAAAATGCATGAAAAGATTTTAAGCACTTTCATCTGTTTATATATTTCCAATACTATCACGGACCAATGAAAGTGGCACCACGGGACACATATGGCCCACGGGTCGCCAATTGGACCACACTAGGATGTCAACAATTAAGGCTAAGTTTTTACAAAACAGTACAAAACTGTAGGTTTTATAAAGAAATACTCCGTATCACTTGAATAAACTATTTATTAGTTTAAAGAAAGAACAATATAATTTCAACAAGGCACATAGCGCCATGACACTCCAACGGTAGCTTGATAGCTAATCATTTGGTTACAGTGTTGCCATCTTAAAAATATAACAAACTTTTAATATTGCATTGTATATTATATTACAACAAAAACACATGTTGACATCTTAACACGCTAGAACATAGTACAAAAACAGCAGAGTCTGCAAAGATTTGATAACTCAAAGAATCAAACACATTTCTAAAATGCATGGTTGGCAAAACTATTTGTTATTATTTAAAATAAAATCAATGAACTATTTTTGTGAAACACTAAATCACACACATACGAAGTATTATCATTTTAATTGACAATTTAACATTTATGACAAAATTAATGCTTCATACTTTTTTCTTACAAAATTATGGTTTAAATTTAAGCATGAATTNAATTTAACATTTATGACAAAATTAATGCTTCATACTTTTTTCTTACAAAATTATGGTTTAAATTTAAGCATGAATTTATAATTTTCTAGCAGATAATTAACAGAGGGAATGTTAAGGGGCGACGAGATTTTTCCAAACAAAAGTCAACATTATCTGAATTAGATAAAAGTAGCAAAAAAGAAGAAATAAGCATATATTAAACACTAATGGTGCCACAAATGGCACACACTCCTCTNTAGATAAAAGTAGCAAAAAAGAAGAAATAAGCATATATTAAACACTAATGGTGCCACAAATGGCACACACTCCTCTCAAGCAAGACAATTGCCGATCTAGGGTCATGAAAATCCCAAGATATTGGCCTGCTTTAGCTAATACCTAGACTAAGTTATAAAAAAATGGAATATTAACTAATTAGAAAACATTCAAAATTATCTCCTAGATTATTGTGGAGCAGGAGGTTGAGTTATCATCAGGGTTCCTTCAGGAAGGAAAGGTGAAGAGGTTGGCTGTGGTGTTGGTTGGTTGGAAAGAGTGCAGAATTTTAGCCATAACCAAAAACAAAATGCTAGGCAAAGGACATCAAAGCTGCAAGAAACCACGATAGATACTATGTTAAAGCCAGGAGTATTTGGTGGAGAATTTACTGGATGGAGAAGATGAAGCAGATCATTGAAATTGGTACCACGTGGTTGGGACGCCAACAGGGCATCGAGTTCCTTTAAAAACGTACCATTGAAGGTTAGTTTTGGTAATTCTGAAAACTATAGAGACGTAAGGTAATAATCGAGCATAGAAACATGAATTATGTGTAAGTTTAAATAATGTGAATGGCCTAACTAACCGAACCGAATGTTTTAAAGTAAGGAACAGATATGTCACGAGACGCATTACCATGATATTTGGTCCCATTCAAAGAGAGAGTGAAAGAGCCGACAGAATCAGTAGTAAATCTGCACAAAAGGTTTATTTATATAGGGAATTTAATAGCAAATAACAAAATTAAAGAGTTTTTTTTCTTCAAAAAAATGAAAGTTTAAGGTTATAAATTAATTTGTCACAGAAGTCCAAAAAGAGTTTTCCAGAGATAAGGATGAATTCGTTACTATCAACATGACTATCAAGAAAGAGGAAGTCACGAGAACAAAGAGCGATTACNCAGAGATAAGGATGAATTCGTTACTATCAACATGACTATCAAGAAAGAGGAAGTCACGAGAACAAAGAGCGATTACATGAGATTGACAATGAGCTAAATAATTATGATTCAGTAAGGACAATAAATTTCTATCAGAGGNCAAAGAGCGATTACATGAGATTGACAATGAGCTAAATAATTATGATTCAGTAAGGACAATAAATTTCTATCAGAGGTAATAACGATGAATATATTTGTCGGTAATAACAAATACTGGTTCAATTTTCCAACCATTAACGGCAAGAAGAAGTCATGATATCACTAAAAAAAGGCTATCCTTATTAACTAATAGAAAATCCGCAATAACATTTTAAATGTATTAATCATTCCAGCTTGCACTGAACTAAAACTATAAAACATATACTGATTATAACGGGTTACAGGATCTATTATATATAGAGGTAAAACTGTTGGGTGTTGGATTTTGTTTGTTCAAAATGGTTATAAAATACACTGGAACTAATAAAGTAAAGCTCAATTTACCGTGAACACTGTGTACCACCTACCCGAGCAGATGCCTAGACACAGACACAAAGAACATTGCTTGCGGTGTCGCCAAACAACCGCTCAAGGACTAGGAGATACTAGTGCATCAGGTTTTGGTTAACCACGATGTAAAAGAAAACACAATAATAACAGAAGGCCGATCAGCCTTCCCACAAATACTTCATTTATAAACCACAATAATTTTAAAAAAAAATCTGAGTCAATATAATACTGTACTTCAAAATTTTGATAAATGAAAAGCAAACTCACGTGTACTCTTAATCATAATATATTTCGACATTTTCTTTTTTTTTTATAAATAAATTTCCTCCAGGAGATGCTTTGTAAGTATGTTATCTTAGTGGTTATAAGTATTAATACCCTTAAAAATTACATTTATAGATTTGCGCAATGCATACTGGCAAAAACAAGAATTACAAAAAAAAAAATCAGTACAAAAGAAAGTGTTCACCTTAAACACAAAAAATTGCTCTACCAGGTTACATAGATTTGTTTTAATCAAAACAAATATTAATTTTATTACATTATAAATACAATTTCTTCTATTTACTGCTGCTTAGAGTCATTGAAAAATTTATTTTTTGAAGCAATGATCCCAACCACAAAATAAGAATATTGTGTTGAGTGTGTTTCATCATGCATTTTGAAAACAAAATTATATTATGTTATCTGTGCGATGGAAGAAGAATGGCAGCTGCACTAAAATGATGAGCCAGGAAGCGTCATCATCAACGTCCGGCAAGCGAAGGAGTTACATGTTTAATTGCAGCATCGCACAGAGCGAGCACATCCGCACACTGCTAACTAAAATCACACAGCTAGAAAAACCACAATAAAAGACTTGACAAAGAGGTGCACCAGGTAACTGGGAAGATATAAAGAGAGGAGTAATACTTACAATACATCGTGTTCATGCCATGATGAAGGAAGAAAGAGCAAGAAGTGAACCAAGAAATTATATAAATATTGTATGACAAATTAGACAAATCAAACGTACATACACAAGATAAAGTGCCAATTACACTGTCAAATCAACAAAAAAATTAATTGGGTTAACTAATGTAGCATTTTTGTACTGGTACTAAGGTAGCATTTTTGTACTGGTACGAACAATAATATAAAAAAACGAAAGAGTTCGGGAAAACCAAGCTTTACCATAAAGTGTCCGAGAGGACACATAAATTTAAAGACAAATNAAAAAAACGAAAGAGTTCGGGAAAACCAAGCTTTACCATAAAGTGTCCGAGAGGACACATAAATTTAAAGACAAATAGTGCCATACAAATGGCACATACTCCCCCTTTAAAAACTGACTACAGGGCGAAATATTGCAATCTGCACTAATGTACACCACAACATCAACACTATGTACTAAAAACACACAACAAAAATTAACCAGAAGATTCAGGAGACGAGGAAGCTAGGGTGACAATAACTGTCCTTTCGGGAAGGTGGGTAAGTGGAGAAGAAAGAGGATGAGTGACGTGAGATTTGAAATGCGATAACCAAAAAAGAAAAATACAAAATTATCTTAAATACCACTAAATGACCTTCCAAAGGTGACAGGTGGAATTATACAATGACCAAGAACAACATATGAGTAGGTAACACAATTCGCTTTTAACCATCATGGCATTTACAGAAAAGGATACCTTCCTTTAAAAGATATGGTTCGTGTTCCATGCCTGAACTTAAATTTTGGATAATGCTACTGAGCTGAAAATCCTTGTTTTTTTTTTTTTTGTGTTTTGCGATGCCATTAAAAACCAAAGAGAAATCGCCTAAAAGATTACATTCCATTTTGGGAATTTCATTATTTTTGTACCATTCAAACATATACGATAGCATATCTGCAACTACATTTTGAGAGTCTCTAATGTGTCGGACTTAAAATTTAAAAAAAATTAATTTTTACTACCCAATAACCAATATACCCCAATTGGCGGAGGTGAGCCAACTTACCAGGATAAAGTCTGATTGTCAATTTTTTAAATAAACTCAGAAAGCTCTATATATTGGTGGAATTTGTAGATGCCAAAAACTACTGTCAAACATTACAGTTCATAGATACTTGAAGATATCTTTTTCTGAGGGGTGAGTGTGCAAGAAGCAAAGTCAATGGGCTGTCTTATGCCATCAGTCTCCTGGGCCAACACTGCACTAATAGCGGAGCTAGATGCATCTGTTCGCAGAATGAAGGTCTTAGAAAAATCGGCCATGCAAAGTACAGGATGATGCATAATATCACGCCTTAAGGTCTCAAAACCCTTCTGTTGTTTCTCACTCCACTCAAATTTAACATTATTTTTACACAGTCTATTTAATGGAGCTACCTTTTCAGCCAAGTAAGTAATAAATTGCCCGAATAACTGGATCATCCCGAAGAAACGAGCAATACTTTGGAATCACGAGGTGGTGGATAATTCCAAATTGCATTCTGGACTAATGGAGTTACATTTTGTAGAAATCTTATGCCACAAAAAGGATATTTCTTTAACTGTGAATTTAACCATAGTTGTGTTAACCGTGCATTTCATTGTGGATTGTGTGTGTCAGTTCAACAAACAATAAATCAGTCTTTTCCAACCTAGAAAAGACGTCCCTCAGATGGCCCAAAATCAGTTTTGTGATGTACCTCTGCACTCTGAAATTCGCTGGCTAAGCGCAGTTAAAACATTTAAGCATTGAACTGAAAAACACTCTCTACAATGATATGCACTGATAGACGACTTGCATAAGTTTGTTGTCCATAAGTTACATGTCTGTTTGTATAGTTCAAGTACTCGCTGTCAGATGAGCCGTTGTTGTGAATGCGGTGCATATGGACGTGGTTGTGTTGGATATGAGCATCCTGGGTGGTACATAGGCAGATTCTAGATGCTAGTCCATTTCTTCCCAGACATGTTCCAACATATCCTCGGTTATCAATTTCACAGACCAGAGATGAGGTTCTTCAAATCGTCCAGGTGTTGTGGGAATAGGGGAGCATACTCAACATCCTTAATGTATCCCCACAAAAAGAAATCGTATGGTGTTAAATCAGGTGTTTGTGGAGGTCAGAGCAGCGTCGGCGATTAATGATTCCCAGCATGGCCGATCCAGCATCCTGGCAGTGTGGAATTCAGGTGTTCACGAACGGTCCAGAGGAAATGGGGAGGAGCACTATCCTGTTGAAAGATAAGATTAGGAAGATATTCTTTTAGCTGAGGCATAAGCCATTCTGTTAACATATCCAGGTAGGTAAGGCCAGTGACAGTAGGCTCGGCAAAAAAGAAGGGTCCTTACACTTTGTTCATCGCGCAAAACACATTCATTTTGGTGAGTCTCTCTCATGATCCACAATTATGAGGGTTTTATGTGTCCCAGATCCTAAGATTATGGCGATTAACTTTTCCGCTCAGGTGAAATGTTGCCTCAGCAATGAACACTAGCCTGTCAGTGAATTCATCCCCTTTCTAACAGGTTCTTCATTTCAGTGCTGAAGGTAGTACGTTTTTGTTTGTCTGCCCGTCTGGAAGTCTGCACTAGATGCAGTTTGCATGGTGTACAGGCTGACGCTTTCAGTGGGTTGTGGTATACTTAATTCGCGAATATCCCGCGTTGTAGATGTCTTTGGACTCCTTACATGTGCAGCTCGGATCATCTCGAGTGTCTCCCTCTACGTTTGCGGGCGTCCAGAACTTTTCCCGGGGCACAAACGTCAAGTAGATTGGAACTGTCGCACCCAAGGTGCTATGTAGTTCCCACTTGATGGGCGCTTTGTTAAATCGTGTTAAAAAATGTCTCTGCACTAAGTGACGTTGACTTCAATAANCGTCAAGGGGATTGGAACTGTCGCACCCAAGGTGCTATGTAGTTCCCACTTGATGGGCGCTTTGTTAAATCGTGTTAAAAAATGTCTCTGCACTAAGTGACGTTGACTTCAATTAGATATTTGGGGGTGAAGAATTAAAATGTGTTTGTTATGAAATATCACCGATCTCACAAATAAAGCGGGAGACCATNAGATATTTGGGGGTGAAGAATTAAAATGTGTTTGTTATGAAATATCACCGATCTCACAAATAAAGCGGGAGACCATGGGTTCTCACCCGGAAAAATTTGGATTTCTAGGTGAAAAAAGGTGCTGTTTAGGAATTTCTTTTATTTAAAGACTAAATATACTGCAGATAGAAATTAGGATATTTTAAAGTTGAGATTTGAGTGATACCATTATCNTTAAAGACTAAATATACTGCAGATAGAAATTAGGATATTTTAAAGTTGAGATTTGAGTGATACCATTATCATACCCAGAGCCTTGCCCACTCAAAATCAGTGTTATATTTATATCAGGAGAAACATTACATGAATGTTATATACTGCGGTTCAATATTTTTCTCATGTATGATAGTGCCTTAACCGAAGCACATATATTTACAGAATTCTTTTCTATATAGAAATAACTTAGGCATACATAATATAATTGAGGGAAACAAAGCCAATATTTTGTGGCCATTATTCTGCATGTATTACAATTTTTTACATCTCAACACGACAAAATTAGTTCAAAACTAGAACTTACTGCATATATGACACAAATAACTGTATTGAATCAATGTCTTATTTTTTTGCGTAACCACAAAGTGTAAGAAATTAACAGTTTTCATGTGGAAATACAGCTCACTGAATGAATACCAATTTTCTTGTTTAATTTTTTGCAATGAAGTCATCTATTACCTCAGACAGATCTCATGCCACAGCAGCCTCCTTGTGGATAAGTAAAACGCTAACAGAATTTAACTTCAGCTGTCCCAACATTGAACGGAAGTACGTCTTAAGTCTTTTAACTCCAGAGAAATACCTCTCTGCTGTTCCCGTTGACACAGGACTTGTCTTCACAATTTTAAAAAACTTGATTAGTTCTGAGAGCAAAGCCTTAAGATCATCTTGCTCCATCGATACGATCTTCTTAGATGTAAACCACTTTCTCTTCATTCTACAGCAAATAATGAAACATCCCCGTGTGAAGCAAAGATGTGACGAGGGTCTGCACCATCTTTATGTAACTTCAAAACTCTTCATCTTTGTTTACATTATTCCCAAGCAGAAACAGCTCCTCTTCCAACACAAATTAAGTGCTGTTACAAAACAGGAAATGAAACTATTTACAACCCTATTTATGATTTTGAAGAATAGACACCTGTACCTTTGTTCAGTTTAATCAAATGGCTCTGTTGAGTTATGTTGAGAATTTTCGTATCGTTGCAGAATCTTATTCCTCCTGGGTAAGTCAGGTGTGAATGTATGTTTTTTTTCTCTTGTTTCAGAAGAGATTTCTTGGAAACTTCATCTAAAAAATTTAATGCTGGATTTCAGGGTCATAATTAATCTATGAGCCTCTTCTAAGTAAGAAATTTCTTTTGCAGAGTACAACATGCAGTATCTATTTTTCCAGAAACATTTGACAAGAATAGTTAGTCTTAAGAATGAGGCAGCTTTAGATCCGGTTACGGTCGAATCATTACTTGAAATGGCTGTAAATAATTTCATCAAATCTGTATAATANAGGCAGCTTTAGATCCGGTTACGGTCGAATCATTACTTGAAATGGCTGTAAATAATTTCATCAAATCTGTATAATATTAGAGGACAGATGAAAGTGGCATATCTTACTGTCCATCTTGTTGAACCTAATGGTAATGCTTTACTTGCACTACAGATATCTGGAAGCTTCCTGGAAAAAATACATGTCCACTTGCAATTATAAAGAAAAATATTCCCTAAACTGTTTAATTGGAATTTATTATTAGAAAAGGCAACAGCATTGTTGTTCAAAATTTGTCGACAAATTATTACATATGAATAATGTTAAAATATATGGAAATTTTGGAGTGCCAAAATGGCGATTTGCCCCTCCTGGGTAAACTTTGGGTGGGCAAAAGTAGCCATGCTCCCCCACCCCCTGCCGAACGAAGGACAGTGCCTTCTCTGCAATGTTACAACAGCCCCTGTTCGTTGAAATTCCATTGTACAAAACGCTTTCTCTTGCTGCGAGGTCACTCTTTTGTAAACACCAACAGCGCCTGTGGCGGCGAGTACGTGAACTTCATAGACATGCAACTTATGGACAACAAACTTACAACGGTCGTCAATCATTGCATATCNACTTATGGACAACAAACTTACAACGGTCGTCAATCATTGCATATCATTTTCGATCGTGTTTGTCAGTTAACTAACGGATAAATCACCTATAATTTTGCGCCACTCTTTGTTTTTACTAGATAAACAACAGTGGTCTTCTACATTAAATTGTTTAATTAAGATGTTCAGTTGAATGTTTTATTCTCATAATGTATCTTCTTGTTCATTAATGTTGTCATTTCCATGAATTGAAGCGTTTCTATAATTTTTTTTGTTCAGTTTTTGTTTTACGTATGACTCGTAGAAAATATTTCATTAAAAATTGTATTATTATTACTATTATCGTATTTAGATTTCTTTTTTTTTTTCTTTTCAAAGATGTCTTTATCCGTAACTATATAAATGCAATCTTTTTCTAATCGTCTCCTTTGTATTACCATTCACACAATTATCTGTCAGTTTATAATTTTTTTTATATTAGTAGTTTTTGTTATATTATTAAGTATTGAGATCAATACTTCATCCTTAACCAATTACTATGCTTAAATTTCAGTACTGCCTGTACATTGGTAAATTTTATACCTAAATCTAGACATGTTTCTACTGCCTGTAATATACACTCTATTTTTTTTTTTTTTATTATTCATAGATGTTGCTTATTTTCGTCTTACTTCTAGATGTTCATCATGTAACTTTATGTTATGTTCCAAATCTACATTTTAAATAAAGTATACCAATCTCAAATAAAGTTTTCACAAACTTCTGCAACAAAGTCTTTTCTTTTCCGTTAGAAAATACTGTATGGTAAATATTGATATTTATTCATAGTCAAACAATATTTTCCATTCCCGTTAAAGTAAATTACATTAAATAATTTGTGTGCTCTAACACCTACATATCTAAAGTTTGAAAAATAAGTTATATTATATAATCTTGTATATTTGTCTAGTTTTTAGATTTCATATATTTTACATTTCTGTTATGGTAAGGATATTTATTAGATACATATCCTATATATATTTCGTGTAACTATGAGTAAAATTTATTTCTAGTGGAGAGCTAAGTTTTCTTTAACCTATTTATCTAAATCTAGTTAATAATTTTCTTTTCTTAGATAATAATTTTAACTTTTCATTTTTAAATAGTATATATTATCACTAAACTTTGAATTTTAAGTTTTCTGCCAAGTGTGACTATATCAGGAAACATACCTATCTATATATATATATATATATATATATA
>NQII01004252.1:5475-24191 GCA_002778355.1 Clitarchus hookeri
AAAAAACACTTAATGTATTCTATTTGCAGCAAGTAATGATAGTTTTACAACGCTTGGTGTCCCTGGGAATAGAAAACGTGTTTAGATTTATTAGCAAAAGATAAACAATAGGAGCTGAAGCCATCTTCTTTTCTCTATAAAAATAATCGCCACCCATCACACTGGTATTAAGATTAAAAATGTATGCTGAATTTATTACACATGTCCAAAGTTAACATTGCTTTTATAAATATCTATCTACCGGCGAAAGAAATTAAGTTACTGGTTTAAGAAAAGAATCGCTTTAATTTTGAACTAATCCTGCATAAGAAATGTTTTGAGGCAGTAAATTTGTTTTCGATCATTTTTTAGACAGTTGGTTTTGATATTTTTGAGGCATCAAAACTTTAAGAACAAGGACGTATATCTAATTTTTTTTTCTGAATTTGGAAATAACTTCACTAATACGAAATTATCTATCATTGATTTTGCAGGCACTTGGGGAAATTTTATGCCAACTATTGAGATAAAAAGGATTGATTAAATTATTGACACTCCAAAAAATGTTTTACGTTAGTTATATTTATCAGCTCCCTAAACAACGTATTTCAAAGTATGAAACAAACGAAATGTTTTAAGTGCTTTAGCATCAGTAATTACTAACAGCAACAGTTGAGGATATGACTAATAAACAATATTGTTAGATAAATACAAAGAATACCTTTCTGAACATGCACTTTTTCAAATAAAAAGCGTTATAATTTTCTTTACAGAGTTAAAAACGAAATAAATCCTTACTCCACTGGGTGACAAAGTTTTTTTTAGCTTACGCACTGCTATCACGTTTACAATAACTGTGCATTGGACTTAGGTACTATTTGAGTTCTAATTTTTTTTTCGATCTGGTTTCTACTGCTGGAAGATAATTTTCAAAGTTTATTTTAATAAAAACAATGATTCAACAATGACTTAAAGTGCTCTTTGTATTCTGTGTAATGAATGTATACAAGCACAAGAACTTGTCCTAAATAACGTAACTTAATTATTCTTCCCTCAAAAGACTAGAAAGGAAAGACTGGTGGCTCAACAGAATATTGTTTTCGCCCATGACAAAGTTGTGAAGGTTGATAATCATAGTGAGCTCTTTCAGAAACCTTTAGATAATCTCCAATTATTGGAATGAAGAAGGGAATGTAACGTATACTAATAATTCGTTTCACTCAAAAAATCTCTCTGCTTCAATTGAAATAAAACACTTTTAAGAAAAGTGCAATAAGTGTACGTTATGTATAATTTAATACGTCGTATTACGGAGTCGTAGTAATTTAATTCCCGAGTTCAAATTAAAGCTACAAATTTTAGTCGTGCCAGTAACAACATAACATCAAAGCCTGTATTTGTATGGAATTACGCATATTCACTTCTGCATATGTGATTAAGTTCCCCGTTAATAAAGATTATTTTTAAGTTACACTAAGACTACATACAAGAACTGAGAACCCGATGCGCAAAGCACATAATAAAAATTTTTATGTTGCGATCGGGTGATTAGTAACCACTATGCTTTTTGTGTATCCATAATTAATTATTTTGGTATATATTTATGTAAAAATACTTTAAGCAAATTTTTACTTGAGATTTTATTACCATTCATGACAAGGACATCAGTTGGAATTAAACGTTATTTTATTACGATAGTTATTTCCGTTTGCATCTTTCTTAGTGAGATTTACCTCGATACGTATTTATTAAACTATACCAGCTAAATCTCATGTACTGTAAAGGTTTTTTTTTTTTTTTTTTTTTTTTTCAAAAATATTTTTATCATGCTGTAAAGATAATTTAAAAAAAAATTGCCTTCATGTTGAGAGTAGAAAAATAGTTTATGTCGTTTGTAACTTGATGTTGGTATAAATTTCTGGTAGAGATGTGGAAAAAAGAAATTCCATTAAACACTGAGGTTGTAGTAAGCCCTCTGCAAAATCATTCCCGCCACAGATGAGACTTGGAGAAAAGTTTTCGCGCCATTCCATCCCGAACCGTCGTCACATTCGGCAAGACGCACGACTTTGTTTTCGTGTCAAGCCGACGCCACGCCGAGAAAAACTAACCTTTAATTGCTTGCTTCGTCGCAGATGAAAAGTAATATCCATTCTTCACGCGGAGCAACAGTTCTGCGCGGCATTTTCGTCAGCATCACAGATATACTATGAGGAAACGCGGAATTCTCAATTTTTTTTCGTCATATTCACACTTTAACTTTCTCAAAATAAACACTATACTATATGACGTGTTACACAAGTCTGCCACATAATTAAAAAAGAAAACAATCTCGCAGTAAAAAACTATAATATTGACAGAAGTGAATATATGTGGTTTGTTACACTCCATAAAGATATAAACAAAAGGTTGGCACTATAACTAAAACCTACTTTTCTCTGCATATGTATGAGAGTAAACTTGATGAAGCAGTCCATACTGAAAAACTCAGATAAAAAAATTTGTATGTAAAAATAAAATTTTATATTGCCATCTTTTTAAAAATAAGTTTCTGAACGACTATAAACACATAAGTTCACATTGCCTACCGTAGTAATTGTTTGATAAATCTGGTGGGAATCGTTTCAATGTTTCCCGAGATGTGACAAAAGTAGTGCCATATCAAACAAAAATATTTATATGTCCACTATATTAAAATTTTGTGTCTTATTCGTTTGAAACACATTTGCTAACATAACATACCATAGTACTATTTATCTGCTAGCATACAAAATTCCTTTTAAACCGGTAATATGGTTTCGTTGATGTATTACAAATGCGTTTACTTTATATGTATTTATGGCTTTATTAAATAGGGAAGTTGAGGTAAATAAATAAAAAATATTTGGTACCTTTCAAGCTACTGTTAAGAAATAGTATTATAATGTTTTATGTTCTCTGATTGAATTCAAATATAACGGACATTAAAGCACGAAATCTTTGTGTTCTTTTTGCAAATTGCTGACCATTCGTTTTAAGATCGCCAAAGAAAACGTTTTTTTTTTTACTCTGGAAAAGAAACTCGTTGATACCACAATTAATTAGAACTACATTTGTTTCCCTTCAAACCGAAATGTGTTAATGTCCAAAGCCAATCCATTTCAGTCACAAACTTCCGCAACCCTTTTTTGTACTATTAACCGAGTTAAAAATAAATATTTATACTCAAGAGCATGAGACAGTAGTAAACTTAGCCTGGAAGTCAATGGCAGTTTATGAATCCCGAACACTTATGCGATGGGATCGCTCCTTAATTCAAATCCGAATTCAAGAGAAGGATTAAACTGCAATAGGAAATTTTAAATGTATGTATTTTGATTTANCTCCTTAATTCAAATCCGAATTCAAGAGAAGGATTAAACTGCAATAGGAAATTTTAAATGTATGTATTTTGATTTAAAATACAGTAAATGTGTAGAATATTCCTCCATTATACATTCCGTACCTATAAATATAAGGATAAAAATTTTTGTCATGTTTCGCATGAAAAAAAAATTTCTTGGGAAATAGATTTTTTTACGTTTGTTTACTGTAACAACTGGTTTCAGTGTACTAAATTTTGAGCTTAAATGATGGTGATGAAATACGATGGTACAATTTTGTATTAAGTGCAGACATAAGTTATGCGTCTGATTTTACTCTTCTAATACGCGGATTTTGAGGTTTTAGCTCAGGATTCTCTCCCACCCCACTTCGGTTGAGTCAACATGAAATGGCCCTAATTGCTGAATAAATGTCGCCAACTCGCTTCTAACAATGTTGATGGCTCTGGGCGTAGCCGAGTTCGTAATTGAATGGATGTTTCAATTTCTAGTCGAGGTTCGTAATTGAATGGAGGTTTTATTTTTATCAAGGTGTTTGGCTAATTTCCTAATTTATTTACACTTCTTAGTAGACGCAAGGTACTTGTTATACCATTATATGAACAATAATTTACTCAGTCCCGAATAAACAGTTGCTTGCTACATTACTTTAGGTATCATAGCACTCAGTTCGTCTTCCACTCGTATATTCGCACACCAGCCATTTCATTGGAGTTAATGGCTATTTTTTCTGTCAACCTGGGAGCACCCCCTAGCGTTCCCACAAGAGCGTACCACACCGTTATACGGCTAACTACTTGCGCAAGCGCTGCGTATTACCAGTATTTGCATTAGGTAATCTACAACACACGTTGAGGTACTTGGCAGGAATAATATACTGTAGTTACTGAAAGGTCCTTTATTTATTTATCCAATGTTCCAAATCTAAATCTCAATCTAAATCTAAATCTAAAGCGCACCAAACNGAAAGGTCCTTTATTTATTTATCCAATGTTCCAAATCTAAATCTCAATCTAAATCTAAATCTAAAGCGCACCAAACATTTTTTATAACTAGAAAAAATTCTCGCCTCTCTTCGGCCAAGGTTGGTTTTTACGAATCGTGTGCCACAGGTCTCAACACCTCAAAGTGGTGAGAGAGGGGCTGACATGTAATATCGGCCAACTTACAGTTTGTGTAAGAAGACGGTAAACATGAATATGTTCAGGTGCAGTTGTAGGTGGAAGATTTTAACCTGTAATTAATGAAGCTCGTTATACACAATCGTGTTCAAATGCACTCACGGACAAAACAAGTTAGCGCTCATAGGAGTTCTGTAAATGTAATGAAAGTGTGCGTGTTGAAATGTCTCGTGATTTAATTGCAATGATTTCTATACCAAATCACACGGGCAACCGATTTGGCCGTGAGGGCTTTCTGTTGGTCCAATGTACGAGGCATATCCAGAAAGTAAGAGTACTAAATTTTTTGTATTGTTAAAAAAAATATTATTTAAACAATATTACAGGATATTGTAGGTATATATGTTAGTTATTTTTCCACGGGGTCGCCTTCCCGTTCTATGCAGGTTGTAAGTCGTGGCACAAGCTTTCTGATGCCCTCCTCATAGAACTGTCCCGCCATCTCCTTCGTCCACTTCAATAACTCTTGTTTCACCTCCTCATTGGTTCGAAATTTTTTTCCACCCATGTAAGTCTTCAAGAAGGTGAAAAGATGAAAATCTGAAGGTGCCAAGTCAGGGGAGTATGCATGGTGGTTCAAAATGTCCCAACCAAACGAGTTCAAGAGCGCCTTGGTGGCGTTGGCCGTGTGCGGGCGGGCGTTGTCGTGCAACAAACACGCTCCCTTCGTCAACATTCCCCTCCGTTTGTTTTGAATTGCTCTCTTGAGCTTTTGTAGGGTCTTACATTATCGTGCTGCAGTAATCGCCTCCCCCTGAGACAAAAAAATTGATCGAAATTATCCCTTTTTGACCCAACACACGGTTGCCATGATTTTTTTTGGCCGAAATTGAGGTTTTGAATTTTTTGGCAGATGGGGAACCAGTATACTGCCATTGTGATGACTGTCTTTTTGTCTCAGTGGTGTAATGAGCCACCCATGTTTCATCACCAGTCACAATGGAGCTCAGAAAACCCTCACCTTCCAATTCAGATCGCTCAAGGAACTCGCGAGCGCTAGCGACCCGATTCAATTTGTGCTGCTCTGTTAGTTGTTTTGGGATCCATATTGAGCACAATTTTCGATATCCCAGCGTTTCTGTAATTGTTGTGTGAAACAGAGATCTGAAAATTTGTGGGAAGATCGCAGACATTTAATCCACTGTCAATCGGCGGTCTTCACGAACAGTTTCCTCGATTTCTTTCACTAACTCATCGGTCACAATTGAAGGTTTTCCACTCCTTTCCTCGTCATGAATATTCTTTCTTCCTTCATTAAAATCATGACACCACTTAATCACGTTCGTTCGGTTCATAGCACCTTCACCATAAACAGTTTTGATCCGTGCAAAAATTTCAGTCGGCGTTTATCCTTCCGCGAGAAGGAACCTTGTGACAGCGCGCACCTCGCACTTGGCGAGATTTCTGATTGACATATTTCACAGAAACTGACACTACGAGGCGAGTTTTGCTACTGACGAGGGTCGCCGGTGATCGTTGTGTTCAGGAGACCCCCCCCCCCCTACTACCACTCAGTTTTGCCAACTGTTGAAAAAAAACACAGCACGACAGCCCAACAGTACTCTTACTTTATGGACATGTATGATGTAGACCCCTATAGGCATGGATACATGTGCTTATTCGGTTCGGAAGGAAGTCGCACAGCCGTTGTATCCTCTCACGAGGGAAGTCAGCCCACAGATGTAACTGGCCCTCGATGTCCTGCAGATCGACGCATGTCATAGTTGACGTCTGAGCTGATACCACGCATGTTCTGCCGGGGTCAGAGCGAATGATATTGCTATCCACGAGACTACCTCAAAATGACGTTGGCATTCCGGGGGCACTTGCGCTGAGTAGACCAGCGTTTTATTCTTAAAAGACTAAACGAATGGTTATATTAAGAGTTTTAACACATGAGGACGCAGACAAACACTAACGTACCGCTGGTCTTCCAGAATTTCCCCGAACCACTACCAATGGCAAACTCTCCTGTTCCGTGGCATGAAATTTCGGGATTGTTTAAATTATTTAGGTTTTCCCAGGCGAAAATGTTCAAATAACACATTTTGATATTTATTTAAGACAGGTTTTAAAGTTAAATTACTCTCAATATTATTCAGAATGTCCAGCCATCCGTAAAACTAATTTATTTTGTCAGGGACGAGTGGATCGTCCAACCGATGTTTGTGGCCTGGACCATCCCTGAAATATTAATTACTCTACGTGGCTTCCCACACCATAACGCCAAGATTAACGTCGGAGTGTCCTTTCCCAAAATTGGCAGGACATATCGTCTCCCGTCAGCGTCACCATAGTCGAACACGACGCCCATCCGTGGCGATGCAGAGCTGAGATTCTTCACTGCACACGGTACGACTCCACTCGTCATAACAACATGCCTTCCGGTTTCGGCACCTCTTCAGCCTCCGCCTTCTCTGCGTTGGTGTCTACGGCAGCCTACGCGCGCGACAGTCAGCACACAGTCCGGCTGACTCAGTCGTCTTAGACATGGTGCTGGATGGCGCGAGGTGCCGTAGATTGTCCAGCAACTGCACTGCTAAGAATTTCCGAAAATGCACAGTAAATATACGGAAACGCAATCCGTACTGACGAAAAACGGAGCTGACTCAGCAATGTTCGTTCCCGAAACCCGAAGCTATAGGAAGTATTGACACTTCCAGAATGAGCTGGCTCCGTAAACTGACTCTGGAAATTTCAATACTTCCTATAGCTTCGGGTTTCGGGAACGAACATTGCCGAGTCTACACTAACCTTTCTTCGCGATTGTAATCAGAAAATTGTCCTTTTATGCGGCGGTAAGGTTATCCACGCTACTGAAACCTATTCTTTCAAACGTCAGAAATCAGAATCAGGCGTCTGTAACATTTAGCAACACTTAAAATACTTAAAATTTAATAGAGTATGAAAACGTTTCTTATCAAACTCTACTAGAACTACTAAAGTTACACTACAAGACCATAACAGAAATTGTGGGTAACTGGCTAGAGTTAGGGGCTTCTTAACATGTTGGCCCGGGTTGAAATCTCCTTCAGGTATAAAATATTTTAACAATTTTAAGTGTCAGTCATTTTTATATACAGTAGAACACACACATAACGAAAACAATTTTTTTAATTATCTGCTTTTTTTAATAAAGGAAGTAGGCCTACAAAAAAAACTAACAAGGAAATAAACGTAGAGGTTTCGTGAATTCACGGAAAGTAATGTGGAATTTATTGAAAGTCCTTTTTTTGAAAATCAATGTGTCCGTAATTTTATGGCGAGTTTTCGGACACTTGGTGACAAATTTTTAACCAGCACTTTTTTGTAAAATGAAGGAAAACATATTTTTAACAGTGTGTACTTGAAAGGCAAGAGCCGATGTCACTGGGTTCCGTGATGCTTGGCACTCAATACTTAATCCTTTCTTAGTGTGTTGTTCTGTCTTGGTCAACCGGAACCTTCTCCACGTGTGTTGGTCCCCTCACTATTACACTAACTCAAACATTAGGCCACTGTGTTATCGGGATGCCCCACATGTCAGGCAATTCTACGGTACGTCCACCCGGTATCTTGCAGATCCAACATGCAGCCCTTATCGATCTCCGTTAATTGCTGATAATGCTGTATAATGCATTTACCAAGCGTACTTTGTTTTCGGTTATTTTACCTCACCATGTTGACTGGCGCTCTCGAGCATAGACCAAAGATGAGGTAGACTGATTATTCTTATTCTGCGCATGTACCCAATATTCACCTACCCCAGAGTAACACAACTGTCAAAGTCATATGGTCAACAGCGATGAGCGTGTTTGTTTATGTCTTAATTTTTAAAATAAAAGTATTTTTATATTAATAAAATACTTTTACCAAATCGAATTCTATCAAACCTCATTACAAAGTGGTTCAAGAAAGCACAAAAATATCTCAAAACAGTTGTTTACTAGACAGCATTCTAACCTCAAATCCAATACACGCCGATTTTGCAAGTGGTGTTGGCAGAATAGCAGTTCAATGTTGGAACACATAGATTGGTTCTACGCAGCNATACACGCCGATTTTGCAAGTGGTGTTGGCAGAATAGCAGTTCAATGTTGGAACACATAGATTGGTTCTACGCAGCCAGTGAGATCGCTCTACCCCATAATTCACTCTACGCTCTGGACGCGCCTTAATAAACGATTACTATAATCGCAGGGGGGTCACTAATGCACTCTGGTGCCCGCTCTAAAATATACAGACCGTTGCAAGAGCCAACAATTTTATGCACGTGTACAAATTGCGTCCATTCTGGGTCATTCCTTCTGGGCGCTTCACATTATTTTTGTCAATAGTTGTATAATGAAACAATAAATATGTTAAGTAATGGGAAGGAACAGGTCAAGCAGTAATAAGAAATATATATTTTAACCCTGTGACCTACTTACAAAGACATTTCGTCATCAGCTGTTATAATCATCTGAATTCATTACATCTATTTTACGGTTTAACAGTAAACAGTCATCTAAGCAATTTCATATTTTCACTTATCCGGCACGTGAACATTATTGACAAGGTTCTTGAACTTGTTCACAAAGTGTAAACAAGTTAAAGGAATTAGAAGTTAAACGGTTGTCTTAAAGGTAGTTGGCTGGAAGTTAAATAGGTAACTACTTAGAGCATCCAGTGTGCGTCATGCTGTAGGTTTACGTGAAATAATCCAATTCTCGGCCTGCTCGTCACTTCAGCGTCAGGTCTGAGCGTCCGCGGTCATAGAGAACGTTAGATGTGTTGGTGACGACAAACGACGCGAGGCGACGTGCATGTTGGAGTTTTCCACCCGGTGCACATGCCGCTAGAACAGCTGAGACGACATGGCGGGTCGCCTAANTCGTCACTTCAGCGTCAGGTCTGAGCGTCCGCGGTCATAGAGAACGTTAGATGTGTTGGTGACGACAAACGACGCGAGGCGACGTGCATGTTGGAGTTTTCCACCCGGTGCACATGCCGCTAGAACAGCTGAGACGACATGGCGGGTCGCCTAACAACCAGGGGAGAGATTGCCTAATCACCAGGCGCTGAGCATTAGTTGTTTCAGCTGTTCGCAGCGCTGCCACCTATGTGCACTCTTAAGTTCCTCGTTTATTCGTACAACATAGTTGCCTTCGCGTTCGACTCGGCAATCTTGAAACTCCGCCTGCAACTGCGCATGTTTCAACGTGTATGTTTATATGCATGCTTGCATTAGAATAGGCAGCAGAATACGAAAAACCGTTCCCGATATTGAACGTTTTAATATCATTACAATGTTTAAATTCGTAATTAACGAAATTTTGTTTTACACACAATTGGATAAGAAACGTATTTACGGCAACTTGACGCAATGTTCTTAATATAAAGTTCCATGACTTATGTTAAGTTTTACATCTAGTAGAAAGGCGCGCAAAGGGCAGAAATATTAAAGTAATGACAGCTGTAAAAAGCGCTTGTTCCACCGTTAAACAACTACAAAATTACTTATGCCATTTATTGAACTGATATTTAGGAATTAATAGAGGAGTTTATAAGCGAGATGAGAAGAGGATTGTGTAAGCGTGGCAGATTGCTCTACCCAAGTCCCAAACGCATGTTTTCCTACCTGTCTGTCGAAAACTTGAATTAACGTGATTGCGCAAAATTTATTTTTAAAANGGGGGGCAGAGAATAACGAAAATATCTGCTCGCCGCAATAGTGATTTGTTTCCATACCGATCTTAGAACGAAATGTTTCTTGAATACCGTAGCCTTTGACCTGAGCCGTGGGAGGCTAAACGCATAGAGTCAACAGTGATTCAACTGCGCAAACAAAACGCGTCAAAATACGGCAAAATTGTCAAATGCCGCCTATTTACCATAATATATAACTTAAATTTTCTTGCGCGGAGTATTTAATAAAAGCGTATCTTGACTATAGATGAACGCTGTTTTCGAACAGTCCCCTTAGTCAATCAATTAACGTAAGAGGTCCATTAAAAGTATATCTTAGTTGGCATGGCAATCTTTGCATAGCATCCCAATCCTCATACGAAAAGCAACGCACCCCGTTCAATCTGACACTGCCAAGATATGCAACACTCGCATCCAATGATGTTCCTGCGAATCCATTGGCTTTGCAAATGGTTTTTAGCCTTTTTTATTTTATTTACAAATGTGACATTATTTCAATATTTTTACAAAAATTGCTTACACCAGATTTGCGAAATATAATTTCATTAATTTATAATGTAATATCAGAGCCCCGAGTATTTGGCGAACCGATCTGCAGCAAGCTAGGCGCCATGAGAACCAATGTAGTTTTTTTATCAGCTGCTGCCGTAGTGCGAAATTTTAGTACTTGGTTGTTCATTACTCAATCACACTTATGCCTCCTGTTCGTTACATGCTAATAGTTACACGGAGCTTTTCTAAATAACTGCTGTTTTATCTGAATAGCATAACAACTGAATAAGTCATTGAGTGCTACCTTTGACATCGAATGAGTTCGCTAGTAAACACGCTATACTATACGGTTTTTATGTATTACTCATAAATATAATTAAACCCAGCTTCTAATATTATAATGCTAAACCAACATAATTTCTCCTATATTTAAATGGCACTGCAACCAAAAATACAAATAGGTTAATTGTCTAATGTGTCAAATTTTAACGCATACGAAATAAAAATATTAAAATTCTATTATTACTTGAACATAAAACGTACCAGTATAAAAACAATTTGGGTATCGTTCGTCTCTTATATGCCTCCACTTCAGTTAAGGCTGCATTGGGTAAATGCCTCGTAGTTGCGATATTGATTAATAGATCCCCAATAATACGTAAACAGTATAAATTTATGTTCTGATGGACGCAAATTGATGCATAAATAACTAATGTGGCCAAGTATTATTTTATTATTTAAAGTTTTTTTTTCATTAATCACACTAGAAAATTGTAAGCCCATGCAAACGATTTACAATACTAAAATTAAATTCATTTATGTAAGATTAATAAAAGAAGATGGTTTTATGCGATTTCATTGCGGTAGCAATTCTAACACGGTTGACTTGCCACGCTCTTAGGAAATACAGATCAAGGAGAGTCATAAAACCATCTTGAGAGAGTAAGTAGCCACTGTTTTTTTCAATAACGCGAGCAGAGAGGAGCTCACAGCAGTGCCGACTGCAGCCCGCGTGGCATATCACGAAGGTAAGGCGAGTGTATTACGCTGGCTACGGCTAGAAGGGCACAGTGCTGAATGCATATAACGATAACAGCCGGCCGCTGTACGGAGGCGTCCCCATGGTCCGGCTCGGTCTCGGCTGGCTTAAACGCTCGCGCCGCTATTCATCATTCATAAGTATTAAAACGTCGCGTGTTTAAAAAAAACACTAATGAAATTTTGTTTGTTCGCATGTCGAAGGAAACAGAAGTCACTTACTAATGAGCGATAGGAATTTACTTTTCTCGGTAAATTAAAATTCANGTCCGGCTCGGTCTCGGCTGGCTTAAACGCTCGCGCCGCTATTCATCATTCATAAGTATTAAAACGTCGCGTGTTTAAAAAAAACACTAATGAAATTTTGTTTGTTCGCATGTCGAAGGAAACAGAAGTCACTTACTAATGAGCGATAGGAATTTACTTTTCTCGGTAAATTAAAATTCACCAACGATAATATGTAATAAATCTCGTTTCTAGCTAAAAAAATTCCACAAACGAACTGCATATGTGATATACTGACAAACCGTCCTTAAGGGTCGTCTTCTATCAAAAATGTCATAATACTGACATTAAACACAACTTAAGAAAAAATGCTNCAAACCGTCCTTAAGGGTCGTCTTCTATCAAAAATGTCATAATACTGACATTAAACACAACTTAAGAAAAAATGCTCTGTTTACAACCGAGCTGCGTCGTGAAAGTGACGTGAATGTGCTAAACATGCTGAACGTGTTTTGCTTGTATTTGCTATTATAGAATAATGCTGCTGTTTTGAAAACTTATATCTCATAACATAGGAAAGGCGATGGCAGGAAACAGAAAAAAAACATGTTACAGGCAGGATCAAGAATTTCAATGGCACTCCGATTGGCTGGTGTAAAAATATATAATAAGAAGGTTTAACGCCACATTACATACAGACGAGAGCTACAGGTATTGAATTACATGCATGTTGTAGACAAGCCTTNTGGGGTCTGCATTTGTCAGCTGGGGACGTGTCCAGCCCAAGGCCGTGCGGCTACCGTGCCGTCTGAGATTGCCGCCGACAATGCCACGCAAAAACTATCAAAATGTATTTGTTCTTGCGTGTCTCTACAAAACGTTTGGCCAATGCAGGAAACGAAAGGTTATAATTCACGTACTCGCGCCTGTGAAAGGAAAAAAAAATCATGCCTATTAAAAGTTATTCACCCACAAACACAGGTGGCAAAGCTCGCGGTACCGTACCCGCAGTGTCGTGTCTCGACGCCCTAGATAAGCGCGTGCACATGTATGTAAAAACTTACAGATGCATGCTTGAAATAACAAGAAAAAATATTACTGTCGCCCCTGAAGTACTTTCGCTTACCTGTTTGCGAGCGTTCGAAAAACACACTTCTTTCCACGATTTACTGTTAAAAAATTACACTCGAGTATACTCGCTGGCTATAAATATTAGTTGCAAGTGTGCAAGTACATTTAATATTTACTGTTGTACAGGCTGTGTGTGTACAGTGTAAGTATGTGGGATATATCCATTCCTTTTTTATACGCGGCATCTGCCTGGTAATATCTCCATCGAAAGTTTTTTTTGAAAATATTAAGGGGCAGGAATAAACTAAATACGACGAAAACTAGGAAATATTAGACTACGATCCCTAATGCCGACGCGAAGTTCAATGCAATANGAATAAACTAAATACGACGAAAACTAGGAAATATTAGACTACGATCCCTAATGCCGACGCGAAGTTCAATGCAATACCTGATTGTCAGGAACAATTCTGAAAAAAAGATTACTTTTAGTATATGCTGAAGACCTTAAAAAGCGTGAGCTATTGGTATTCTGCCCTTAGTATTAATTTTTCCGCGTGTAAACAGATTATACACAAGTAAAATTTTCATTCTACATGTTTCATAAACAATATAGTTCACTAGTTAGGTAGGACCGTAAAAGTACGCGCGTAATATGCATACATACTAAACGGGAAACGAGTTATTACGCATCCAGTAAGACAGGTGTTATAAATCACGTAACGTACGCGTCCCGTAGGCCGTAAAACGCCTGCGTTGTGAATTTTTTTAAGCCTTAACGTAACGTTTCCACCGCGTTAAACATTAATTATCAAAGATAAATTAGAACAGTCTCGCTGTAACCAATAGCGGTCGAAAATAATTTTAGTAAACACCGTTGTTCACAGCTGTGTAGCGCGCCGTTCCCCCAGGGTTCGATTCCAGGCGGGATCGCTCCCGGAATTATTTGTTTCATGACGGACGTTGCCCCGGCGGGTTTTCTCGGATGTCTCCTTTTTATCATACCATTTTCGTTCAACCACCACCTTACCTCCCGTCATCACCCACTAGATGTTTTTCGTCTTAAACACGAACTGCTTTTATCGAATAAAATATTATGTGTGATTTTGCAGGTAACCAACGTCGAGCTGCCGTTTGCGCGTTCCATTGGCATACCTGATCGAGTCATTCGGCGTAGTTCGTCTGGTAAGTTTACATAAAAAATTAATCAGTACGTAATTTATTTTTGTTCAATTTCTATCTGACGGTGTCTCTGGTGCTCTGAGATCACTGATACCTCTGAGGACGTGCTGGCGATGCGACTAGGCTTCTAACACAGCTCGCTGGGGCTCGATTCCAGGGAGGGGTGGATTTTTTTTGTCAGTTTTAGTGGGTTTTCTCAAAGTGCCTTCCATTTCATTCCATCGTTGTTCCGCCACTTCCTATCAGCCTAATTGGCGCCGCAAACAATAATAAATATAAATATAAATAAATAAAAATAAAATATATGTGCGTGTGTTTATAGGAAACCAGCGTCGGGTAGCCATCGCACGTTCCGCTAGACGAGAACCAGAAACACCAATACCATCCACGTCGAACAGTCGCGTCAAGCACGTTACGTGGGCTGTCATCGTGGTACTCCTTGTTCCTCCTGAGTGCGCCGTATCGTCGTCTGCTTTTCAGGTAGTTACAACAACACGAATAACTTAAATTGTTTTGTTTTTCCCTACGTATTAGTTCAGGTTATTAGTGAGTATCGTTCCTGTTCGTTTTTGCAGTCTTCACGCCCTGAGCTCTCCATCCTCACTGACAGAACTTGGGACTGAGGAAACGTGAAGGCCGTTTCCAGCTTGCGTCACACCACCGCCACATTTTCGTCCATGTCGGTAAGTACAACACACCATTTTTTTTCTCCCTTAGAGCGTCACCTTTTGCTAACCGCATCATGCCCGAGTGTAAATCAGGCTACACTAAAGAGGAAAGAAATTTCTCTGCCACCGAAAACAAAATTCGCATGGATGTAGGTGATGACGGCACTCACAACTCATGACAAGAGATCATCAACGAAGAGTACTAATAGCAGACGAAAAACCATCCTCAGTGATCGGGATCAACGAACATTGAAGGGGATTATGTGGGACTGCTTTTGTTGGATGCTATAAGGACAGCATTGGATGGGTGCGAATGTTAATAACAGTTACAAATGATCAAAATATGTGTTATCAGAAGCAAGCCATTGTCTACACGCTGTAGAACAGAATGACAGGCGGTAGATACAGTTTCCATAGGAGTTGATTCACAGGCTGTCACGATCGCGTATCTCATGGCATCCACTGTCTGTATCTTCGTGTCCTACAGAATGTGTCCTTCAAGGTTCTCTCCACAGATAAAACTTTAACAGCATCAAATCTGGATATCTGGGTGGGTACTCTACATTTCCTCGTCGGCCTATCAACGTGAAAGTTTCCTAAGATTGCGCACGGACGTACCACAAACGTCTGAATTTATTTAAAAATATAAGATTATAAAGTCACTATCGAGATTCCTGTATAAACAAGTCGACGAGAGAAATACTGCGCGTCAGTTCAGCGTCTTGCTCGTTGGGGCGACGTGACATTTGATGCGTGTGCCTAGGTGGACCGTAGCGCTCCCGTGTTCCCAGGTCTCGCGCACGTTGACTACCTCCGACCGGACGTCCACACACTCACGAGCGGGTTTTTCGCGTCTGGTAATGGTGGCGTAGCACTCATCGGCTCTATTCCCGGATTGCCGGCTTCGCGTTGCCTCGATCAGTGTTACAGACTACCCGACTGTAGTAGTGAGTGTGCTGTCGTGGCAGGGGTCTCGGGCGGGACGGGAGCCAGCCGGCACTTCAGTTCCAACAAATGTTTCATCCAGGAGCGACCGTACGTCTCGATGGTAATGTGGAGGTGCACCGTCCTGCTGGAAAAAGCGATCGTCGTCTTGGCACAGTTGGTGAACAACTGACACAATATTTTCCTGCAACACGGTGCGGTAACTTTCGTCTGTCATTGTATCTCCAAAGAAAAATGGCCTCGCAAGTCCTCTGGTGGTCATACCGCAACACATTGTTAACCCAAGAAGATTAACTGTTTGCTCTACCATAATGTGGTGGTTTTGATCAGCCCAGTACGCACAGTTATGGCGGTTAACAGTTACATTAATTTTAAAGGTTGCCTCATCGGACCAAACAATCACGTCAGTAAAATTATCGTTGTCGTTGTACATATTTATCACCCACTCACAAAATTCGACACGCCTATCTGGGTCGTCTTCGTTCCTAATGTAAAATAACATAAGACTGTAGGGCCTCCGCTTTACTTGCTTTGCTTTGAAATGTGATGGAAACTTGATTTACTGACACGTGACTCAAGCGCAGTTTGCCGTACAGACTTTCGCGGGGACAAGTGAATGTGTGCAACACAGGCTTTACACTTCCATTGTCCGTCGTATTTATTGTCCTGCCGCACCGCTCTTTCTTCACATCACACACAGTCCCATCCCTTTCAAACTTGTCACATAACCGTGTCATTGTAACAAGTGACGGTGCTGAAGTGTAGAATTCTTCCCTCCAACGCTTATTCTGCACCTAAAAAAAGTTCTCACATTTCCAATAACACTTTGATACTCACGAAAGAAGACTGTGTCACCTCCGCCATTTCGTAGACAACGGTTGTGCTGCCGCCCGTAGTTGCGAACGGAACTGACAAAAGCAGAATGGCTACACGCGCTCGCACACACCCGACGTTTTCCTTATAGTGTCAAATACGCGACTTACATCAGATTGTCTTTAAAGACGTACAAAGAGTGTAAATATATATTTGGTACATCCGATATCTTAGCATTATGGCATACGGGTGTTCATATCAAACCTGAGCTCTAGATTGGAAGCATGGTTCTGAGAGCACCAGAAAGAAGCTGAAGGTCTCGTTTGGCCTCCTCATTTCCATGTCGTTACCTGAACATTCATGAGGTATTTTCGAAGACGAATTGCATGCGAATTATTTCTTCCTCCGAAATTGCTTTTGAACTTAGAGACATTTTCTCTCGAGGAAGACATCCGTGATCCCTTGAAAGTTTTTCGTGACCTGTATAATTAGTCAATTCCATGTCATATATTGGATACACTTTAATCAAACGTTTTCCCAAAAACCTACTAATAAAGACTCCGTGTCATGACACAAGTATTATTATTATTTTCCCACCACATTTATTTATTGCAGTGTAGTTGTGCTTAATATTCAATTCTGTCGAATTGTTTAGCCTACTACCAAATGGGAAATTGAAAAAAAAAATTTTCGCCTTCAAACACAAAACGCATATAACCAGGTGGGGCTAAATTGGTCGGCAAGCTTCGTGAGTGTATACATCATGCAAAACCAAGTGGGAAATATATGAGGCACTTTCTAACTAAATTGTATATTAAGGGATGTATAAACCAATGAAAATAAAAGTCAAATTTTTAAAATATGTTATTGCGAAATATTGGAAACAAAGTGAAATTTAATTACAATCCTCCAAACATGTGTTTCGTGTTATCGGGATCTTCATCCTGAGAAAAAACTCTCATTAATACCTGCTGCCGTAATGAAAATAAAAGTCCTGGCTACTCTCTTATGACATACAACTTTACCATCAGGATTCATAAACGTTTGATGCTGGTTTACTGAGCAGTACGGCCTAATTTGCAAAAATTGTCATCTCGTTGCAACTGTCCAGGACCCGCCGTTTTCGTGTAAAACGCAGACAAATCTTCTGCTGCAGCGATACAGCGCCTAGCATATAGGCAATACCACCTGCACGCGGCCGTGGTAAGCTGCTGTGCCCACTGCACAGACGATGGTAGACATTTTTAACACTCACTGCAAGCTACACGTGCTATACATTAACAAGCTTGCAGCACTGACGCTAGCTCTTTGTTTCTTGCGTCAGTCAGTGTGTGATTCCCTGCAGGAAGTTTTGATATTGCCTACGCGCCTGAAACTATCGCTGTCGAATTTTTTTTGTGAGAGATTTTTGCACGAAAATGACGAGTTCTAGAAAATTGCAGCAAGAGGACTATTATTGTTAATCATGTTATACTGCTCAATAAACCAGCATCAGTATTTCATAAATCCTCATCGTAAAGAATTTGTCTCCAATAAAAGGGTGGCCACTACTCTTATTTTCATTACGATTGGAGGTATTAATAAAAGTTTGCACCCTATAATTCATCAATTAAATTCACTTGATTTCAAATATTTTGCAAAAATACTGTTTGAACACTCGATTTTTCGAGGACTTATTTCTTCCTAGATATTCAGTTAAGATACAAAGTTTCCCATATATCATCAATTTGTTTTTGCATAATAAATCATCTCACGATGTGTATGGGTCGAATTAAGCCCCAGCCTATTTTAAGAATATATAACAATGTGCGTATTTTCCAGAATTCATTATAACAATTATTAACAAAATTGCCTCGCTATTAACCTAAATAGTATACATTAAACATTATAACATCTTTCAACAAAAATTAAACAACTGTCACCATAACAATGCAATGCTGCTGCAGCCAGTTCCGTTGCGAAGAGGACCTTGCAGCCTTCACAGTTGACTGACTATAGTGGCGCTCCTCACACGGTCGGCCCTCACAACGACCCGGCTGTACGACGCCCAGGTATCGCCTACCCGAAGCTCCTCAATCGCACAGTCTGCGGCT
>NQII01004252.1:26950-58275 GCA_002778355.1 Clitarchus hookeri
GCAGGGGTTGAAACGAAGGGCGCTCGGCGGATGGGGTGTGGAGAGGGTAGGGGGCGGGTTTTGCCCGACGGCCTTGGCCATTACGAGCTAAATATAAACGGCCAGCGGTTTGAATCTAATGGATTCGCAATGAAATTAGCCGCCCTAAATCGCGCTCGCGCGGGTTAAGTCAGATAGGCGATTGCTTGCCTTGGGCCCCCGCAGGAGCGACTTTGCAGCCGCCTGGTCAGACATTTCACGCTGGCCCGGAGATAACGTAATAGCTTATGATAATATACGTTCGGCAAAGCTCGGGACGAGAACCGCGCAAGCGACGCAGCGCCGTGGAATTGGGCAAATCACGTCTTCCAATCTCGGCATTGCAACATACGATTGTATTGGTACTCTACTAAAAACCGTTTCAAAATCATCATAGGCGCATTTAGTGGTTTACAGGCAATGTGTTTCATTAAACCATAATTTAGGATAACAAATTATTAAATTTCAATGGATATAGTCTATGCACGGTTTCTTCACGATTTAAAAATCAAACTGTTGATTAATCATCCCAGGTATGATGATCGTGGTTGTTTCCGGAATATGTAATATATCACTAGCGTTTTATAATTGTGTTAACGTAGAAGTGCCTTATTATTTCTTAAATAAAACTTATACTCATACTTTATCTATAAATTAAACTATTCCATTTGTAATTAATATTAATAAAAACCAGAGAGGAAATATGCATGTCGGTAATGCCTAGTAATAAATGGTTCTTATGCAAAAATATTATTACACAGAGTGCGCACGAATGCGGCACGTTGTATCTTTAGTATGCATATGTCTCTACTCGGTTAAGCTTTGTTTGCATGAGGCGGAGGATTATTTTGGAAGTAGAGCTTTAGCAGGGCTTCATAGAAGCTGGAAGTAACAGTGAAATAGACTATAAAATGTGTATGCCCGGCGTGTGGAAAAAATGTTTAATTTTTTTTGTGATCTGCTGATATCATTAAACCCTGCATGTATAACGCGAAAAATATTATTATTAATAAGCAGCCTCCAGTTAGAAACACTTACTTTTAATGTCCTGGCGTATTTCTCAAGAGAGAATTTGTGACGGATTTCAAAACCTTCAAACTCGTACACGTGTGAAAGAAGCTTAATTCGATAGCACAGCAAACACCTAATGTCAAACTTAAGAAATGTAAATTACTCAAAGCCGAGCTGCGACTTACGACTCGCATTCACGAGCCCGTAGGTTCAATCCCGGACTCCGCAGTAGAGACGATATATCCCAGTTGTTTTTTCCACCGCCTGTCTGGACGAAAACCGGTTCACTTCCTTAGTGCCTTGGCGAGTCGTGACTCCGTGATTATTATTCGCACATAAAAGCAGTAAAGATTATTGTTATAAGAAGATTAACCGAGAATTAACAAAAAAAGGTTGTACCACGAGGTTGGACGATATTTAATGCGAAAGTGGTCGGATAATGCGAGTTCACACCTGTAAACTGTCGTTTCGTTGCTTGACTGGCGCTCCAAACATGAATTACTGACTTCAGTCAGATAGATACCAGCCACTTAATATAAGTTAATAAATTTCGAGCGAGTGGTCAGTTTCCAGTCGAAAAGTTCATAATGATTTGCGGGCAATCAAGTGCCAAAAACTAAGTTTCTATATGTATAGTGCATGTTATATTTTGGTAGTATTTCATCTATTAGAAGCAAGAAATTAAGTGGAAAATTAATTCACAAAAATGTATCAAGAGTGCTATGGAATTTTTTAAATTTACATAATTTGCCACAAATATTTTTAAATTTTTCTTAATTATCATGTTTCCACACAGTTTAAATTATTATTTGATAACATTCGATTGAAGTAAAGAACTTTCATAGAAATACTTTATTTGGTTCGCCCATTATTTTATTTTAAGTTCAAAAATAAAACTTAATCTAAAAATAACTAGAAGTTATAAATCGATGACGAACGAAATATCAGATTTGAAATAAACTTATCTGTGGCTTTACTATGTTTTCAAGAAACGTTTCAGCTCTAATCAAGCATCGCTTACGTATAACCTTTTTTTAATTGTATTTTGCGCAATATTTAATGTTAAAATGCACATGATGTATCATTTTCAGCCAATTTCCATTTGATATCACGCTCTCAAAATAGTGAAATGTCTTTAAAACATAGAAAAAAAATCTTTCACTCTTCAACACTCTTAACGCTCAAGACCCTTTTTGATTTCCGCTTTCAAGTGTTGCAAATAACAAATTTATGGAGCGTACTGTACTTATGTAAACATTAACACTTGTTCTGTTGTCCCAACCAGTGATCGTTGGAGCCTGTAGGCTTTTTTTTTAATACTGTTTAGGAATCAGATACACTCACGCAAGATCATTATCCATCGGACCACGCAGTGTACAGTATAGGTAAAAAAAAAACCTTAATGTGTGTTATGTACACAGTTGCGTACACTAGGTTTGAATGGGTTAAAACATTTATAGACGTTTCACAGTTAATTTAGCACTTTTGTAAGCCCTTATTACGATCTACTTTTCTCCACAGTTTGTAACCCTCCTCTATATATAAATTGTTCCTTGTCATGGAATTTCTAAAAATTTCTAAAAAACCTCAGTTGGTTACTAATATGCAAATTCATACTCTTGGCGTTTTAAGGAATATATACATCAACATGATTTCTATAAATTAAAATATTACGCTCGCAAAACAAACGATAACCTTGCAACTATTTTACTTAATTCTTTGGCAACTTAACACTCGGAGTCTACGTGTTAGTGTACACGGTAGCATATATGCATCCTCGCCATCTTGGATTTACGTATTTTCCTCCGTAACGTAAATTTCTGAGTCAATATTTAAAGTCCAAGCTAGTCAAGCCATAGGGTTAACAGTTATTTCGAGATCCAACTTATATTTCTTACATAATTAGTTTCACACATGTAACCGTAATCAAATATTGCCTAATTATATAATACTGCCAAGCCCACATGTGAAAATGTAAGTATAATTTAAACCATACAAATATAAAAAAAAATCGTTATGTGGTCTGTCTGTCATGTCTGGTAAAACATTTTCATTACAAAGATTTGTAGGAAAAAATTGATGATGGAATAGATGCTACCCCCTTAACTGACGGCGATTGTTTTTCGAATTTTGATTTAAAAAGTGCTCACTGGCGTTCATGCTTTATAGCTGGGCGAGAGAGGAACACTAGTGAAGTCTTGGCAGATAGGCGAGCGGAGTTGGGCGGTTCTTCCGCCGTGCCACGCGGAGTTCTGAAACCCCTGACCGCAAGGTTGGACGATACGAGGAAGAGGCGATTTAGAAAGGGGTAATTGCGGCCAGCACGCCTTCAGGGTGCTCATTAAGGTATTTACAAACTCCTGCCGGCGAGCCCGAGCCGCCACCCCCCCTCCCCTCCCTCAACGCTCTCGGGTCACGACGGCGCATGCGCCGACACATCCGAGCACACACAGCACGGCCGAAAAGCGATGGTGGGTGTGCTGAAGGTGGGGTGGGGCCCAGCGGCGGGGTAGGAGAGCTCGAGATAAACAACTTCCGGCGCCGTAAACTTCGGCCATCGCAAGGGGCTACTTCATAAAGGCCAACCGCATTTCACTAATCCTGTGCAGCCAGGGCCAGCGCGATTTCACGGCTTCGTGCGGAGTCCGCTCCAGAAACTACGCAAACCCGGTATGACGTTTACTGTTACGCGCCGTTCTCGGTAAACTGGCCACTTTCGACAGCCCTGCTTACGTTCTACTCGTAAGCACTTTGTGTATTCTTCCGCCAAATGTAAAATTTGCATCGCCATGGTCCTGGTCACTTTATTCACGCGCCAACTGATTTTGTAAAATTGTTACAAAAGTAAAATAGTCTATATTAAAAGTTTTCCTAGTTCTCAAACTTACACGCATTAAAAATAACAGAACGCAAAGATAAATAATTTTCGTTATTCATGAACGTTTAGCCAACTCTCTTAATTCAACATTAAGGTATGGAACTAGTTCCTCTCCGTCGTTGCCAACTTTACTGGCCACATACCAGTCAGCTCGTGCGTTAGAAGTTTAAATTAGACGCAGGTAGATTACTGTGACTTATTTCAAACGTTTATTTCAAAAGTGCTCAAATAACCGCGAGCTGACAAGTAATGTTTATTTTCAATTGAACAGAAACAGAAAATTCCAGTCACGAGTGTGTGGGACATAAATTAATACCTCAGAGGTAAATAGCATTTTCTAATTTTATGTGAGCCAAAACGAAAATAAAATATTAAGGAAGAAAGTGTAATACTAGCTTATTGGTTTTTACTAACTTTATGAGGAAATATTTACCACGGTGATTTGTTTCTGCTGAGCTGTTCCTAACGCCGTAAATTTATATATGTTAATAGCAGAAGTACCCGGAGTTTCACGGGGTATATTAAGGCAATTAGAGATATACGACCCCGTTTTAGGGAATGGAAATTGGAAAGCGCTTATTAACGTCCACCGGTGTTATGCCTGAAGGTTAATCAGAGAACGGTTTTCAAACTAAATTGTGACCTAACTTAAACTAACACCCATGCCTTACCTAGGATTCGAACCCAGAGCCTCCCGCACCGCAGACCGGCGGCACACCAACCGAGTGCGCCACGGGAGGTCGACCGCGTTTTAGGGATATCGGGCCCAATATAGGTCCGGAGATTCACGAACCGGTTTGAGGGGTTTGGCCCTGGAAGAGGCTGGACCCCACGTTGGCACACACAGTATTTTAAGTCCGTAACTACCAAACTTGGTCCAGTTCCGTCGTACGGTATATAATTGAGATATACGACCCCAATTTAGGAGTTTTGGGGTTGGGGAGAGGCGTAACCCATTTTGGCCTACAAAGTATTTTAAGTTGGATATTGACGTGTGTGCCTTCAAAATTTGGTTAAGATCTGTCGAACGGTGTAGAACTGTATACATAAGGAACAAACATACATAGGTACGTACAATTTTTTACTTGTACTTATATTTATATTGCGTTGTAAGATGATATGGATAATAAACGCACTATGTTTGTTAAAACAGTTCCTCACAATGCTGGCAAAAAGAGTTATCTAAGATTGCCATACTCTAGTTTTTCTATTTTTGCTACCTGTGATCTTCAATTTACGTAGTTGGAGATATTTTAGGTTACTTCGCCGTCTTAATATATACCTGTAATTGCGATTACAGCAAAATCTTGCTAAGTATTAATTAATTAAATATATTTTTATTGTCAACTAATAAACAGACGAAATATTTATCACTTATTCGCCTTTATTAATTTATCATTATAAGAGCGTAACAATGAGGATATTAAACGAAATGGGAAACAAATATTTTTTCCCCCGTCAGCATTCTCAGTTGTTATATACCTACGTCGGAGGTAAAGTGTCATTTACAGAAAAAAGTAATATTAATGCTCTACGACTAGATACTATCTTTTGTGCCTGTTTATTTCTATTTCATGCATTTAACCTTTATATAACAAACATGAATTCCGACGTTAAGCTGATGCTAAATGCCAAACGCGGATACTCACAAAATCATTTCATTCTACATTAAATATTAAATGACCTGCCTCACGGATCAAACGTTTGACAGCGGCTTGTTTTAACTTCTCGTTAATAAACTATTCAGTGTCCTCGCTTTGGCGTATTTTACGCAATGTACAGTTTTTAGTCAGTTTCGATTACTAAACTCCCTTTCGTTGAGCTTGTAAAGGTAGAAAACTCGCGAGTTTTCCAAAAGGAAAAAGTTAAATTCAAGTGGAACATATAACTACGCCCTGTTTTTCCTGCCTTTTAAAATAATATATTAGATCTTTGAGTTTAACATATTGATACTGTAATAGTTTGATATCATTTTGGCAGCTATATTTATGCTCTACCGTAGAAAATATTTCGTTATAACTTGTAAAACAGAATTTGTTGCAAAAATCAGATAAATACTAAATGTGAGCGATTATTTTCCCTTGACTGACACTAACTTTTCCTCTGACAGATTAATTTCATTGTTTCAAGTTTGGTATGTACCGCAAACAAAATTCCAAATTAAAATATAAAAATTACTGAAAAAAATTATTTAAATATTGTTATATTTCTCTGTTTAATAAGCGGACACTGCATTTGCGGGTGTGGTATTAGTTCCGTAAATGTAAGTACTAATTCTCTTACCTTACTTGTTAAAAACTATTATTGAATAAATTTTTCCACGCTATGTACTATTTATATTACAGATTTGTAGAAAAATATATCTTATTGATATTAAAGCAATTATTTTTGGCAAAGTTATTGATTTTGCGGTTTATATCGCAATTTTTTCACCAAACTCCCGGATTTTCGCAAGTGGGAATTTAATTAAAATAATATTGACTCTTGTCAGTTATTGCTTTATATGATAGATACCAGCATTAAAATATGTTGCCGATAGATCTTACCCCATCACAATATAGCATGTAGTTCAAATTCTGTTCTTCGCTTTTATGGTTTGGGAATTCAGCCTCTGAGAATACATTTTCATATCCCTTAAAACGTATAACAGGGCGAGAAGGTGAAAATACATGTGCGTTACTGATATACATATATTTTTTTTTTTTCAAAACAAATACGCATGAGGATCCGGCAGTTCAGTGAGTTGCAAACAACCTCCTTTCTGCCTTCATCGAGCACAAATGTTTTAATTTTTGGAACACGGAAACTTGCCCATTGTCGTTAACACAGCTTACGTTAACACAAAAAACTTCAAATGAATTTCCGATCATTTTTCATTGGCTCCGTATTTATAAAGATTTGATCGAATTTTACTAACAAGGATTTCTCTAATGTACTTAACATACAGGATAAAACGAAACAGAGTCAACAAATTAAAATATTTGTGCTCCGTGAAAGGATAAAGGGCGTTGTTTCCGGCTCATTGAGCTGCCACATCCTCATGCGTATTTGCGCGAAAAAAAAAAAACATTTATATATTAGTAACGCATTCCCGGGGAGTTTAATTTCTCGCAAATTACATCTGTAACAATAGGATATTAATAGGGTCACCTTTTTTACGCGAAAAGATTTCAGGACTGCTGGCACCTACTTCAAAACACTACAACTCGACCCACTTTCGCGACAGGATGATTTTAACTGCCACGCATTACAGATGTCTGCCCGCGAATCACGGCCACTCAGTGCTGGAGTTACCTCGTTCTGATTGGCCCAGTCGAGTAAGGAACTGTCTCCCGACAAAGACACACACGTGGGCAATAACCCAACGAAAACTGCGTGTATGCCATATGACATTGGAGTCTTCACGTGAATCTTTACGCGAAAAACACGTGGCTCTCGAATTTATCATATGCAACTTTATACTTTTCTCCTTCCCCATAACCCTATCATCCCCGAATTAATTTATATTTTCGAGTGTTGCAACCAAGTAGGTTTTTTGGTCCGTGCCGTACCTATACTTATTCAACACTTGCTTCATTCACACATCAAACAGAATATGTGCTTGGTATTTCTCAGAGACTTTGGGAAAACCATTCAAAAACCAGATCTGTATAAAGATGTCTTCAAATCACATTGACCACATTGGTCCCAGCTGCGTAGAACTCTTGTCATAAATTTCCTTCCTCTGCAACTTTTCCACTGTAGTGGACAAAGGGACTGAAAGAGTTAAGGAAATTCGGCAAGAAAGCTATAGAAATGCTATTATGAACAATTTCCATAATTTTTTCTCTCTTGGAATACATTTAATAGATTGATACCTGCCCAATGCTATGGTTTATAAGTAGGTATTGAATCTGCTCTCTGCGTAAGGCGCTAGCAATTGATGCTGGCTGGCCCTCCGTGTTAGGGCGTAGGAATATGTCGACATTATTGTCCCTAGTGCTAATTTACGAAATCAAAACACTTCCTTTGCAAGTTCACATAATCGAGTTTTATTGTTGCTTAACAGGTTAACTGGTACATGAACTCACGAGACAACTCTCCCCTCCCCTCTTCCTATGTAGGCTATGTATTATGGCTTGACGCGACGATTTTGCATCGTGGGGGGCAAGATTCTTCACACTTGGTGTAGAACTCTACTTATCTGACTTGTGGCGCTGGTCTTCTCTCAGCCGGCGATCTCGGGACTGCTTCGTCTCTCGGTAGGTAGACTGGAACGTCTGGGCTGCGACACTTCCTCCCGTTCGGCGTCGGCGTCTCGACGCCCTCTTGAACTCCCGGCTCTCTCCGCACTGCTCGCTCGACGATGTCTGACTGACTGATCGATCCTCGCACTCGTTTCGTCCGGCTCCGATTCGGACGCCTCACTTCAGGTCCTCAGACTGACTGACTGCTCGATCCTCCTCCTCGTGGTTTTGTAGGCTCGATCGCCATATTCAACTTGCACCATCTCTGCACGTGTCTGGGGGGGCCGCCGCGTCCCCCTGAGTCGTAAAACACGTGGACGGCACTCCGGCGCATGTGGGTCCGGCGTTGCCCCTCGGTTCTGGTCTAGAAGTGTTAGTGCTTCGCCCTGCACATGCTACTTGGTGGGTCCCCTGGTCGTAAACACGTGTTCGGTGCACTAGCTACCCGCACTTGGCTCCAGCATCGCCCCTCGACTCTGGCATGGAAGTTTATTGTTCCGTTCTACACGTGCAGAAACTCTTGGGTGGCCTCTTTGGTTCGGCGCACGTGTTGTTATTATGCCTCCGGATATTGTGTCGTTATTATCCCAGCACGCCCACCAAAAGCTCTCAATGTTTATGAATGTTTATGGCGGTAGCTAGTCTGGGACAGGCGCAGCCACTGGTGTGAGCTCTGCGTCCCCGGCAGCTGCGAGATGCAGCTGCACCCACCTTCCTCCGCACGTGGTCATTCCGCCGGGCCATCCTGGCGTCATTCTTCCATCATGTCTGCCAAACCCTTAATCCTTATTGTGGTCGTCCGCCTGCGAGCTTCGCCAGAGCGTGTGTTCTGACGAATAAAAATATAGGGACGCAGAATGCGTCAAGTTCCCCACCGGCCATTGCGTCAGTTGCACGCTCTGGTATTTCTTCATCTTATGGTTGCCATCTGGGCTAGACGCGGTTCTGTGCATTCGCGTGGTGCTGCTCCCGCATTTTCAGGAGGTAGCGAAAACAGCTGGGGAGGTCTTCTGTTTGTGGCCTCTTTAGGGGGGAGAGGGGCAGTCCCCCCTCCGTACTCTGTCGCGTGGCACTCGGCAGTACTTCAGAGGGAAAGTTATGGCTTCTGCGTCACTAACCAGTTTGTGGGGGTACACCCTCTTACAATTTAAGAAACATCGCAGGCCGCAAACCCTGGGGACCGAGCTTCTACCTGCTCCTAATTCTCAGGGGTGGGGGGTTGTCTCAACACTTCATACAATTGACAAAAAGTACAAACAAAATAAACCCTGGTTGCATTGCACACTCCTCTTACATCATTACAATGAAATACACTGGTTCATTACACCCTCTGTTCTGCCGCACTAACCGGTCCGTCCAGGCCTGGGTACTTTTTTTTTTCTTTTACTGAACAGTTGCAAACAGGTTATGCGAGCAAGCTTCTCTTACCACTTAGGAACAAAAACCCTGTTATCTTATAAGCCTCCCTGCCGCTCCACATGAGCGGTTTGACGGTGGGCAAAGAATAAGCAACACTGACCCTAGCGGCAAAATAAACACACTTTATTTATGAGGGCTGGTAGGCCTCTCAACAAGGAAAAAAACACATCCTTTTCTGCTCCGACCTCGTGACTCGTGACTCGTACCCGAAAGAAATAACTTATAATGGCTGAGGCTCTAAATCTCGAATTCTAATTCATATTTACCCCTTCTTATACACATAACTGGCCAACGGTAAACAACAAGTGAACATCGGTAAACCCTAAATAACCATTGCTACACAATGAGACTGACGAAGTGAAACATCGGTAAACAATAATAACCACCCTCAAACCTGGCGGTAAACAATGGGTACACAGTTGCGCATTTCTCGGGATTGACAACACCACACATGGCCCTGGCAGCGACGTGAACACAATGTTATTTATGAGGGCAGGTGGGCCTCTCAAAACAAACTTCCTGGCGGTCTTTTACTCACTCTGACTCTGGCTGTAAAAAGCACTCATATTCCTATCTCGGCTGGCGGCTTAACTCTCGAATTTCACCTTACACACTAACCCTTGTTAAACATAACACCAACTCTGACGAGCTAAAATCATGCGAATTTAACAGTATTTTAATTACCGCGGCACTGCCACTTTACCGCATAAAACCACTACATGCCTTAAGAATTTCTTATTAAAACTCTAAGCCAAAGATTCCAAAAGACCGTACAAATTTTTGCCACTTGTAGAAATTTTTCAAAAAAATTTTATTTCCGAACTTTAAAGTTACCGGTTAACCTATAAATAGGTATCTTAAAAATAATCCAAGTTATCTCGGACCTTTTAAATAACATAACCTTTCGTTCTACCCAACTCGCGCCATTGAAATAAAACATTTAATTTTCCCGACACCCTACTTGGAATCACCATGTGTCTCGCGTCACACACGCCCGCGCGGCCATCTTGCGTGCGGTGAGAGCCCTGCCCTTGGGCCGGAGCCTAGGCCACTCACGGTCCTCTCACCTCGTAGATTCAAAATTACTAATACTTAGTCGTTTTTCAAGCGATATTTACTAACATGCGGACTTTTTCTGTAGTAATACGTAACAAAATATAAAAACGACTGATTTAAAACCATAATTCTCGCCCTCAGCATCGTTATGCGAAATATATTCGTCACAAGCGGTGTTTTTCACACCCAAACTTTAAACGCTCGTTTTAGCAGCCCACTCATACAACAAAAAAAACAACGTATTATAAAATGCAGTCAACGCCATACACCCTGACAATTACGAAATTACATCACTCTTATATGGTTCTCTACCATATTTTTAGCGAGCAGCTTATTTTCCCGTAACACTTTAAATACTAGATACCTCCAGTAACTTGATGTAATTTTTACTGGTATTTCTTACTGGTATTTGTTATCTTTTAACACACTCCCTGCCGCCTGACGAGCGGTCTGACAGGGCAAAGATACACAAAACGACACTGCCTCTGGCAGTGAAATACACACACTCATTAAAACAATGCTTTACAGTGGTAACCAACAAGTACAATCACTGTTGGTACACAGTGGTACTGATTAAGTGAAAACATCGGTAAATATCTCTCCAACCTAGCAGTAAACAAGTGGTAAATACTATATCAAACCTGGTGGGAAACCACTAGTAAACACTACTCGTAAACAATGCTTTACCGCGGTAAGAAGTAAAAGAACTGTTGGTACACAGTGATAAACACCCCAAGTAAACACTGGCAAACAATGCTATGACAAATTGAACTGGGGTACAACGAGACAGATTCCTGCCTCTTTTGTTGCGGACTTTCGTGGTTTTCACTGTGCATGTTTGAACACATAATTACAACACACTAGAACGGGGCTGGAGGCCTCTTGACACTTAGCACTCCAGGGACGGTTTTGAAATTCATGAAACTAATCGGTCACTTTGCACTCGGTAACAAAATATTTTCTTGCTGCACGGTCTCGCATTTGTTGCTCTATGAAGAGGGGCGGTGTAGTGTGGTAAACACTTTACCTGGTGCTGAATGCCTTCGCGGCCCCTGGAATAGGTGGGGCCTGGAGAAGTCCCGTCGGTTGTTTACTTACGGCTGGCTGGAAGGAGATCGCCTCATCTCTCCCCGCACTGTGGGCTTCGACCGCCTGCTGGGGGAGGGGTAAGGTCCACCCCCCCTCCCCAGCCATCACTCGTTCAGTTGACGTCGGCGGGCTGCTGCCTCGTCCCGCCGATTGATTGGGTCTGCATGGTACCGCCTCGCCTCGCTGAAGTTGTCTGGGTTCGACTCTTTGCCGATGCAGTCCACTTTCTTCCTTACTTCATTTTCTCCGCGGCCGCTTCTTCTCGCGTAGTTGCCACTTCTCCTTTCGTCTTCCTTCGCTCGCCTGGTTTCACTCATCCGCAAGCTTCACATGGGTATTCCCGCGCGCACTAGACTGCAGTTTCTCGCATTTCTGTTCGCTTGTCCGCTTCACCCGTCATTCCCGTGCGCGCAAAGCTTCTGCTGGCGCTCTCACGTCTCTTTCCTCTCTCTTTCGCGTTGCATCACACTTCTCGTCGTCCGCTTCACACGCTGCTTCTCGTGTGCGCAAAGCTTCGCGGCCGTCAGCCTGGCTGGCCTTTAAACTCCTGGCACACTTGCTCGTGTTTGTTTATCTTCGGGCACCGACTGCGCGATATTACTGGGTTTATTTCGCCTCTTGCTTTTTACCCTTATCTCGCAGTCTCTGTACCATACAGTGAACTATTTTCCTGCCCTTTCTCTGCCGCTCATCCGAGTGGTATTATGGTGGGTGGAAATACTGGTATGCTTGTTCGGAAAGTGTCACTATTCCCCATCCAGGGAATTAGTACTTACTTTTTCTTTTTTCTTTATCTTTCACCGGCGCTCCGGTTACTGTAATGTGTCGGCGCGGTAATTTACCTGACCGCCTGGTCCCACGTCCTTTTCACCATCCAGTGAAAATGGACCTCCTCTCTTCGCTCCTACGTCTCTCGCCCGCTCCTGGCATCCGCTCCTCGTCTCCTTTTTCGCTCCCGTTCGTCTCGGCGCGGTAGTTAGTTACCTGTCCGCCTGACACCACGTCCTTTTCACCATCCAGTGAAAATGGACCTCCTTATCTTCGCTCCAACGTCCTCTTGCCCACTCCTGGCATCGTCCTCTCGCCCGCTCCTGGCATCGTCCTCTCTTCATTTATTGCCCGCCATTCTGTGGGCTGTGGCCTATGGTTTCGCTAATCTCCATCGGTTCTCCCGCCTTACTCTCTCGGACTTGCACCTCCCACTCATGCTCGTTAATTCCTCGGCTGCCTGCTTCGGTAATTGGGACTCTTAAAGTATATTGCTGGACACTACAGGGTGTTTTGTCATAGCCTCCCTGAAGTCTGTGTTTAGCCTGGCTAGCTCATTATTGTTCACCGTCTGGTGACTTAGTAACCCACTGGGGGTTTCTATTTTTCTCCACCTTACTCTCTACATTCCGCGCATGTCTGCGGCCTGCCATTCTCGTCTGGTTTATTACCTGTTCTCTTCTCGGTTATAATGTCAGTAATGGATGCCACGGGTTTAATTTTACGACTACCCGAAGTCGTGAATGTGCCAGCTGCTTGGTCGGGGCAAGGTCCCCTTTCTCCCGGGTATTTAGCCTGTTCTTGCCTCCGTCTATACAGACTTCAGCGCGCCCCTTAGTTGTGCGCCAAAATTGATACCTGCCCAATGCTTTGGTTTATAAGTAGGTATTGAATCTACTCTCTGCGTAAGGTGCTAGCAATTGATGCTGGCCCTCCATGTTAGGGCGTAGGAATATGTCGACATTATTGTCCCTAGTGCTAATTTACGAAATCAAAACACTTCCTTTGCGAGTTCACATAATCGAGTTTTATTGTTGTACATGAACTCACGAGACAACTCTCCCCTCCCCTCTTCCTATGTAGTCTACATATAGCTTGACGCGACGATTTTGTGAAGTGGGGGGTAAGATTCTTCACACTTGGTGTAGAACCCTACTTATCTGACTTGAGGCGCTGGTCTTCTCTCAGCCGGCGATCTCGGGACTGCTTCGTCTCTCGGTAGGTAGACTGGAACGTCTAGGTTTCGACACTTCCTCCCGTTCGGCATCGGCGTCTCGACGCCCTCTTGAACTCCCGGCTCTCTCCGAACTGCTCGCTCGACGATGTCTGACTGACTGATCGATCCTCGCACTCGTTTCGTCCGGCTCCGATCCGGACGCCTCGCTTCAGGTCCTCCGACTGACTGACTGCTCAATCCTCCTCCTCATGGTTTTGTAGGCTCGATCGCCGTATTCAACTTGCACCATCTCTGCACGTGTCTGGGGAGGCCGCCGCGTCCCCTGAGTCGTAAAACACGTGGTCGGTGCACTAGCTATCCGCACTTGGGTCCGGCGTCGCCCCTCGACTCTGGTATGGAAGTTTATTGTTCCGCTCTGCACGTGCGGGAACTCTTGGGTGGCCTCTTTGGTTCGGCGCACGTGTTGTTCTTATGCCTCTGGATACAGTGTCATTATTATCCCAGCACGCCCGCCAAAAGCTCTCAATGTTTACGAATGTTTATGGCGGTAGCTAGCCTGGGACAGGTGCAGCCGCTGGTGTGGGCTCTGCGTCCCTGGCAGCTGCAAGATGCAGCTGCACCCGCCTTCCTTTGCATGTGGTTATTCCGCCGGGCCGTCCTGGCGCCATTCTTCCATCATGTCTGCCAAACCCTTAATCCTTATTGCGGTCGTCCACCTGCAAGCTTCGCCAGAGTGTGTGTTCTGACGAATAAAAATATAGGGACGCAGAATGCGTCAAGATTAAAAGTAAGAACTGGTGACTAAAGATTGTTTCCTGGCCTTTCCTGGAAATAAAAAGTCGTTATTACCATAACATTTTTTACTGAAACGCGTGTATAGTCTATTCGTGATTTCTTCGCCCTTTTTGAATCAGACCTTTGAAAAATTACCCTATGTATAATGTGTTTCGTTGTTTCCGAAATATGTCGCGCATCGCAAGCGTTTTATACTTCTGTTAACATAAAAGTATCTTATTTTTGTTAAATAAAACTTTTACATATATTTTATCTATATGTTATACATTTTTTATAATCATTATAAATAAACACAGGGAGAAAACATATGTGTTGGTAACGCCTAGTAAGAAATAGTTTAAATGCAAAGTATTATTCAACTGAGTGCGCACGAATACAGTCCGTTGCCCCAATGGTGTAATTTTCTAGACTTAGTTAAGGTTACTTCTACTATAGGTTGGGAAAATCAATGTTAACGACAGAGGAAAAAATTTTGGTCTCTAGGTAAACGCTTGTGTCGCATGTGTACCAGATTTTCTCTATTTTCTGCGTTAAAAAAAACGTGACAATTGCAATATTCATAAATCACGTATAAAATAACTCCGTGACCAAGTAAAACATTTATCTTTTATAATTCACGTAGCTTGAAATGTTAATTAAAAGTTACGTTTTGGGACACTGCTCATCTAGCGTCTGAAATTTTCCCTATGGGAAACTCTACCATAAGAAATCTCGTTTTGTTCCTAATCTAGATAGAGTTAACCTCAACTTCGTTAAGCTTTTTTCATATGAGGCGGAGGAATAGCTTGAAAGTAGAACTTCAGCAGGGCTTCAGAAAAGTTGGAAGTAACCTTGAATGCACTGTACACGCGCTAACACTCTATTTATAGGCAATATTTTACAACGGAGTTCTCATAGCAGCGTGCGAGGCAAGCGGTGGCCTTTTCTGTGGCTGTGCATTATAAAATTATAAAACCGGTCCGCCATGTTGTGACACCCAAAACATAGGAAACCTAACCTGTCAAAATTAAAATTAATATGCTTTATCAGAGCATGGTGATATTTGACGGGAAAATTCAGCTTCAGTAGTTGTTAATTGTTGAAAAAAAAAATCTTACACACTTTACATGCATTAAACACTAAAACCTGCCTCAACATTTTCAGTGTTTTGGATGTCACGCTATGGCGATGGACGACAAAAATGTAGCTTCAACGACGCCACAGCATGGCGTCTACCGTTCTTCCTATCTCCATGTCCACACCACACCGGACGCGTTTCCTGTCTCAGCACAGCTTTCGTTATTGGCTGGCTGTCAGCCAATGAAGTGTCGAGTTAAACGCGTCATGATCAAGTTTTTCTTTCTTTATAAGGGGCTATAAAACATATTTCCTTCGTTTAAACATTAATATATATATGAATGATACATTTAGTCTCAAAGGTTATTGTTGACGTGACGGAACGTCGTTGTAATATCGTGATAAAAAATAAGCGAAACACTGAGAACATGTCGGCTAAATATTTATTTTCAGCCACATATTCTTTTGTTGTTGCTCGGGCTGAGTTCTGGCATAGACCCATAAGAGATAACGGGAATCCTTAGTAAAAAAAAATGTTGACTCTTCAAGGTTACGGCAGGCCATAAGGAAGCACTACGACAGGCCTACCCAAGGCGGCGACGTGCACTCCCGGGAAATTGAATTTTTTTTTTTTTCCAATCTGTAGATATGTAACAGTGGGATATTATTATACGCGACGTAAATTACAGATGCCACTTCATGCTTTTCTCATTTCCCCTAAGGAAATTGGGCGAGGAAGGTCTAAAAAGACTATTCTTTTTTTTAACCGTTTTCATTCCTTTTTCTCTCTTGGAATGTATTTATTAGGTGAAAAGTAAAAAACAAATTATGGCTTTAAATAGTTTTTTTGACCCATTCATACCCAGTGTACACAATTGTGTACATTACGCACGCGAAGGTAATTTTTGGTCTGTACTGCGCACTGCAAAGCTGACTGACCAATGATCTTACCCGTGGGTAAATGATTCGCAAACCGTCTTACTGGTCTAGGTCGTAATATGTTCATATAACTGTAGCCGAGCATATGACCTACAGCACATTGGTTGCGACAACGAAGCAAGTGTTGTGTCGACTGAAGTACAGCACGCATCATATTTTTTGCAACACCTGAAACCGGAAACTAAGGTGGGTCTGTAAGGGTTAATTTTCCTCAAAAAAAGTCGTATTCCCTGAACCTTTATTTCTTGAGGCACGCGTATACGGCCAACCACTGCTTTTTAGGACAATATTTTACTATTCACGGTAAAGTGAGAACTTTTGAAAGCCCTCTCATTTGGAATAATAGTCAATAAATATATTTTATTTTAGCCTTAGACGTTAACTTCCGAGTGCGGTGGACTATACGCACTGTGTTCATTATTGATATGGCAATATTTATTTTAAAAAGTGGTTAAAGGATGGAAAACGGCTGAAAGAAAAAAGTTACTAGGGTCTCAAAAGTGCTCACTTTACAGTGAACAGCCCATAAGAGCGTGCTAGGAGTCCTGCGTGGCGATGCTCGGGGCTCAGGGAGTTTGAAGTTCCGGGGGCAGATGCGTGAGGGATTTGCAAGCGACGCAGTTGGCACACCTGCGAGTTCCTGACGCGCCGAACACGCTGCGGGCTGTGATGCGGGGAATGGAAGAACCAGGGTTGGAAAGGGGACCGGGAGGGGGTGTGAAGGGATAGGACAGAATTTGGGATGCTAGGGCGTGAGGGGGAGAAGAAAGTGCTGCAAAGTTTCTAAATGAAGGCCTTAAGAGGAATTAAAGAGAAAAGGCGGGCATCTTTAACGCTGCGCACCTCTCCGAGGGAAGAGCCATCAGGCGCGAGCGCGCCTGGGGATGGGGTTGGAAAAGGGGTGAGTTATAGGGGGGTGCAGCTTGAGTCAAGGAAAGATTTACATACCATTATTTACAGCGAGGCAATCGGCGAGGCATATTTCCGTCGTCAACACGGCTCCTTCCGCTTCAGGGACTCTGGCGAGGAACTGCGGGGGGAACTTTCGAACTGAGCTGAAGACAAATTACATTTTAATAACATGCGAATCGATTTCGGGGTAACAAGACGTCCCTCCAAATTTTCTGCTCGCGGTGGAACACCGCACCGCTGATAAATGCGATACGTTGTAATTTGTCGACGTTGATAGTTAAAACAGTACAAGAAAAACTCGAACCAGTCATCAAAAAAAAAATCTGTGACAAACTGAAATCATGTGCGTTATAAAGCTCCGGCCTACCTGGTGCTTAGACTGCGTTGCAGAGTGTTTGAAATATACGTTTTATTCCACTAAACTACTCTGCAGTAGTTCTCTAAAGCGAATCGCCATTTCCTGTTACTCTCACAGCTCACGCGATTTCATTTTGTCAGAGATTTCTCGTATTTTTATATGACGAAGGGGTTGAGTTTTTCTTCTCCTGTTTAACTAGGAGCTCAATTTGCATATTATTCCAACGTTTTGACGCTTACCTGCAGGAACTTAATTGTTATATTTTCAGTTTTTGCTTATCAGCGCTACTTCTTTATGCCGATATGCTGAGCAGTATGGTGAACTTAATTTAAACATTCGCCTGAATGCCATACCCTGAATGCTAACCTAGTGTATCTTACACCATAAGCAAACCCACTAATCAGAATATACAGTAGTCTAAGTTACTGTTCATCTTCATCTACCTTCACTCTTAAAATTTATGTTTACTTAATCACTGTTGCGTAGAAGCGTCTCATTTTTAAATTTCAGTCTGTAATGTAACTGACATTTCGCAATATTTGTGCAATTCACGATTTCTGCCGCGATCTGCGCCTTTGTTTCAGCGTGCGGAGTTGCCAAATGCCTCAAAATTTCTAAATGAATTTTTTTATTTTAGTATTTGCTTATCGTAGAGTAACCAGATCCGCATTATACTAATTAATTTCATGCTTCATAAACCATTTTCAAGGGGTAAATATCCATATCATATTATCTTATTTTCATATTTCAGGTACCATTTTCTAGGGACAACGAAGAATTAAATGTTAAGAGAGGAATGAACCTCTCCTTCGGTTGCCGCCATTCACCAATCCCAGAATTGGTTTCAGGGTTCACCGATAGGTTCGTCCTACGCCCTCTGATATCACTGAGAATGACACCTGAGTGTCACAGGAATTGACTGATTCTTCAAAAAGATGCCATCCTTATGGCTTCATTAGTTACAATTTTATAGACGTCCAAAATTGGGTTTTGTTGTTGCGAGTACGCTTCCCGGTAAAAACTAAACTAGGATTTGTCACTGGTAGCTGTTTTATTATTATGAATCAATTTACCTTTGCTCAAACGTAATCACATCTTCTTAAAAGCAACTAAGATACAAATAGATAGAAGCTTCCCACATAGGTCGTTCCTTTGCAACGTGTTTCATAAACAAACAACCAGTATGTGCTTTAGTCTTATGATATGACGACGTGTTCTAGGCTACAATGGTGCTTAAACAGAAAAAACTCTTGGTAAAATCTATTAAATGGTCGATACAGTAAAGTGGTCTAAAGAACGTCAAGCATGGATAAGAAATTAGGGTATATTGAGAGCTACGACGGAGGAAATGACAGTCAATGCTAAAAAAATTTTATGGCATTACCACTTACCACTGTCCTATCAGGGTCCGCGGTGGTGTAGTGGTTAGACTACTCGCCTCCCATTTAGGCGAACCGGGTTCGATTCACGGCGGGGTGTCGCACAGAATGAGTTATATTGTTCACTCCTCGCGTCCTTTTTGCAGATATCTTGTCCAAATATAATTTAAGTTTGTGACGGTGCTGGAACACCGTACATCCAGCATTAATACCAGCGCAGGAAACTGTACGTCCTAACACGGGGATAGATCGGCGAGGGAGCTGAGGCTTACTTTCGTCGTCGTCATGGACGTTGGTACCGGCGCGGCTGCGTAGCTTGACAGGCGAGCACAGACTGTCGACGTGGAGGTTTGAAGCTACCTCCACCCCTCACCCCGCAAACATTATAATTGTAACGTATTTTAAAACCTGTTTGGCTATTTTTATTTATAATGCTCGTATTTTGGATATGGGCAGTTTATGACAAAAAATAAAATAATAAGCCCGGAGATAAGGGAAAAGAAAACTAAACGTTTTTGAGTAATTTCTCGCAACTTTGGCGGTTAACTATTTTGTATTCCAATTCATATCAGGGGATGGTTGAATTGTCGTAATTTATTGCGACTGCATTATGTTTTTTTACTCTGCTATTTAAACTATACTGCTTGAAGGTTTTTGGTAAGACTCGTTTTGCTTAAATGAGTGGAATGGAAGGAAGAGTAATTTAAGGTCACCGTCATGGGGTGGTAGCGTTTCCTGCCTGTGCTCCTGCTCTGTGACAAGGTGAAATTAATAATGATTTATCACTGCCAGACTACTGTTGTTCCAACTCGCAGAGACTTTTTTACAAAACTGGATTTGAATATAAAAGGGGAACGAAATCTGCAGTTACAGAATAAAACATTGGAACTAAGTAGCATCGTACTTAAGAATACTAAACAAACAAAAATTACAAAATCTACTAATTAAGAGAAGTCAAATTATTTTTAGGGATATGTCGTTCCAAAATGTGGGAAACTGTGAACTGAAAGCGGTAATAATTATTTGAAATGCATTATAAACCAAATATGATATAGCGCAACCTCCTTAAACACAAAAACCTTAAATTTGTATTGAAGTAATTATAAATGTATATACAAAGTGTTTCTAAAACATGGGGGGAATCTTTAGCAGTGTATTACTGATGAAAATATAAGANTTATAAATGTATATACAAAGTGTTTCTAAAACATGGGGGGAATCTTTAGCAGTGTATTACTGATGAAAATATAAGATTAAAATGTAAGCCCCACTTTTCTTGTCAAATGATTATCGAGGGAACTTTGCGCCCCTGAAAAATCCTCATTTATTCTGCCTTACTCTTTACTGTGGTTTGCCTACCTCCTATGCAGCACACGTTCTGTTTTCAATATTTTCAAAATTAATAATCTCACAAACTGTTCGCCTGAGACTGTTCCGACATGACGACCCTTTTTGTAAGTTTATGTATACGTGCTGATTCATAGGTTGTGTTTAAAAATTGCTTAGACGTAGTCGTCCAAAGTTTGATGCAAATATAGGGTGCCAACAGCCATTTGCAAAAGGAAGCGGGATGATATTACCAACCGCGTTTTTAGAGGTAAGAGATCTCCTTTATACAAAATACCATTCAAAGATTTGTTGCCACGTCACACAAGTGGTTTCTGATAATTTTTTAACTAAAGGCATTTTAAAACTTTTATTTTGGGGACGCAAGGTTGCCTTAATCATCACTTTAGGGGATAAGTTGTAGATACATTTTCGTCTTATATTTTCGTAAGTTTGTACCCTTATTTTAGAAACACGTGGTACACATTACTAAGGTTTATTCTACTCAGCTTAGGAACAAAGCGAGTTTTCCTATTGGAGAGTTTGGCATTGGGAAAATTTCCGCCGCTAGGTAAGCGCTAGTGTTCCAAAGAGTACACTCTTTATTAGTTGCCAAACTAAAAGTATTGAGCTTCCCAACCTGCGTAGAATAAATATTAACATTAACAAACGAAGCGCACTGGACCACAGAATACTTAATCATAGAGAATTGAATAGCCGCTAATACCGCGAACTCCAGTCACACGCGCCAACAAAATGGCGGCGCTGGCCTTTACAATGCCGGCACGCCGTTGGCCGATCGATGCCCGGTAACTTACTTGTCGGCCGGCAGGCCAACCAGTAGGGAACGTTTAAAATCGAAGTAGCCAATTAGACGCAAGGCTCGATCCAGAGTCAAGCGCAGCCAATCAGCACATGGGTAGGCCAACACCAAAGGAACAGCTACGCCATTTCACAGTTGTGTACATATNTTCCAGAGTCAAGCGCAGCCAATCAGCACATGGGTAGGCCGACACCAAAGTAACAGCTACGCCATTTCACAGTTGTGTACATATAGCTATTTTGCGACTGAACGCTGAACACTGGCAACAACGCGCGCCATTTTATCTGTATTGCAATCTGAAATTGAGACGCTCTGTAGTGGAGAGGGACATAACNTTACAAATGTATATACAAAGTGTTTCTAAAACATGGGGGGAATCTTTAGCAGTGTATTACTGATGAAAATATAAGGTTAAAATGTAAGCCCCACTTTTCTTGTCAAATGATTATCGAGGGAACTATGCGCCCCTGAAAAATCCTCATTTACTCTGCCTTACTCTTTACTGTGGTTTGCCTACCTCCTATGCAGCACACGTTCTGTTTTCAATATTTTCAAAATTAATAATCTCACAAACTGTTCGCCTGAGACTGTTCCGACATGACGACCCTTTTTGTAAGTTTATGTAGACGTGCTGATTCATAGGTTGTGTTTAAAAATTGCTTAGACGTAGTGGTCCAAAGTTTGATGCAAACATAGAGTGCCAACAGCCATTTGCAAAAGGAAGCGGGATGATATTACCAACCGCGTTTTTAGAGGTAAGAGATCTCCTTTATACAAAATACCATTCAACGATTTGTTGCCACGTCAGTTTCTGATAATTTTTTAACTAAAGGCATTTTAAAACTTTTATTTTGGGGACGCAAGGTTGCCTTAATCATCACTTTAGGGGATAAGTTGTAGATACATTTTCGTCTTATATTTTCGTAAGTTTGTCCCCGTATTTTAGAAACACGTGGTACACATTACTAAGGTTTATTCTACTCAGCTTAGGAACAAAGCGAGTTTTCCTATGGGAGAGTTTGGCATTGGGAAAATTTCCACCGCTAGGTAAGCGCTAGTGTTCCAAAAAGTACACTCTTTATTAAAATTTTAAGTTGCGTATATAATAAAATATGAAGATTTCACTTAGTTATATAGTTATTTTATGTTTTATTTATGATTATTGCAATTATTTTGGTATTTAACGTAGAAAATAGAAAAAAATCTGGTACACATGCGACACTAGCGCTTACCTTGTGGCGAAAAATTTTAGTTGCCAAACTAAAAGTATTGAGCTTCCCAACCTGCGTAGAATAAATATTAACATTAACAAACGAAGCGCACTGGACCACAGAATACGTAAGCATAGAGAATTGAATAGCCGCTAATACCGCGAACTCCAGTCACACGCGCCAACAAAATGGCGGCGCTGGCCTTTACAATGCCGGCACGCCGTTGGCCGATCGATGCCCGGTAACTTACTTGTCGGCCGGCAGGCCAACCAGTAGGGAACGTTTAAAATCGAAGTAGCCAATTAGACGCAAGGCTCGATCCAGAGTCAAGCGCAGCCAATCAGCACATGGGTAGGCCAACACCAAAGGAACAGCTACGCCATTTCACAGTTGTGTACATATAGCTATTTTGCGACTGAACGCTGAAAACTGGCAACAACGCGCGCCATTTTATCTGTATTGCAATCTGAAATTGAGACGCTCTGTAGTGGAGAGGGACGTAACACTAAAATGAAATGGCATATCTCTGAAACGGAGGTGGAGAACCAAATCTAATAAGACTGCCCCCAGTGCACTCGGTTGGAGAAAAAATTACCCAACAAATATTTATAAAAAAAATTCAAAGTTTAGCTAAAGGAAATAAACAAAGTATAAATCAAATAGTTGGCCTTTGACTAATGCAAACCTTCGACTGTTATTAGTAGTCTGTTTTTATTCAACACCTACTGTCAAAACAAAGGCTGAGTTCGCTTGAACGCCAGCCCCTAATTTCCGTCATCGAAAAGTTTAAAATGGGTAAGTTAAAAATCTTTGAGGCAGCAACCCACTCGGCAGTTACTTATTATAACTTCTAGCGGAATCTTTACCTAGTTTGGCATGCACGGTTTCCACAAAACTGGGAATCAGACTTCCATCTTCTAAATCTAAAATAGAACAGTGTAGACATATTTCCAATTTCAGTGGTGTCTTCGTGCATGCGAGAATGTAATTTTGTAACGGAGCGCGAATGTTTTCTAAGCACTCCTTGGGAATACCCTGAGAACATCCCAACACTCCGCTACAAGCACATCCAGTGACTCCAACTCACCAATCATCTCACATATGATTAAGTATACAAGCTGGAGTTTAAAATGGATTACCGTAGACACGATTCATTAACAAGGAAATCTATTTTTAATTAAATTAAAAAACATACTCTGAATATAAATACAAATTACCCCTTTTAAAACCTCGTGTGCAGGCAATTAAAAATATTTAAAGTGCCAACACAAAAGTTAATTTAAAATTTCCACTTGTTTCACACAAATACTTAACTTGGCACGCAGAAAATCCCTAAAGTTGCATTAAATCATTGTAAGTTTCTCCCCTTTACAAAAATAATAATATTTCCCCATTCTAAAGTCTTTCAGCGATTCCTCGACTATCTCACAGAGAAACCATTCTCGTGCACCCCCCACCCCCTCTTACTTAGTGTCTCACACCCGATCGTCCCTTATACATGGGTATGGTATATTTATGACTATTTCCAACTTTTCTAAAGCCCTGCTGAAGTTCTATTTCCCTGTATATTCCTCCGCCTCAGACAAACAAAGCTTAACCGAGTCAAGGAACTTACACCAAAGGGACAGCGCACCGTATTCGTGCGCACTCAGTGTAATAATATTTTGCATTTGAACTACTTCTTACTAGACATTACCGACACACCTATCATCTCCCTTAATTCATACATGAAATTTCACAATTAATAGATAAAATGTAGTTAAAAATTCGACTTAATAAAATGTAAGTTATTTTGTGTTAACACAAGTATAAATCGCTTGCGATGCATGGCATATTTACGAAACAAACGATCACTGCATGCTTGGGGGTGGTTTTTCCAAAGTCTGATTCAAAAAGTGTGAAGAGACCGCGAATAGACTATGTAACATGTAGACGCAGGCCTTCGCAACCGTCGTCGTCTCCGACGTGGAGTAACACGCTCGAAGCTCCAAGGGTGGTACCAACCAATCACTTCAAAGTTTTCCGATGACGTAGTTTTGCACCGACGATACCACGCCAACCAGGGGCCCTATTCTGTAACTTTGCACTGTCGTTATATGTAGACGTTTACCGCGTAGCTACCCCTAGAAGGCGAAATTATACTCTGTTTCTCAGTGTCTCTCCACAATGGTCTTTCGAGTGCCTCGTGACTGTCTTTATATAAAGACAAGCCAACAAGGTGTTTTATGAACGAAAGTGGAAAGAAAATACATGACGTACTGGGGTTAATTCTATCAAACACGTTTCTTAGAAAAAAAAAATGGTAATCTAAAATGATAAATATTACAAGTAGTTACATTTCCGCAAAAATAAACTGTGTCAGAAATAAATTTAAGGAGTATTTTTTTATAATTCGCTAGTGATACTCTCGCTATAAAGTAGGTACGAAACGACGGATTCAGCCACGGGTTGGTGGCATTTTCTCGTGATTCTCGAAAGAACCTAGTACCGCCTGAAATCTTGTATCCATTGCAACATGTAAATTTATTACAGAAGTATTATATGAAAAATTATTATGAAATAAATTTTGTTCATAGTTGAAAATTCACGATAAAAACCACATTTGTAACACAAGACACTCTGTAATAATGTAAATAAAAATGTAATTCAACAAGCAGATCGTGTATTTCAGAACACAGCCTGCTGCGTTGCGAAACGTGCATCTTTGAGCACATATATTAATTAAAAATTAGTAGTGGAAGGGGGGACGTTTTATGATGCTAGGGAGTCATTAGTGGTCTAAGTGTAATTTGATTAGCCCATAAAATGGTGTCGGGAAGGTGGACCCCCTAAGTGAAGGCATCCTTTAACCTTGTTAACTGATCACCCCCTTCCCCCTGCCAATGAGAGGTGTGTTATGGTTGGCTGTCATCTTCCCCTACCCCTCAAGAGCTGTTCTGTGATTGGCAGATTAATTGCTGGGTAGGCCTACTGATTCGACGGACAAAGCGCCCAAATGACATTTAAGGTACTTTGACATTTGTTGAGGGTAGGATGAGGGCTGAGGGGGTGATACGAGGGAATGGTTGTGGTTTTGGATGTATAGTCGTGTCCTCCTTGGTTCGAGCCCCGTTGAGATTAATTAAAGTATAACTACATATGTTAATTAAAGCAAAATGACATTTAAGCAACTAGTTGCAATAACACGTCTAACCTCTACGACAGTAAGCAGCATAATGAACTCCAATACAAAGTATGACCTTGAATAAAAATAAATCGGAGTAACTGCATATCGAGAGTAATTACACAGAGAGAAAATATGTCGGGAGCAAGTATACGACCACTCAGCTCAGAGCATGGATGCAGACTCAGTTTAAAACACTAATATATACACTGAGACGACAAAAGTCATGGGTTACCTCCTAATATCGTGTCGGGCCTACTTTTGCCCAGTGAAGTGCAGCAACTTGTCGTGGCATGGACCCAAAAAGTCGTTGGAAGTCCCCGGCAGAAATATTGAGCCATGCTGTCTCTACATACGTCCATAATTGCGAAAGTGTTGCCAGTGCAGGAGTTTGTGCACGAACTGACTTCTCGATTATGTCCAATAAATGTTCGATGGGATTCATGTCCGGTGATCTTGGTGGCCAAATCATTTCCTGGAATTGTCCAGAATGTTCTTCAAACCAATCGCGAACAGTTGTGGCCCGGTGACATGGTGCATTGTCATCCATAAAAATTCCATCGTTGTTTGGGTACATGAAGTCCATGAATAGCTGCAAGTGGTCTCCAAGTAGCTGAATATAACCCTTTACAGTAATGATCGGTTCAGTTGGACCAGAGGACCCAGCCCATGTAAAAACAGTCCACACGCCATTATGGAGCCACCACCAGCTTGCACAGTCCCTTGTTGACAACTTGGGTCCATGGATTCGTGGGGTCTGCGCCACACTCGAACCCTACCATCAGCTCTTACCAACTGAAATCGGGACTCATTTCACAAAGCCACGGTTTTCCAGTCGTCTAGGGTACAATCGATACGGTCACGAGCCCAGGAGAGGCGCTGCAGACGATGTCGTGCTGTTAGTAAAGGCACTCGAGTCGGTCTTCTGCTGGCATAGCCCAGTACAGGAAAAGTTCGCCGCACTGTCCTAACGGACACGTCCGTCATACATCCCACATTTATTCCTGCGGTTATTTCACGCAGTGTTGCTTGTCTGTTAACACTGACCATTCTGCGCACACGTCGTTTGTCTCGGTCATTAAGTGCAGGCGGTCGGCCACTGCGTTGTCCATGGTGGGAGGTTATGCCTGAAATTAGGTATTCTCTGCACACTCTTGACACTGTGGATCTCGGAATGNACTCTTGACACTATGGATCTCGGAATGATGAATTCCCTAACCATTCCCGTAATGGAATATCCCATGCGTCTAGTTCCAACTACCATTCCGCGTTCAAAGTATGTTAATCCCCGTCGTGCGGCCATATTCACGTCAGAAACCTCTTCACATGAATCACTTGACTACAAATGAAAGCCCAACCTATGCACTGTCCATTTATACATTTTGTAAGCGATACTACTGCCATCTGTATATTTGCATATTGCTATCCCATGACTTTTGTCACCTCTGTGTATTGTTTACAGCCCCAGCCATCTTAAACGACATGTAAAGGAAAAAAGATTATTTTTTAATAATACAGTCTTTACTAGATATTGTGTTAAATAGATATAACATGAAACCTTGTCGTAAATATCACCATTAATTTAAATATAATGTTTAAATAATAATAGCAACACAATAATGCTAATATTATGTCAGGTTACTTTAACGAAGCACAACATTGCGCAGAGTCCACGGGTGCCTAGATGGGGCATACCCTTGCTGTCGGACGAGAGTGTTTAAATTTTTTACCGGCCAGGCACTCTGAGTTTGTGACGGCAGACCTCATTCAACTGGCAGATGCGGAAGAGAAAACATATAAGTGCTCTGTAGGGCGAAGTTGTGGGCAGACCTGAGGGAGGACGAGGGGGCGAGCGTGGTTCCATTGAATGCCGACAGGTGCGTGGAGATCGTGGCGGGAGACAGTCTTCCTTCACCCTTGGAAGAGTAAACATGTTCGCTCTCTGAAGGGTAGAGAAAGGGACACACGCCCCCTCCTGTATCGATTGCTTGCGGGGTGACCAAAGGGGCTAGTTTCCCGCCATCACCTCTCTCAAAGGATTGTCCGCCGTAAGGGAACCCACAAATTAATCGGCCAATCACAGAACAGTTGCTGAGGGGTAGGGGAAGATGACAGTCAACCATAACATACCTCTCAGAGGCTGGGGAGGAGTGATATCAATTAACAACGTTAACTGACACCACTTTACAGGCTATAAAAATGGCACTTAGACCGCTTATGACTCCCTAGCATCATAACACACTCCCGCTGCCACTACTGGCATGGATTGCAGAATACCACATTTAGACGCTTACGAGTAACCAGCGTAATGGCCTTCTTTATCATGAAGCCAATTATGTTGACTGTCTTTAAGCGAGCTCAAGTTATAGAATAGGGCCCTAGATCACGTGCTCGGCACAAAGGCTATGAGGATTGTTACGGTTGAGTCCCGGTGTGAAATGCCTAATTAAGCATTTACCTAAGAGCAACGCCACAGAGTTCATCAACACCAGGGCGAAACCGAATTCAGCAACGATATAACAATGGCGCGAAGACGCCTCAGAAGTGCTGGAATATCAAAACGGCAGACTGAGAGTGATTGCAGCAATCAGGGGAGAATGAACCACACGACGCGTGGCAACAGGGGATCCGCTGAGCTAGTGCTGATCTAATAGCATTTTACCTAAGAAGAGCAGTCAACCCGGAGGAGCCCGCCGCCGACGCGCAAGGGGAGCCAATCAAATCACACTACTTCAATAGTCACGTGGTGGGGCAAGAAGAGTGATATAGGCGTCTACGGCCGAGAGGGGTCGTCGTCTCTTACGAACTTCAGACCAGACAGCGGCTGTTCCTCGGGCCATTTCCGCCAGAGGGTCCGGGTGCGAGGCTGGGGTAAGTTCCTTTCCTTTCTAAGTGATCCTCCTTCTTACTCACAACCTTCCTTAAGTCCTTCCCTTTCACTCCCGTTGGACTTAACTTTAATTGAATAGCATTGTATAATCTTCCACTTTAGAACATGTAAAGTCTGTATTAATCAATTCAAACAATCCTTTTAATTATCTGAGCTTATCCTGTTTTCCTTAATCTTAACCTTTCCTAAGAGTGTTATGAGCCACCCAGGCTCATAACAAGCACTTCTGAGGCGTCTTCGCGCCATTGTTATATCGTTGCTGAATTCGGTTTCGGCCTGGTGTTGATGAACTCTGTGGCGTTGCTCTTAGGTAAATGCTTAATTAGGCATTTCACACCGGGACTCAACCGTAACAGGATGGAGGGTGAGGTTGCCGCGTTCAGTTTCACGCAGACCGCGAGCCACGATGGCAGTCGCCTCGAACTGAGGCGCGTCGACACCTGCCAAACGCCGTCCAAGACACCTGTTTTTCCGAGAAAATAATTCAGGTCGAGTTGTGTTCCAACGCATTTTAGTTCAGAACCACTTTCGTGATTGGATCGTTCGAATTGTTACGCGTCTTATCCGTCTGCCTGCAAATCACGGACGATCAGTATCGGAGAAACTTAATTCCGATTGGCCCACTTACGTAACAGACTGTCTTCACACGAAGACAAGCATCGAATAGTCGAATGAAGATTGCAAGTGAGCATGTAGGACATTGAAATCTAGCCTCCAAGGAAGTCTTTTCGCTAAAAACAGGTGTCTCTACCCACAGCAAATCGGCTCACGTTCCTTCTTCGCAGCTGTTCACTACGTGCAAGATACGACGCGATGAATAACAAGTATAGTCTATTCGCGTTTTCTTCACACTTTTTGAATTAAACCTATGAAAAATCACCCCATGAATGACGTGTTTGGTTGTTTCCTAAATATTCTATGTATCGCAAGCGTTCTATAATTTTGTTAACATAAAAGTGCCTCATTTTTTTTTTTTTTTGCTTTAAACTGAACTTTTACTTATGTTCTATCAATATATTTTAATATTTCACTTATAATTTATATGAATAAAAACAGAGATAAACTACATGTGATGATAATGCCTAGTAAGAAATAGTTGTTATGCAAATTATTTTTAAACTGAGTGCTCACAAATGCTGTGCGTTGGCTCTTTGGTGTAATTTTCTAGACTTGGTTAACCTTTGTTTGCATGAGGCTGAGAAATATCCTGGAAGTAGAACCTTAGCAGGGCTTCAGAAAAGTTGGAAGTAACCGTTAGTAGACTATAACTCCGTTACAACGTGTTATCTAACTTGACGGCAATAGTGTTTTAACCTGCTGGGATTTGATTCCTAAAGGAAGCCGATTTCATTTCTCGCCATTAAATTGCAACTAAACACTCGTTTCCGTGAGGATGTATATTAATTCTGGTAATATGTTTCCAGTATCCACCAAATATTTATTAGATATCATGTAAATCGTTATAAATGATGTTCTTCTTATTATGGATCATAGTTGGTATTTTAATTGCGTTTTAAAATAACTTTGGTTTTCATATGTGCATCACCGGTTAGGCAGAAACCAAAATGCAATACCTATCTTCTTACTTGTCTACTTTGATGAGATATTGTTCAGATCTCTTTATTAAAATTCTGAAGGCTTTCCAATTTGTATATCTGGCATACTCAATAGTTATAAGATCTTCTTTGAGGCTCGTCAGTTTAATAACTACGTGTTACTAGTTTGAGAGTATATTTAAGAGATTATTATGTATTTTATCACTACTTTAAATTAGGATAGTTTGTGAGTTCAGCATTAAAATATCTCTGTAAAGGTGGTTTTGCTGCACATACAATTTGGCCAAAAAGAACTTTTTGAAATCCAGCTTGTGAACGCGTCCTTCCTCCAAATGAATCTGATGGTTTCATTTCTATTTCTCAGAGTTCGAGTATTTCTTTTCCCAAGCGATCGCATTAAGTAAGTTTCGTCTCACAGACATGGGGCTAGACTTCAACGAAGCAGTTGATGTTACCATGATCTCAAGATCAACCATGCACAGATCAGGGCTAAATGTGTTTCTCGGATCATAATGCAGCGTCCCTCTGGTAATGGCATAGACTTATATAAATGGTATGAGAGAGCTCACTTTTGTGTAAAAATTAGCCAGTGACCTACATTTGCCAAAGCACTTTCTGAGTAACACGTTATTGTCTATCAGCAATCATAATCTCTAACCCTTTCGGTCCTCTTGCCCATGGTCGAGGGCATGTTGCACATTAAGGGTATTTATGGTCGTCACCGTACACAACAAGGAATCAGTGGCCCGTGTTTCGAACTTCTTTCTCGTGAGACATCTGATTCGTGGAAGTTTCTGCGCCTTTCGTTTCTAATTGGTAAGTGCTGACGTCATCAAGCACGCAGCACGCTGTGCAATGGTTGCGAGAACGATGCCCGACACAAGTACAACACACATAAAAAAAATGAACGGTTGCAGGACTTGAGCTCGTAAATGAACTCGGGACTGAAAGGGCTAACAAAACAAAAAATAGATGAGGATTTTCAAGTAATGATTGTACTTGTACTTTGTGTTTCATATTTTCCATCATATTAGATTAACCTCCAAACTTGACGTCTTGAAACCCTAAGTTAATTATCGCAGCTCGAGTGTAATTATTCCTAGACGCATCACGTATATCAAAGGCACGCCATGTCACCGTGAAATCACGAGCTTCCAAGAGTTCATTAAGAAAACCAGCTGTGAGAGAAAAGACATACATCAAGGAGTCGCTGGAGGAGAATGAAAATGCATGAATACTTAATTGGCTGAAGAGGAGAGGGGGGGAGTAGTGGGG
>NQII01004252.1:58302-74396 GCA_002778355.1 Clitarchus hookeri
GAGGGGGGAATATTAGGATGCGCGGAAGGAGTTTGTTGCGCTCGGGGAAAGAAGTTGGCGCGTCTGGAGACGAATTACCGAAACGCTCTAATACAGTCGCCAGCTGACGTTCTCAAGACTCTTCGTCGGAGGGAGAACTTTGCGAAGCTGAGGATTGCGGATGCCGCCGTGCCGTCACCCTGCCGTACACAGATTGCGCTGAAATTCACGCTCCCTGCTAATGTTTATTCATCTCAGGTTGGGAACAAAACGATATTTCTTAACGAAGAGCTAAGCGAAGGACAAAAATTTCCGCCACAAGCTGAACTGGTGTTCCAAAGAGGTCGCTTTTAATCTGGCGGTAATTCGAGAGGTTTTATTTATTTGCTTTTAAAAGTTCCAGTTTGGCTGGAATTGTGGTATTTGCTTGCCCCAGCCGAAATTTTAAGTACAGTTAATTCACGGTTACTTCTACTTCTATGAAGCCATGCCAAAGTTCTACTTCCAGGATATTCCTCCGCCTCGTTCAAAACAAAGCTTAATCGAGTCTAGAGAATTCCACCAAAGGGACAACGCACCGCATTCTTGCGCACTCAGTGTAATAATATTTTGCATGAGAACTATTTATTTCTAGGCATTACCAACACACATATTCTCTCACTGTTTCTATACATATTAACTATAAATAAAACATTACAATTTATAGATAAAACATAATTAAATGTTGAATTTAAATAAAAATAATGTACTTTTATGTTAATAGAAGTATCAAATGCTTGTGATATATGGTATATTAAGGGAATAACCAAATACTTCATACATAGGGTAATTTTTCAAAGATTATATCCAAAAAGTGTGTAGAAACCGTGAATGTAGTATATTAACTTTATGTCTAAACTATTATCCACTCCATCTAATGTTGTTTACAAGATAAAACTGAGAATATACAATTGTTTTTGGGATTGAACGTTCATAGGCAAGCTTATTTCAATGGGAAAACTTTACTAATTGAAGTGCGAAATAAATATAGCCGTCATCAAAAGGAACTTTGTGCTTCTCACCTTACTCTTAAGGAAACTGTGTAGCAAAGCCTAATACGGAATATTTTTAAAAATGTCTCTTTTTTTTAATGTTTTCCAATTTTAATAAATAATTGTATAAGCCAAAATGTTTTGCTAAATACAGTTTACGACAGAATATTAAACAACGTGTAAACATATTTAGTTATATTTTCACTCCAATGAGAAGAACTATTTTTGAAGTTATACTTATTTTGGCGCATTGAGGACAAAAGTTTAGTGTGCAACGAAAGTTGCGCGCGCACAATGTAACGAAATTCGACAGTGAACGTGGTAGAGATACGACCCAACGCGCATGCGCGCATATTTTCGCGCTCACGATAGTGAACGTGGTAAGGGTATGACCCAACGCGCATGCGCGTATAGTTGCGCGCGCACAGTGTAACGAAATTCGACAGTGAACGTGGTAGAGATATAACCCAACGCGCATGCGCGTATATTTGCGCGCTCACGGCAGTGAACGTGGAAGGGGTATGATCCAACGCGCATGCGCGTATCGTCTAGCTATATACAAACGCAAGGTACACAACATAGCACGCGGTTATATTTAAAACTGACAGAAAATCAGTTCATATAATAAGCAAATTGAAAAACATTTTATTAATATTAGTAATTCATTGTGAATATATATATATCTTTTTAATTAATTTCTTACATTGTGCAGTGAAAAATTTGTTAGTGACAAGAATTGTATAATAAAATTTTAAAACTGTTTTCAGGTATTTGAGGTTAATTTTGTAAGTATTATTTTATTAAGTTATACTTCGTTTGGCGCGTTGAGGGTAATTTAATTATGTTCTTTAACCAAACCATTATTAATTGTATTTAATGTCTTTCTTAGGTCATTTTATCGTTTTTCATNCTTTTTAATTAATTTCTTACATTGTGCAGTGAAAAATTTGTTAGTGACAAGAATTGTATAATAAAATTTTAAAACTGTTTTCAGGTATTTGAGGTTAATTTTGTAAGTATTATGTTATTAAGTTATACTTATTTTGGCGCGTTGAGGGAAATTTAATTATGTTCTTTAACCAAACCATTATTAATTGTATTTAATGTCTTTCTTAGGTCATTTTATCGTTTTTCATACTTATATAAATTATTTCCGTACGTAATAAAATTTTATTTTAGTCACGCCAAAGAAGTATAACTTCTAACGCGCGTGCGTAAGTACACGCACCCATTTTTTTTCTTTACGTATGTTTTAACACAATACAAATAAAAAAATCACACAATTATATTAATTTCATGATTATTGTAATTATACTATTAACTTACAAACAAAACGACAAAAATACGGTACACAGGCGACGCCAGTGCACTCTGGCGGAGAAAATTGGACAAAATAAAAACATTGAGCTTCCCAAACTGAGTAGAATAAACCTATCGCAGCGCACGCGTGACAAAGTTCCGTCGTACGCACGTTCTTTACACAATCTGGCAGTGCTGTAATCTGAACGGAAGGTTCATTTTACATCTGCCAGAACTTATCTTTTGATCTTTATACAGAATGTTAAAATTTGGCTTTTTTTAATAAGCGTTCTGGGTTCAGAACTATTATAACATTTTTGCGTTGACGATTTCATCGCTTTTTCTTTGAATTTTTAATTATTTGTAGTGATATGTCACTTTTTTATTCGTTTATTCAATTTCACCCTATCTATGTTATTACATTAGATGCAGTGTGCAAGACGTGAAGTTATCGGATATACTCCGTCATAGAGTTATGGAATATTTCGCAAATAAAGTCAGTTAGACTTAATAGTTTCATTATAATTTTCATCCATAGATTTATTTATGATTCGCACGGTGCTGTTAAATGCAATCGCAAATATTGAGTCATACTATATAGCCTACTGGTTATTCAACGTTTTGTAGCAATTTTGTCAAGCATACGTATTTTACGTTTTGCAATGTTTTGGTGTAGATGAAGACATTAAAATTTATTGCAGTACGGACACCTAATATTTATACAGGATTGGGCTGAATTTTAACGACAATTTTCATAAGGGGAATCATTGTGCAAAATCAAGTGGCAAATACAAAGGACACTTTGTACCTAAACTAAATATTAAGGGCGAAATACGTCCCTAAAAATTGAGATTTTGGAATGTATTTTATCGAAATATCGTAAATCAGGTCAGATGAAAGTACAATTCGCGGATCATTGTTGTATGTTATCGGGATCTTCAACCTAAGTGCAAACTCACATTTATAACACTCCCCGTTATGAAAATAACAGGGGTGGTCGCCCTCTTATTGTCGGAAACTTCGTTTCCGTCGGGAATTATGAACGTTTGATGCTGGTTTAGTGAGTAGTATGACCTACGAAACAAAAATGGTCCCCTTGTTGCAGCTTCCTAGGATCCACCATTTTCGTTTACAACGCACATAAAGAATGCGCTAGATCCCGCTGCAACGATACAATGCCTTGCACGTAGGCAATGTGTCATACATGCGTGTATGGTGAGCTGCTGTTCGCACTACACAGATAATGGTGGAAGACATTTATTACCTACTTTAAAAAACAATTACCATGCATTAAAAATAGTACGATACTACATCCGACAATGTGTTCCTGGGAACTGTTGGTATGAGATTCCCTGCATGAAGTACTGGTATTGCCTACGTGCCTGGAACCTTATTGTTGTCGCTGTTGTGATATGTAAAGACTATTATTCGTGCACCTTTGCATGTATTGCTACAGCCGAAACTATATGTATGTGCGTTTTGCACGAAAGCGGTGGTCCTAGGCAGTTGCGACTAGAGGCCCTGTGTGTTACCAAGGTCATACTGTCAAATAAACAAGCATCAGACGTGTAAGAGTCTTGGCGGCTCGTATAAACATCTCCCGTCATTTATAAATCAGGGACCGAGCGAAGTGGGGCAAAAGTAACATGTTCGACTCGCAGTCGGGAGGACGTGGGTTCGAATGCTCGTCAGGTCATCCAGAATTCGGTTTACCATGGTTTCCCGAAGTCACTCCAGGCAAACGCTAGGATGGTTCCTTAATAGAGGCCATGGCCGGATCCTTCATCAGTTCCTTTCAAGTGTCTAGTTGTATGTTCCTGCCTCCAATGTCCTCTCTTTCGACGAGACATTGAACGCACAGACTAAAAACGTACAGGTAGCCACACAGTATTGTTAGCACGTAAATAAGAGTTATATTTGTCAAACGACATGTCGACAGTTGAAAGTAACGTTCCCATAATGCAACACTGTAGGCCATTCGTTTGCGAGCAAACATCCAACTAGGTGTCAGATACAGCATTTAGTATAAAATATGTGTGTACAAACTCTGCAAGCTGTCTAAATGTCTGGCACTTATACTACACTGGGTAGCTCTGTACGGTTTGACGTGTTCAATTCCACGCCTGGCACGACAGTTATCACGGCACTAAAGGTGCTATAGCGAATTTTGACATGCCATAATGCCAAATCTATGTGATTTAAATATATTTTTTTAAACCATAAAAGAATAATTATAAGTAATATTTACAATTATGATGGTGTTTCGAACGAGTATAAAATAATGAATTTTTTGGTGACCCTTTAGCAGCCCCTACAAACGAAAGTGTGTGCATCGACGACTGCGTGGTTACTTTGCGTGATTGTTTCATCCATCAATTTTCAAAATAGTAACTCAACTTAACAGGATCTCCATAACTAGCCAGGGGCCACGGTGGTGTAGTGGTTAGACTACTCGCCTCTCACCAAGGCGAACTAGGCTCGATTCCCGGCGGGGCCGCCTCAGAATTTCGCTTGTGGGAATCGTGCCAGACGATGCCACTGGTCGGCGGGTTTTCTCGGGGATCGCCCGTTTACCCAGACCTTGCATTCCGGTGCCTCTGCATACTTACCTCCCTTCATCCTCATCGGTTCTCAAAAACTCGATATAAAGAAACAACCCAATATATTAATTTTTTTAATTTGAACTAACCTAATCTAACTTCTCAACTATAGTACTTTTACAAGACGCTTGAGGGGAGTATCCGAGTTCGGGAGGGTTGGAGGTCTTAAAAAAATAAAAGAACTATTGTTAATTTTTTAATTTATTAAAACAGCTATTAATTACATCATTAAACTGTCTCCAACACTACTCTTTTTATTTTTCAGTGAGCGCAGTATTTAATGTCTGTTTCAACTATTATTAAGGTCCTTATTATGGTCTTTCCTTGGTTATAGATAATTAACTCACCTCATCATTAAAACGTGTTCAGTATGTATGTTGCCATATTTCACTCACGCGTCCAGTCCAATAGTCCAGCCAGCCAGTCGCACTATTCGCTGCACCGATGCTCGCAGTCGCAGATTTTCCTCCTGCAGGTCACTTCTCTCGCCGCGCGCTTCTCTTCTCGCTCGTCGTCATCGCCAAAACTCTAGCCACCCACCAACTCCCGGCTTGGAGGCCCGTCGCACTTTTATACTTGTTGGCCTTGACCTGGAAGGTTCGACACACCCCGAGTCATGCTGAGAGAAACTGGGGCAGTAAACCACTAGAACATTCTTCAGAAAAATGCATACATTCAATACAACTAAGGTCAGTAGCACGTCGCCGCAAAAGAGATATCACGGCACCATGCAGAGGTATGGCCGGTGGGATACTTTGTGTAACAGATACGCTCTCCTTTGTTCATCGTTCGCCTATCATTCAAAACATTCCATTGACTGACCGCCGCCGCTATCACCTAACTGCTCTGAACAAAGCAGCGAGCGCGTAACAATACTAATTAGTTGGACGAGTGGTTTAAACTCTTCTGGGATAGTTGATGAATATAAGGGTCTATTTCACAAGTGCGTGTGCAACAGTCGAGATGACTGCCCACTGATGCTTATCAAACAACGCGACGGTCTGTTCAGCGCACCGTCCACCCTGCCTCACGCAGCTCTACAATGCTGACCTTTCTCAAACGCCGTAGGTTGTTCGTACGGTTGAGCTGTTTGTTTTCACTCCGTGCCTATCGCTGTTGTGAATCTGGCAAGCATCGTCTCAAGTTCCGTCCGTAGCGAAAGCGAAGCCAGGTGCAAGAACTTAAGCGACGCCACCCCATTCCAAACTATTACTTAATCTCCTATATCCCACAATGCAGTCACCTTGGGAAAAAATATGCTCTTCTATCGAGCACCCGTGCCTCACGCATAACATTTTAGTGATGTAAAATTTTACATTTTATAAATAAACATGTTTAAATATATACATTTTATCGTGAAATATATAACTCACAATCGAAATATCTATATTAAATCAAATTCGCCATTTTTCCGTGGTACGATGCCCTATGCGGATGCACCTGTCGCACACCCTTAATGACGGCCCTGCATTGTCGTGCTAAATCCCATACACTCTTCTGAGGAATTTGTACGATGTATGCACATGTGACATCGCACGAATCTTCAATCGTCTGCATATGGCTCATGGATGTGTGTATAGTCTATTCGCGGTTTCTTCACACTTCTTGAAATCTAGCCTTTGAAAAATCTGCCCGTGTATGGCGTTATTGGTTGTTTCCTAAATATTTCATGTATGACAAGCATTTCATATTTATGTTAACAAAAATGTATTTTATTTTTAGTTAATTTTAACATTAACTTATATTTTGTCCATAAATATAAAACTTCATTTATTTTTAACATTAAAAAAATCAGAGGAAAAATTGGTGTGTTTGTATTCCCCTGTTTAAAATAGTTATTATGCAAAATATTATTACAATGATTGCACACGAATGCGGTACGTTGTACCTTAGGTGTAATTTTCCAGACTAGGTTAAGCTTTGTTCACATGAGACGTAGGAATATCCTGGAAGTATAACTTTGGCAGGACTTCAGAAATGTTGTAAGTGACCATGAAATGACTATAGTTGTCAACTGTCGCAGTTAAAAGATGTGAAAGTTTTTATAGCGAAGAGTGGATTTATGCTACAATAGAAATTACTGATCTAAGGATAACATTTGGTTGTGAAGTTGAATATTTGTACATAGTTTCTTGTTCCATGAACAAAGAGGCAATTTACTTTCAGCAAAAATATTCACACAGAAGTTTGAAATATCTGCGCTGAGTATTTTAATCAAAGAATTTACCCGATGAAAATTTGCTCATAGTTAAATACTTACATGTAGTGATTAACAAGAATTTAATTTTCAGCAGATATAAAAATGGCAAACCAATCTACAACAACGCTTGATTTGCCAAAAAAAGAAAGTTCACCTACTTTGGGCGTGGTATATAAATTCACGTTAAAGTAAGTAATGTAGGTTTAAAAAAATTAAAGCACTCATAGAGGAAGTACATAAGTCGGAGAGTATGACATTTTTAAAAATGTTTTCTAAAAATATTGATTACGTTGTTTAATGATTATCTGGAAATTATTTCGTCCTTCTTAACATACTTTTTACTTCTCTCGGTTAATCGTATCAACAATATATGTTGTCTGATTCTATTTTGAAAGCATATTTTAAAAACAAATTTTTGTGACAAAATTTTTATAAAAGTTTAAAGGAGCATCGCGGTTATTTATCAAGACACACAAGGAAGTGTTTTATAGAGAACTTTTATTACTGACTTGACTAACGAAAATAAATTTATACTATGATCCAGTTGCTTGTCTAAGTACAAAAGCAGTTTATTATAAGCGTAGTTTTGCCACACAAGAGAGACGAGGGAAACTAAAACGTCGCATATAACATCACACGTACAAACAATTAAAATATTAATGTTCTATTCAGTCTGTGGTGGAAGTAAATGCATTTTTTTATGTTGTTATTACAATTGTCACATTATCATGTTTATTATCTCCTTTAAGATCTAGAAGTATCATACCGAAAATATTCTATTCATTGAAAACTACGTTATAGAATTGTAAATATGAATAACAAGCAGATTACGATCAAAACCCTCACTGTATGTCAAAAAAAATCTAATGGATGACACACATGCAATGACTTCCGATTTATGTTTTTAAAAAAATTGCATATACTGGAAGAACGGTCGTAATAATTAAGAAATATAAATAATGCACATTTCAACTATTTATACTACCTTTTAACACCTCAGCTGATTTTTAAATATATTTTTTAAAAATGAATTTTTGATAGTCGTGAACTGGAAATTCTTGGTATTAAATTATAACGTTTTTAAGAAAGGTATTTTTTTAAAATAATTTTTGCTTTCAGTTATTTGTGTATTAATTAATTGCCATGAAATTAAGCAAAATATTTATTCCATAAATGGTGAGCTTGTAATATTTATAGATTCACTGCCTCGGTGTACAAATCTACATTGTAGCACAGAAAGTTCAGATTATTCTGAGCTACTCGTAGAGAGAAATAAATACAAGATGCATTTGCGTCTCAACAGTTTATTCTGTGATCATTCTGCCAAAAAGAGGTAAAATATGAAAGTACCCAAGACTAAAACAATAATAAATGCACAGCAACGTTTAACAAAGAATTTCCTCCTTTCAATGATACACTTAACTCGTGTAAGCAACCATCATAAAACCGAATCTTGGAATTGCTTAGGGAGGGCAATGGATTAAATCGCATGATTACCAAAAAAAATATGTACTAAATTTAATGATATTTATTAATTTATTTTAGAGATTTATACGTATATGCCATACAAATATACATGAAGAATGAACGATTGCAAACTGGAAGTGGTTATGCATATACACATACAGTAGTTAAATAAGTGCTTATGTGCTTGCAAATGTGTGTGCATATCTACACTAAATTTATATGCATTTAAACATATTTTATATAAAGCGTTTGTTACTACTATTTGACATTAGTGACGATTTTTCATAAATATGATTTTTTTTTACTATTTACGTGTTACTTATTTAATTATATAAAATATATAAGAATAAAAAAATTATTAGCTTATTTAATTATAAATTTAGGAGACACGCCTTTGTGATGCGGTAGACGTACTGCAAGTTTGGTTCTTATTTGTATTGCAGTAGAAATGTTTTCAACGAGAACATTCGGATACAGCCTGTGTTTAGTACGTATTGTTTACAAAACCACCTTTGTTCTTTAGAAAATAAAGATATATTAGATACTCTAATGTGATTTATTATTCCGAGTACTATTAGCAAGAATTTTTCCCCTGCTAACCCTGTGTATGAAGTTAGAAAAAGTAATTTGCAGGTTCTCAGCGTATAGATAAAAAAAAAGTGGACGAGACATTCGTACGTGAGAGAAAAAATGAGTGTATGCTACAAACATATTGTGACATTACTATAAACCATTAATATAAATACCCACACTAGATGCGTCAATTTAAGAGTAAATACAATAAACTATACTTCCGTTTCTAAAAATATTAAAACTAAAAAGATTTTCACTTCAAACGTATAATTAATTTGATTATAAACAGTTGACAAGAAAATTTAAGTCTTTTATACTTCCACCTAGAAAACAAAATAAAATTGAAGCGCGCAAACCATACTGTTATTAAACAAAAAGTAGATTTTAATCCTAACTTTAATACATTTGGACGCTGTCCATTGAAATTGCATTCAAGTATTGGCATTTATAACGCATTACTCCTGGCTTTCATATATTGACGGGATCTGGGGACGTACTTAAGCTCACATACGGGGCAACAGTGTTACAGTAATGGATTGCTTCCACTGTCCAGGGCGTACATTTATTAACCTATTTACTGAAACGTTATGTTTGCTAATGGCGATTATAGATTGCATGCATAATGTACTAATACGCATTTCATGTCGATAAAGCACCATTAAACAAAATTTTCTATTTTTTGTATTTTGTTGGCTTTCTGCACCACTTTTGTACTTCATCGTAATGGAAAGGCGTTGACATTTTTATGACGCGTACCAAACTTGTGAGTCATTTCCATAGGAAATAAAACAAAGTTTATGAACGTTGATAGAAATTTTTAGTTTTTTCGAGAAGAACATCGTAGTTCAGCATTTCAGTAATTTTGATTATTGATAGTGTTTCCTATTTTTTTTTACTTATGTGTCCATGATCAGAGCTACGTATAGAAAATTTAATATCTAATTACCAATATTACTCCTTAGCCAAATAAAAACTCCATTCCTGTAACATTACTTAAATTGCAATTTTCGCTAGGAATTGAGAAATTTTTCTATTAGGGGCTTTATGTATATAAATTTACTAGCTGTGCCCACGTCTCCACTCGCGTGGACTACAGAATTATTGTTCGGATTATTTAAAATAAAATCCATGCTTCTTATACTTTTTCCTGACAATATCTACTCTTGCTTTTCAATTTCAATGAGTGCAACATGAAAAACTTCGTCATTGAATGTTGCTTGTGAATTAAATGGTAAAAACACTTATTAGTATTTATCTATTATAGGTATATATATGCTACCGCGGAGTTTTTCAGGTATTTTTATTCTACACATTTCTTGACTACATGATATTGTTCCATCTTTAACGGTTTAGACAGCGTATTGCAAGAGAGTTCGCTGGCGGCAAACTTGTTCCGATTAGATTCACTATTATGGTCACTGCTTATTGCTTATGTTACTTAACGTAACAANCGCTGGCGGCAAACTTGTTCCGATTAGATTCACTATTATGGTCACTGCTTATTGCTTATGTTACTTAACGTAACAAAATATATACTAAAACCTGGCCAGAGAACGTAGCTATGAATTACAAAAAAACACGTAAATCGGATACCTGGTTCTCGAGTGATAAGCGCACTAACAGACAGGTGGAGGGAGAGGCGTTGAGTTTTATAATATGTATAGATGTATAAGTATGCATTACTCCACATAATACAAGACGTTTCCAATATTTTATTGCTACATGAATTTTAGAGGTTTCGTTTTTATAAATGTATTTTTTCAAATAATTTTGTGGTATTCAGATAGTTAAAAAAAAATTCTGACAAACGACTTGTATTAAATAGTCTGCTTTTGTGTTTCAAGATCGCGAAAATAATGTACATAAAATTAAATTCGGCAATTTTTTTGTCATTTAAATGTAGGATATTTATGAAATTAAAATGCTGTCAGGTAAAAATATGTTAATTTTAGAGATTCTATTAGATAATTTCAAGTAAAGATGGAAGCGAAAGTTATCGTGTCTCTACTCCGGCGTTTCTCCATAATAATGTGGTAAAATTTTTAGAAGTTAGAAAATCTGTAACATTACTACGAGGCAGGCCTTAAGCAAAGTTTTCTATTACACAATTTTGCATTATACGAAAGAGGCATGAATGGATGAGGTAATAAATATATTTATTTTTTTTAGAAAACACAAATTCTTTAAATTATATTACACAAAGACCTAAGAATAGTTCTAAATATTTCGTCTAGTTATTTTACACAAACAGTGCTGTGCATCTTTCGTGAGTAGGTACCCCAACTAAAATTTTCTCACCTAAAAATCATTTTATCAATTAGTTTTTTTTGNTGTGCATCTTTCGTGAGTAGGTACCCCAACTAAAATTTTCTCACCTAAAAATCATTTTATCAATTAGTTTTTTTTTGCAACTTACATATCCAGTCATACAAAGAGGAGCTAGGTTGTATAAATGATGCGTATTGAGGATGTATCTAATAACTGTTTACTTGTTTGGGGGTGGTACCGAAGAACCACTGTTATCTGTAGAAGTACTATACTTTCCACCCCCCAAGACCGGTGTTTAGAAATGTTCCTATTGTGTTGTACTCTCACCTGACTCTCACTTCATATTTTTCGCTGTTCCTTCTGCTGCTACTGCTGCTGCTNTTCCTATTGTGTTGTACTCTCACCTGACTCTCACTTCATATTTTTCGCTGTTCCTTCTGCTGCTACTGCTGCTGCTGTCAGCAATAGGCTCTCACACAGTGGCGGTGCGTGAGGTCGTGCTCTCGGGCACTGACCAAATATTTATACATTTTACCGAATATTTAATTTAATCAAAATTTCAAATATGAAGTATTATAGACTCAAAATTAATGCCATTTTCCTTTAACAATACTTATTAATTGGTTAAAGCTCAATTTTGTTTTTAACCTCGTGCGCATCATCTCAGTGCTCTTCTGCGTCCGATCATGGCTGCCGCTGCTCCAGCCAGTTCCTTGCGCTGGCCGGAGCCGCAAGAAAACACGGGAATCTCGCCTTTATCTGCGCCTCCTCCGTGCCTCCTCAGCTTCTGCTCGGGACAGGAAACTCAACAGCGCTGCGTGCTCGCTTCGCGCGGCCAAAAACGTTCAAACTAAACTCGTCGTCACTCGAAAATTATCTACTCAAATAATTTCAACATGTCACCGGCAAATCACTGATATTTCCTTACCATCAAGATATCATAATATTTTCTTCCTGGATATATTTCTACGTAAAACGTGTAAAACAATGGTATGTTTTGATAATTTTTCTGGAAGTGCACAGGATAAAAAGTAGCAAGCGAGAGACTTTTTTTTAAAGAGNTGTGCATCTTTCGTGAGTAGGTACCCCAACTAAAATTTTCTCACCTAAAAATCATTTTATCAATTAGTTTTTTTTGCAACTTACATATCCAGTCATACAAAGAGGAGCTAGGTTGTATAAATGATGCGTATTGAGGATGTATCTAATAACTGTTTACTTGTTTGGGGGTAGTACCGAAGAACCACTGTTATCTGTAGAAGTACTATACTTTCCACCCCCCAAGACCGGTGTTTAGAAATTTTCCTATTGTGTTGTACTCTCACCTGACTCTCACTTCATATTTTTCGCTGTTCCTTCTGCTGCTACTGCTGCTGCTGTCAGCAATAGGCTCTCACACAGTGGCGGTGCGTGAGGTCGTGCTCTCGGGCACTGACCAAATATTTATACATTTTACCGAATATTTAATTTAATCAAAATTTCAAATATGAAGTATTATAGACTCAAAATTAATGCCATTTTCCTTTAACAATACTTATTAATTGGTTAAAGCTCAATTTTGTTTTTAACCTCGTGCGCATCATCTCAGTGCTCTTCTGCGTCCGATCATGGCTGCCGCTGCTCCAGCCAGTTCCTTGCGCTGGCCGGAGCCGCAAGAAAACACGGGAATCTCGCCTTTATCTGCGCCTCCTCCGTGCCTCCTCAGCTTCTGCTCGGGACAGGAAACTCAACAGCGCTGCGTGCTCGCTTCGCGCGGCCAAAAACGTTCAAACTAAACTCGTCGTCACTCGAAAATTATCTACTCAAATAATTTCAACATGTCACCGGCAAATCACTGATATTTCCTTACCATCAAGATATCATAATATTTTCTTCCTGGATATATTTCTACGTAAAACGTGTAAAACAATGGTATGTTTTGATAATTTTTCTGGAAGTGCACAGGATAAAAAGTAGCAAGCGAGAGACTTTTTTTTAAAGAGATAACTGGGTGATATGCACATAAAATGAAAAATAAACACCAAAGTTTATTTACATGTCCTTCTTAAACCATTACCTCTCGTAATTTCCATGTCATGGTGTTTATACTTCGAAAATATTTCAACCTAATTTCATTAATATGTATTTCCTTATATGAAATTCTCAACNTGTCATGGTGTTTATACTTCGAAAATATTTCAACCTAATTTCATTAATATGTATTTCCTTATATGAAATTCTCAACCAGGCATAATCAGCTTAAGTTTGTTGAACAGATTTTGTTATTGCTGATTTTCGATAAAATTGTTTTCCTTTCTTAGCGACCCTACTTGCAGAAATATAAATATAATATAAAATTAAACATGTACGCGTTTATAATTATTACTGATAACGTTTTACGTACGGAACTGGACAATGAAAACGCACTGATGGAATCGAAAACTGTCTAAAAAATGGTGTGCTAAAATTATTTTTTTTTAAAATAGGTATTTTATTGTTGTTAAAAACATTTAAATACGCCAACCAATGAAGTTCGCGTTAGTGAATTAAATTAGGATTTCGTTTCGATCGCTGATATTGTAAGGGAGTTATAATGAAAAAAATGATTGTCCTTCCTTGAAGTTGAAGCACGTCGACGTGCGTGGTAAGAAGCTTTGTTCAGATATCACCGCCGTCCTGATGTAGTGCGTGTTTTTGTCTGTAGCGGAGTGTACGCGAACAGGAGAAACGAGGGTTCGCTCTGTCGTTGTCTGCGGGTGTCGTGCACCGCCGATAGTGGCAGATTAGCGGGTCTTGCTCCCCGGGTACCTACCCTTAAAGGCTGCGAGGCACCGGGATTAAGCAAAATTAGTTAACTGACGCCTCTTTGGCGCTAGATTTATGGATCCTTTAATGCTCGCTCCCTGTTTGGTACAGAGAGGGCAGACAGAAGGACCGAGGTATATACAACGAGNTTTGGTACAGAGAGGGCAGACAGAAGGACCGAGGTATATACAACGAGGCAGATATTTCCGTGAAACAGACTAGGAGATGATGAAAGAGTCGCTCATTCGAAAGCGGAACTGTATTTTTTTTAATTTTCTTTTAATAAACTGGATACTTACTTAAAGAGAACATGGTCAACAAGTTCGTGTTATTAAACGGCCCACCTTCCCGGAGCTGTTTCCCGCGTTTGAGGCAGGGAAGCGCGAGAGTGATAAGGGTGACATTGACACGTGCATCAAGTGCACCTTCGCCTCTACGCACGAATTATTGTACTGAAGTGTAGTGTTCTCTTCGTCACTGTTTTCGTGTGCCTATGAGACTTCAGGATGACTTTGAAATGGGACTCGATAATTTTATTGATGTAAAGTCTGCAGCAAGGTTCAACGCGGGTCCGTCGTGTATTTTTCTATGTATCTGGCCAAAATATTTGGAGATACTGTCAGCACTTTGAAGAAACAGTTTACGTCTATGTACGAGTGCTGCGAAATGGCGTTTCGATATCTTGAAAGTAATCGACAGGCATCGTCTGGAAGGTGCTTCCTTTGCGCAGNGAGTGCTGCGAAATGGCGTTTCGATATCTTGAAAGTAATCGACAGGCATCGTCTGGAAGGTGCTTCCTTTGCGCAGATCAGCGCATTCGGCGGACTTTTAATAGCTTTATGAAATAAATAAACCGTATGTCAAACTATCTGCAACGCAGTTCACGCTCCAAGTGGCCTCATGTGGTACAACGGTAAGTTATGCAAGGATTTCAAGGGAGGAGTTTTTCTTGTTGTGATTTANCTCCAAGTGGCCTCATGTGGTACAACGGTAAGTTATGCAAGGATTTCAAGGGAGGAGTTTTTCTTGTTGTGATTTACACGTATCATTAATTTGATGATGTTAGAGCCCATATTCCAGTAGGGACCCGGGCCACGAAGGGGGTTATTTGAGACAGCGGCACGCCGAAGGTGAATGTGTAATAAGTACGCTTCTGCAGCGGTTTACCATCGCCTTTCGCTGGACGAATATAAGCTAGGCCCATCATAAGGCTGGAAAAAACCCCAAAGGTTTGGCCGGTAATAGAACCCTAATAATGCGGAAGAGAGCCAATTCTGCTACCCACAGCACAGCGGAGGCCGTCGTACAATTAATTCACGAAACAGTAGTGGGCAGTATAATTCAGCAACAAGATAAGAGGCATGAAAGCATGCGCTACTTTCAGTAACGTCACTGGACCTCCACTCATGCGACACTTCTTGCAGGATTCTGAGCACTTTGGCTGTTCAAGTACCACGTGAAATTTGCTCCAGTTTTTTATAGCACTGCGGGACCAGTTCACAAAATCTAATTTTTGGTTCTGTGATAATGGTCAGTCACTAAGTTCTTTTTCATAGGTTTGCAGTCCAAATTACGTAACCTTAGTTTGTCAGCTAACACGTAACGCGTATCTACACATGCAGACCGCCCGCGAAACAAATGCCCGTAGAGGTGGAAATTTTCAGGATTTCGAAACAAATCATGCATTCCGCCTCCACGAGGGGGTTGTTCCGTTCAGGAAGGGGATGAGACATCCATTAAGGCATACGGGGTGTCAAAGCACGGGGCGGGAAGCTGGCACGTACATCACATCACGCTTCGACGGCAAAATGCCGTCAGGAAAGACGTGCCGAAGATCTGCGCCCAAGACCCGTCCTGACTGCGAAAATAGGCCACGCGGTGATGAACCCGGGG
>NQII01004252.1:74405-144494 GCA_002778355.1 Clitarchus hookeri
CCCCCCCCCCCTTCCCACCCCCTTCCCATACTCACTGCCTACCTCTTCTTCCCTTAAGGCTGTTGCCTGGTCCAGAATTTGGTATAGGGAAATACATGTTAATGAAATTAGTTTTTTTTTTTTTTAAGCCAATTTTGAAGATATAATCATGAAACAAATACCTAAGTGTGAGAAATGATACTCTCAAACTCTGTATTTAGGTAAATATAACAATTCGTTTTTCAGTAATATTTTATATCATTATTAAGTTTTCTGATATTTCCAAGAAAAAGGCAATACATTAATGTTACGAAAAGCTTCGATAGCAAAGATGCACGTATTTCTCTGCTCAAAAAGTCCCTGGTGGTATATATTTAACAGGAACGCCAAAAAAAAAACTAATTTCATTATCATTTATTTTCCTATACCAAATTCTCAATCATGCTACAGCCTTAAGGGTGCTCAAGTGCCAAAAATGATTTTCGTTATTTTTAGGATATGTTATAATTTGGTTTTATTTCATTAAATAGTACTTTGATAAAAGTATCGAAAATCATGGAAAATTAATTTACAAAAATTAATGATGGAAAATGCAATAATTACTGATTTATATATATTGACACAAAAATTTNGCTCAAAAAGTCCCTGGTGGTATATATTTAACAGGAACGCCAAAAAAAAAACTAATTTCATTATCATTTATTTTCTTATACCAAATTCTCAATCATGCTACAGCCTTAAGGGTGCTCAAGTGCCAAAAATGATTTTCGTTATTTTTAGGATATGTTATAATTTGGTTTTATTTCATTAAATAGTACTTTGATAAAAGTATCGAAAATAATGGAAAATTAATTTACAAAAATTAATGATGGAAAATGCAATAATTACTGATTTATATATATTGACACAAAAATTTNATGGAAAATTAATTTACAAAAATTAATGATGGAAAATGCAATAATTACTGATTTATATATATTGACACAAAAATTTAAAAATTGTGCATAATTATCATGTATCGCTGCAGTTCAAATTAATAGTTAATGTAATAAGAATAAATTGAAGAAATTATATGGAATTTCTTCCAATGGTTCAGCCATTTTTTTTATTTTAATTTTTACAATAAATTTGAAATCTATAATAGCCAGAAGTTAAACCCTAATCGCAGGTGAACAAAATACCACACTTAAAAGAAATTTCTTCCTTGGTGTTCTTAAATCTTCACAAACATTTTAGCTGAAACCAAACACTGTGCTCGTATAAATTTTCAAAAAATTTTTGGCGCAAATCTTAAGGTTAACACGCTAATAAACTACTAATAAAAAGCATGCAAGAGTTATTTTTAAACTTATTTGGCATTTCTATCAAATATTTATTGATATTGTATCGCAAAACCGCAAAATAACTTTAAAATTCAGAAAAAGTTTAGGCACTTGAACAGCCTTAACCGTGCACAATATACACACTCGCTCTCTCTCTCACACACTAGAGCACAGCTTTGGCCGCCCTATCTCGGGACTCGGCAAACACAAGCATACGCGCAGACAAAGGGAATCGTTTCTATGCACCGCGTGTGGGAGGAACCCGTTCCTCCGTCCCCCCTCCCCCCACGCTAAGGTTCGCCATAAACCCCGTATCCACGCACGCTCAAAGGCAATTTTTATCCCGTTGTCCCGCGACAGCGATACACGCGTTGTCGCCACCGCAAAGTGCCCTTATTTGTAGGGCGCGCAGAAACGTAAGCTGGTCGTGCGAAGGGATCTCGTACACCTTACCGCCTGTCTCTCCATGGAGAGTTTCAGAAAAATACTTGAACGTGCTCCACCGGGATCTTTCCATTGTAACGTCTTCCAGCGTCTTGCATTTCGAACGTAAACATAAAACTAGAAAGAAAAAGTTATAAATTGGAAATAATTAAAAAACTTGCATTGAAATATTTTTATTCACTTTATCCCATATTCAACTACCTCTAACTAGCTTTCCCCACTGATGGAATGAAAGTCAGCGTTTTAAGTAGTACGTAAGTTCAGCGGAGTCTATTGTCACATAAAATGTAATAGCAAATAAACAATTTGAATTTTTTTATGTCAGGAAAATAACCGTGTGGTGGTTTACAAACTACGCGAAATCTTAACTTAAAATAAAAATTCTGCAAACGACAATGGCGTACAGAACTTGAACCCGGAACCTCAACCACGGAAGTTGCAGTTACAAAGTACAAATACGTAACTTGTCATAACACAAAATTCTCGCCGCGTGTGTTGTGAGGTGTTAAACTTGTAAGCGAGTCTTAACAGCCCTTGCCGCCACATCTTTGCACTCTGTGGAATATTTTAAGTAAGGCTGGTCCTTGAAAACTGTAACACTGATAGAAATTCCTCCTTTCTCTTATATCGCGAGGACATCCGGGAATAAACAGTTGTAGCTATGACTATAGTGCACGCAGATGTGAATTACAATAACTTATTTGGAGTTGCGTCTTCTTTTAACACTTCATTACATTCCGGCCTAGAATCGTTTCGCAGCTGATTCTCTTTACGCGTAGCTTTTTAACATTTTGGCTAACCTAGTGGTAGCCTAAGTGATGAAAAATGTACACCTACAAACTATTAACGGCTTTAGTACTCATAATTTTTCTGGCAGAAGTTGACGTCATGATGTCCTAAGAGGACGCCCAAATAATAACAGCCATGTTAGGCAGCTGTAACTTCACTTAATAACGCAGGGATACATTTGGAAGTGCTCTAAGAAACGGAGAATTGCATAGGTAATAAATTCTAGTAGGTTAAGTACATGAGCTGCATAAACTAACAAATATAATGTTCAATATATAGACAACTGTTTGTATGCTGCTCGTGTTCCTTGATATATTTGCTACATTCTTTATTGTATGGGCCACTAGGTCGTTTGTTTTTCAGACGCCATAGAATTATGCAACATTCACATGTACAATTAGTGGTAGTTAGCCATTTGATAAAAAAAATGTTGTGTGAAGACTCTGCGGTCTACTAGGAGCACAGGAACCTAACTTGAGACATTAATTCCAGCAACTGGAACTCACGTGGCCTAAGAGGTGTTGAAGAGAACGTTTTGTGAATGATTGATAGTTGTTCCTTCATACTGAGTTTGTCTTCTCTTGTTCCATTCTAGAGGCTTTCGCCGAACGGTACAGGCCAGTGGAAGATTTGACGGGTGTTAGCGTTGGCAGGTGAGGTTTCTCTCGGTACTCCCTTTTTCTTCCGCCCTGTGATTCCGCCGTTGCTACATGCTCACCTCATTTGACCCTTACCGGGTGACAAAGTCTATGGCTATTGTTTTTTTTTAACTCTGATAAAGCACGAAGTGGACAGATTTAGGCCGCCGAGGACATCGTGGTTTTGAAGGGCCGATGAGGATGAAACGAGGTTAGTATGTAGCAGTGCCGGAATGCAAGGGCGGGGGAAACGGGAGATCCCCGAGAAAACCCGCCNGATGAAACGAGGTTAGTATGTAGCAGTGCCGGAATGCAAGGGCGGGGGAAACGGGAGATCCCCGAGAAAACCCGCTGACCAGCGGCATCGTCCGTCACGATTCCCACATGCGGGAATCCAGGAGCGACCCCGCCGGAATCGAATCCAGTCCGCCTAGTTGGGAGGCGCGTGGTCTGACTACTACACCACCACGGCCCCTTTCAGGATGAAAGTTGACGAATAATATTACGAGTTATAAACTTTTCTTGAAAATACTGAGCTATTGGGTAGTTCTTCGTTTGAGGTAGAGGTTACGTAGGACCATGTGGCAGCGTTTCTTCAGGGTCTCGGGTGGAACAGAGCTACGCTCTCCAAGGATGGTGCAGACTGTGCGCCAAGTCATCGAGCGGGGCGTTTGATATGCAGACCTAAAGCTGGCACGAAGTGCCGGCAACAAGGGATCACCCGGGGGGGGGGACTTATCTCTGCCCGCTGGAGCATCCCCTCGCGTGTTGTCTTAACACCTCGCTTGCCATGCACGGAGCGGGTCCTCCCGCTAAGGAGAGGAGACGAAGAGAGGAGACGTGCCCGACGACGGAGACGACGACGAGAGGAAAAAAAAAGAAAGCTCCGCCGGGGACGGTCTTAGGAACGTCTTAGCATTCCTAATCCTCTTATTAGGTCGTCCGTGCGCGGGTCTCGCAAGCAAGATTGTGGGCTGTAGGAGGGAAATCCAAACCAAACATTGTCCAAGATATTGCTCTTCTTTAACAACTCGGGTCAACAACCGGGGAGAGATTAGCAGGCCTCGGCGCCGGGGCGATAAACCGTGATGAATGGCTGGAGCGGGATCGCGTGCCGTGCTGAGGCGGTAATAAGCCTGCGCTCGCGTCCCAGCCGTACTTCCACATTACCACCGAGAGCCTTATTGCAGTGTTACTTAAGGCTAGGATTAGATAACCCTATTATTTTGTTTGTTAATTTTGACCAGGGTAGTAATAGTTATGTTCTTTAAATCTAAAGAATTTGGCGGTGTTTTAGTCTATTCGGAGGAATTTGCCTATTAATCGATAGTCCGCGATTAATTCTTCTTTAATTTGTAATCAGTATGTATACCGCCGTTATAAGTTTATTTAACAAGATTTTAATTTACTAATTTTTTAAATATAATTTATGGTTTGAAAGCAGTGAGAATTTTGTGTAGGAAAATACATGTAAATGATTTTTTTATTTTTTTTTGTTAAAGACAGTTGTGTACCACCGGGAACTTTTTTGAGCACAAATCTACGCGCTTCTTTGCAATCGAAACCTGTTTCCTGGAAAGGTCGGGAAACTTAAAACTTAAATAAAAAGTTACTGAATACCAAATTGTCATATCTGCCTCGATATAGAGCTTCAGAGCATCATTTCTCACACATGGGATTTTGTTTCAAGTTTATATCTTCGAAATTGGCTTGAAAAACCTAATTTCATTTACATGTATGTATTTCCCTGTACCAAATTCTCACTGCTTTCATAGAAAGCAGCAACCTTAAGGTAGATCGAGAGTGTTTTCAAATGTAACACTGAACCCGACTGACTGCACATCATTCAGAACTCATTCAAATGTATTGCGCGCACTACTAAAATCGCTAGAAATATCCAATTTATGTTGCATCTGAAAGAAGAATTCATATATTTTGTAAAACTGTAAAATATGTTCACTAGAATTAAGTTATTAAAAAATTTTAAAAATCAATTAATAAGAGTATTTTTTACCAAATTTTAAGCATATTTCCATTGCAAGTGCTTTAGAAAGCACATTTTACGAAGAAAAAAACTTAATTATGCAATACCATCAAAACAATTATTTTGATTATATGTGATATTAAATTGGTAATAATGTTTACAAATATGTAAATATGTTTAATTAATTTTATGCACATTTATTTAAGTAATATAAACTATCATTATCTTGGCTGATATAAATGTACAGAAAATCTATTATTACCAATAAGTTGTTTGTAAACATTATTAGTTTCTTATTATACATACACCCAGAGCAATATTAGATGGTCTTGCTTGTTGAAGGGGGAGTGATGTTTGCAAAATGCACTTTATAAAGCATTCAAAATTGAAATACGCTTAAATTTTAACTTAAAATAGATTCTTATTTATTGATTTGTTTTAACATTTAGGTAAATAAATTCAAAAAAAAATTACAGTGTCGCCAAATATAGGCTGTTCACGGTAAATTGAGCACTTTCTAAACCTCTGCTCACTATCTAATTTCGTCCGCCAATTTGTATCCTTCCAACAAATGGAAAGTTAACTTTGCCATAGACCACATCACTTTATTCATGCGTTACTCACGTGTAACTGCGGAATTGTCACGAATGTAAATATGATACTAATATTCTAATTCTCACATTTATGCGTATAAAACAAACAGAAAATAAATATACCCACTGCCCACAACACTAAAAAGGCCCACTTCTAATACGACGCTAACGAACGGAACTATTTTCCCCGCCTCGTTGCCAACTTAACAGGAAGCGTGCTAATCGGAGTTTTCGTTTAAATACACGCAGTTAAAGGCAGTAATTTTTTTTCAAAGGTTGATTTCAAAAGAGCTCACTTTATCAGGAACAGTCTGTATACATATATTCATTCTTCTTTCAAATACTACATGATTCGTACATTTCTGGCAATTTCGCTGGTGCATGAACATTTTTCTAATGAGTTCTGCATGCTGAACAGTCGGGTCCAGTACTCCATTAGAAACTACTCTCCTTCTATCTTAAATCAGCAGCGACAACACCGCATATTCGGCATTTCTTCTCACGGGCGTTCGGACGCTCGTGTAAACAATTATAAGCGATTTACAGTCAACTTGCTTTTATAAATTAAGGTTTCAAGGATCAACTTGCGGTCTATATCTCTATGCACAAGTGTCTGCAATTCACTTATAAAACCTCACTACTAACCTCGACCCGAACCGCACACATGCAATCAACTTTTCGATTACGTGGACCGATTTCTTTGAATCCTGGTAATTACAGGGTATGATAAAGATATGGAACGCAAGAAAATTGTTCGAAAATTTACCAAATAATTGTACACGCTTATCGAAAAAGTACGAATGATTAAGCCTTTTCCCTTGCATGCATGCAGTTTTCCTACATTTGTTTATTAAATAGTCAAATATGTAGTTAAGTAAAATATATTTTCATTTCATTTTATTTCCCAAAAAATATCTATAAACTGAATGCATAATAAATAATAGAACTAAGCACCACTTTTTAAACATTTCATTCGAAACTGAATCACTTTGACCATTAAATTTTATTTTCGTAAAATTCATATAGGTTAAAATGACTGAAAATTCATAAATTTAACTGCTGTCAACAGGTACGTAAAGATCACGTAGAGCATTCCGTAGAAAGCACAAGGGCGAGAGTACAAAAAAAAAAGGATGAGTAATAAAACAAAAGACACAGCGAAATGCAACTAGATTTACAATGGCGCATATTCGAAACAATAGTTAATTCAGTCGCATTTCAGCGAGAGATTAAGATAACACTTAACATTGATTTAGGATGTTATCAGATTTCGACAAATTTTCCTTCCCTGTAAATTTGGCAAAAACAATCTTGAATTTGATATATTTTTACATTTATGCATTAAACATATTTTCGAAGTTATACTTCTTTTTTATCTTGCATGTTTTTATTTTAATATAGTTTTTTTTTTTACTTAAAATGTAATCACATTGGCTTGGAGAGTATGCCTCGTGTAAAAATAAAAATTATAATTATGTTTTGTTTCTATTATCTGTAATAATTACCTAATTTTAACGTAATTCCCTTCTACGTCATTAGTTTTGTGGAATATAGTTTAATATTTATGAATCCAAAAAAATGTAGTTTTAAGCTTTATAACAAACCACTTTAACTTGATCATAACACGAATCATTTTGTTAGCAGTGGATTATACCTACATTGCTTTGGATATAAATTAAAAAAATTTCTATAGTGTTCTGTTGCAATTAAGTTTTACATTTTGAGTTTTTATGACAGCGATCTGAGAATTTTTTTGAACCACATGACGAAGTTTGCTCGTTTTCAATTTTCAACCACATTTCTGTTACGAAATGTAATAAAACGTGATGTATGAGCACTCAGCTATATTAACTGGACAAATATGAAGTTTCGTCAGAATTGATCTGGAAGTTCGACCACAATTTTACCCTTTCCCAACTGTAGGGAACACGCTGTATTCCGCTGCACAAGTAGTGTTCAAACTCGTTTTATTTGAGTGTGCAGCATATCACGTCGGTAACGATGATGACTTGAATACTCCGGAGGTAGCACTGAGAATACTGGGCCTCCCGCCTGGGCGAGCCGGGTTCGATTCCCGGTGGGGNACTTGAATACTCCGGAGGTAGCACTGAGAATACTGGGCCTCCCGCCTGGGCGAGCCGGGTTCGATTCCCGGTGGGGCCGCTTCCGGATTTTCGCATGTGGGAATCGTGCCGGACAATGCCACCGGTCGGCGAGTTTTCTCCGGAATCACCAGTTTCCCCGCCCTTGCATTCCGGCGCTGTTCCGTACTCACCTCGTTTTACCATCATCGGCTCTCCAGAACTCGATGTTAAGAGCCGGCCAAATCTCTCTTTTCCACTAAAATCCTTATTTTTTTACAGTTTTTCCTTCATCACTGCACAGTGTTGATTATTCACAATTTTTTTATTGAAAAATTAGGTAGATTACATATTCCTATGTCGAAGAAATAAAAAGTACACTTGTTAAAACAAACTGCTGTATAATTTAGTTTGCCCTTGCTTAAATAACTGAGTAATTTTATTTCGTATACCTTGAATTAAGTATCAAGGCCTTTATAAGCTAATGTAACAACTAATTTAATTTTTCTTCGAAAAATGTATTTCACTTAAGCAAACTTAATAACCCGCCAGGTCTTCGCGACTCTGCAGTCTACGAAATACCTGCGTTACGTCTTACGAACAGTTACGAAGAACGTTGTCAAATATGTAAGTCGATGCCAGTTTAAGTTTGTAACTTTCAAGTTCGGGTTTTATTAAACTTGCTTGGTGTACGATCTTCAGCACAGGATTCGGAAGAACAGCCAAATTCTATCTTAAAAATTTGATTCACACGGTAAATAAGTCACTTTACTGAACAGTAATAAAGCTTGAATAGCAAGAAAAATTTCTCGCCTTTAGTAAACATTGTTACCTATTTTCAACAGTATCTGCAATAGGATGACTTATAATCTCGGGTATCGTGTTTGTACTCAAGATGCCATTCATTTGTAGGGCTATATTAAACACTAACTGTATTAGGATATTAATTATTAAGTGCCTAAAAATGTTGCAGTTTTTCTCAGCGGACGTTACACGCCAGNCACTAACTGTATTAGGATATTAATTATTAAGTGCCTAAAAATGTTGCAGTTTTTCTCAGCGGACGTTACACGCCAGGGCACATGTTTTTATCATTAACAAAAACTGATACTTCACGTGATGAAGGAATTTTTTTAAGTTTATTCTTAACAACTACGTTGTAACAACTCTTTACGTAAAAAAATTTTTTTTTTTCGAGAAATTATTTTGCTACACACCACTGCTTAGAAATAGAAATACAGATAGTCAAGCATTATCCTAAATTTATATAAAAAAATATCATACAGAAAAATTGAGCACACAATGCTATTTCGTTAAATTTCTTCATGAAAAACAAATTTTAATTCNAAAAAATATCATACAGAAAAATTGAGCACACAATGCTATTTCGTTAAATTTCTTCATGAAAAACAAATTTTAATTCACATAATTTAGAAAAAATTTCGTAAATACGTATTTTTAGAATTCTTCACAGAATTCTAACTGAATAGTTTTGTTTCAGGTTATCCGTGTGTACTCGGAATCATACAGGTAACTCTAATCAAATCCACCCTTCTTATCGTTCTTCAAATCAAGCTTTTGAACGAGAAACTCTATAGATGGTGTGACGGTGCAATTATTGTGAAATTATATGTTAATAATTTAACAGTTATTGCAGTTCACTGGGTTGCTTACCTCGTAGATACATGTACTGCAAGATCGCAGTATCGCCATTTGGTGCCACTGAACAAAGATTTTTGAGTACAACACCTGTCCATAGCAGTTAAAGTAAATCTTGTATACTACGAGTGGAAGTTAATGCGAGAAGAGGTAATAAAAGTGCGTGGAAANCCATAGCAGTTAAAGTAAATCTTGTATACTACGAGTGGAAGTTAATGCGAGAAGAGGTAATAAAAGTGCGTGGAAATCGAAAAAAGTTTCATTGAAACAGTTTTATTTCAGAAGAGTTAATTCAAGGCGACACACATAAAAGCATGCACAAGCACGAATACAGGAACTCGACAAATTTTGAATTCATTAAACACAATTCCTAATGCGTACGATTCAGTGATTATCATATAATATAACTAATTAAAATTATATTTGAGATATTGGAATGTTTACTGGAATAGCGAAAAACTGCGGCTTGATAGGTTGGCAGCCATTCTACATCAGAGAAGCTTACCCCGTTGATTGGGCGTCTTAAAACAAATACACTAAGAAATAATTTGCACACTTACTACGCCAGTGTATACGTACAGTGAGAAAGCGCAAATGGTAAGTTATTTTTGTATACATCCGTGGTAGCGTTCCTATATTTGCTCAGCAAAGAGTCAAATGCGTATGGAAGTCCCCAACTTTTAATAGTAGTAGTGCTAAAAATTCCTATATTTGCAGCCTGAGATGTGGTGGTATTTTCTTACTGTGTGTAGGTTAAAATCATATTTTTACAGTTCAGGAAGATTTTAACCTATACGTCCACATATCAAGTTCCAAATATTGGAATATTTAGCGCCGCTACTATAAAAAGTTNCGTTCCTATATTTGCTCAGCAAAGAGTCAAATGCGTATGGAAGTCCCCAACTTTTAATAGTAGTAGTGCTAAAAAATTCCTATATTTGCAGCCTGAGATGTGGTGGTATTTTCTTACTGTGTGTAGGTTAAAATCATATTTTTACAGTTTAGGAAGATTTTAACCTATACGTCCACATATCAAGTTCCAAATATTGGAATATTTAGCGCCGCTACTATAAAAAGTTNAGGAAGATTTTAACCTATACGTCCACATATCAAGTTCCAAATATTGGAATATTTAGCGCCGCTACTATAAAAAGTTGGAGACTTCTATACGTATTTGACTCTTTACTGAGCAAATGTAGGAACGCTACCACGGATGTATGGTAGACAACTTTACCATTCATGATTTCTCACACTGTACGCGTACGTTTGGTGTGGCAATTTCTGAATAATTTCCTTGTTTCTAAACTTCCACCACGGTTGTGAGATAGAATACTCGATCTGCGAGAACGCGACGTCGTCTTGCAGTTCGCACACCGCCTACCACTTTCCACCGCCGCTACCTCGAGGCCATCAGCGCAGCTCCTCCCGAGAGGGGAAATGAGTAAAAGCGAAGCAAAAGTATTTATTATCTAATATCCTGCCGCCTTCGCCAGCGACCTCGCCGGCAGGGAAAATTATTTCTGCCGCTATTTTCGAGCGAGAGCATCGCCCGAATTCACCGAAACGTGTTTCACGAAGAGTCAACGAAGTTTTCCCCCTTCTTCCCATTCGACGAACCTCCTCCAGAATTTATTTTTTTCGATTGCAGCCGCGGAGACTTTGCGCTGCTTGTCTCCGATGCAGGTCAGAGCTGGGCGGGGGGCAGGGGGGACCACCGACAAGACCAAAGACGAGGGGGGGGGGCCGGAAACTGCCGAGAAAGACCGATGGTGAGAGGGGCCGGAAACTGCCGAGGAAGACCGAATGCTTGGGGGGCGCGCGCGCCTTCGGTAGTTTGAAAAGATGGAATAGGCGACGAGAAAGTGGTTTTGTGGAGCGAAAAGGGGAGTGGGGGAGGGCGAGAGGTTGAGGGGAGCTCGACGGGAACGACACGCACGCCGGCGGCAAAACGTCGTCAATCGAGTTACGGGCCAGAAAACAGCTCTGAAAATATGAGGAGCAGTGAAACCATCTTTTCGCCCCCTTCTACCTCTCCGCGGAGCGGAGTTTTCATTCAATTAAAGGCGCTCGTCAGTCCGTTGCAAACGCGGGCACGCGAGCATCGCATACCGTTAATTTTATTCTGCTGTTCCCCCATTTTCACTCGGTGATTCAGATGCCAACGCGAAAGTTCAGCGAGTTCAATGACCTGTAGGCTATATACTCCATTGTCGTATGTAAAATCATGCAAATATCACTGTTCATTGGTTGCTTGTTGTATTAGCGGAATACGGTGATTCGATCTGCATTTTACTGTGGATTTATTATTCGCTCAGAGTTGTCCAGGAGGTGTAAACTAACAGGTGGACCAATAGTATTACCAATACAAACGTACGATGTTTCGAATTCTAGCTTGTCCCGAAATGAAAACCCGAATTTTTCAGGTCTCTACTTATGGGGGATCGCTAATGCAAATTTTTTGACGTTTCAAGGTCACGTCTAACCACACGGCGGGCATTCTCAAAGCTGCAACACGCATACCCGGGAAGCTGAATTTCTCGCAAATTTGATCTGTACGTGATGGAAGTCAGTTGCAGATGTCACTTTGCATTTTTTTTTCCTTTCCCTTAATGTAACTGCGCAGAAATGCATATTTATTTTCTCTTTGAATATGTGAAGTGAAAAAAATGGCTGCTGTAGAAAATAGTTTTTTATATTTCTAAGAAAAAAAATTGCATTCCCAGGCCATTTATTTGCTTGCATAGGCTTTTACGCGCAAATGTCGATTTTTACATACAATATNAAAAAATTGCATTCCCAGGCCATTTATTTGCTTGCATAGGCTTTTACGCGCAAATGTCGATTTTTACATACAATATTTTAAAAGGCAGGCCTCCTGAAAGGTTATGGATAACACCTGCTGCATGTGTCCTCAAAACGTTGTGTTAAATCGACTGCTGTAACTATGTCATTTAACAGTAACATACACATTGCAATTTAAAATATTAAAAATTCACCTAAAATAATTAAAGTTCCTAGATTTTTTACTGTCTGCATTTGTGATAGGATATTGCAATTGTAATGAAGTGGTAGGTAGCATGGATGAAAATTTAGTATTTGACGATCAAGTATGTTAATATTGGAATAAAGAGTTAGCACAGAAGAAAATTTTTTATTTGACAATTAAATGCATTTAGAGTTCTAGGACTGATAATATATTTTTTATTTATTTCCAATGTATTATTTTCTTTTAGTTTAAAGAATTGACTACTCCATAATGACCTGTAAGGGAATATGGTTTACATAAATAATATAACTATCGTCGTTGCTATGGTCAGAATTTGAAAATGTACGACCACCTTTCGAGATAGTTAGCTCATTCCATGGTAACCTGTTTTATAATTATTTATAAAGGTCATATCTACATGTAAATATACCTTTCCTTTGACTTGATTTTGAATCCCCGCCATATTCATTTAAATAAATAACCAACACAGCTTTAATTTATGCATGCTTACAAGTCTACTAACTAAAAATATATGGATCACCTAATTAAAGAGAGTAAAGTATTTATCAGTGTAAATTCTACAATAAGAGAAAACTCCATAGGCTCATGGAACATGATGCCATTTATGTCGTTATTTCAGGAAGTATAGCTTGTGATTACATGTAAACTATATATATGTATATAAATATATATGTGTTTGTCACAAACAATTGGTCCACTCTTATATGCTGTACAGCGTTCACTGTTATGCTGGATTTACAATACCATGACGAACATGCTCCGACAATCGGACAGGAAATGTCCATCCGACAATATCCGCCACCAATATGTGTTCAGTGTTTACAATACTCCGACAGTTCCCATCCGACAAGCGTATCGTAGCTGTCGGCACATTTTCAAATGGCCAGTAATATGCTATATTTTCTCCTTGGAATGCATAGAAATCACAATATATTGTACACCATTTTGTGGTGAAAACAGTCGAAAGCTATCTAAATATACTATTCTCCATCATTATTTATTTCCGTTACATCAACAACCAGGCATCTTTCTTCTACACAATTATCAGTATATACCTGTAACATATTTTTAGAGTAAAATTTCCCACAGCAGTGACATATGCACGACATTTTGTTTTGTAAGGTTGTGTTTATGTTATTATTTATACTACCCAGCGAGCCCGACTACGACAAAAGTAGAAATAGAATCTACTTTTGTCGCCTGTCGGAGCCGTGATTTTGTCGGGGTGACCTTGCTTCTGATTGGCTGTTGAAATATTTACGTCGTCGGTGTCNCGCCTGTCGGAGCCGTGATTTTGTCGGGGTGACCTTGCTTCTGATTGGCTGTTGAAATATTTACGTCGTCGGTGTCGGGGCTGTGATGTCGGACTGTCGTGGCATTGTAAATCCAGCATTAGCCGGCCGTCTGTCAATACAATGCCACAGAATACGTCAGTGTAAACAGAAACGAAATGGTATGGCAGTTCCTTTGATGTATGAGAACTCGATCGCCCTAAGGCAGCGCGAAGCTGTGGAAACGGGCCTTGAGCCTGATTGGCTATTTCACGTTACGGAATATCCCATATTGGCCGGGCACGTCAGCCACCAGGAGCAGATTGGTGAACGGCATTCCGCCATATTGCTGGCCGGTGTGGCCATTTTGCTGGCGTGCAGTGGCTGTAGTTTCGCAGTACGCGCCACCGTTTCACATCCGTATTCCTAATTCACTCACGCACTCTGCTCATNTGCAGTGGCTGTAGTTTCGCAGTACGCGCCACCGTTTCACATCCGTATTCCTAATTCACTCACGCACTCTGCTCAGATAAAACATACACAGACAATAACACTAACGATGCAAACAACACACAAAACACACACGAACGACGACACGCCACAACATCAAGTACAAGAACACAGTCGCGTACCAAGCCCTNTATAAAACATACACAGACAATAACACTAACGATGTAAACAACACACAAAACACACACGAACGACGACACGCCACAACATCAAGTACAAGAACACAGTCGCGTACCAAGCCCTCTGTCTCCTTCGGGTGGGCAGGGTTGTGGTGTAGGGTGGAAACAGAGGCGCCGTTTTTTAACTCCATAACGTACAAGTATTTAACCATTTGTTCTTCCTAAATTCTATTTCCAAGTTCCATAAATTCTTTCTCTGTGAAGTTTATTTAATCAGAACTGTGTAATGACGCCGCCTCGGATGGCCATTTGGCTAAGTGGGGTTTAAAGTTTTCCAAATTTTCTTCTTCTTGTTTCCTTAAGTACTCTGTGCAAATGCTGAGCTGAGCGTGTCCTTATCANTCCATAACGTACAAGTATTTAGCCATTTATTCTTCTTAAATTCTATTTCCAAGCCCCTTAAATTCTTTTATTTGAAATTTATGTAATCAGCTCTGAAGGACACCGCCTCGGATGGCCATTTGGCTAAGTGGGGTTAAAGTTTTCCAAATTTTCTTCTTCTTGTTTCCTTAAGTACTCTGTGCAAATGCTGAGCTGAGCGTGTCCTTATCAATTGTCTTTCCGCACGTAACACGATTTACAGTCCGACCTGTTATTTTGGGTAGTAATATAATAAATTATTTTTATCCACAAAAATTACCGTTGATTTGATGAAGAGTAACCCTAGGGTCTCGGTAAAATGTAATGAAGCAACGAAATTTTAGCGCAAAATTTTCATATATTCTTTTCCCGAGCATATTCCTCGGTCAGGGTGTTAATTAAGGGGTCGCTGAAATTAACGTCCCTTTTATTTATGCATTTAGTAGTAACGTAAGTTACTTCGAACGATTCTCACAGAGGAAGGATACGCATTGACCTGAAAAATAAATTTTGAAGGGCTCTACCAAAAATGTTGATTTATAATGAAACCAACCACTGGGAGGCCTGAACGTGCACAACATTCTTCCAAAAATAACTCACTTCGCTGAGGAACGAAGTCAAAACACACATGCACACAATCCCTCACGAATTCACCCCCCGCCACATGATCAGCTGAGGAAATGGTTGCGGGGGTATCGGCGGTTACCGATCCCTGCCCACGCACGTCTGTTTTAATGGCCCCGGTGGTGGCGAGATGATATTGTTTCCTTTTTTTTCGCCCCTCCCCTCGCCCTGGTGCCCCACGCAGCGGTTCACAAATATGCCGCCATTATTTATCGGTTTACGGCGAGGGGGGGAGGGGGTGGTGCAGGGCAATGGCTCGCGGTGGTTTTGCGGCGCAGGCTTCGCTCGTCCGTGGCCGAGTTCGCGGTGTGCCACTTTTACGGTTTATCAAGTTATTTGTAATTCATAATCGCTTCGCATTTTCCGAGTTGGCCAGAGTTCGAGAGAGAAAGATAGAGAGAGAGTTTGTGAAGGGATAGGGGACGACGTGGAGAGAGAGAGATAGGGTTACAAACCGTAAAATATTCCCGCGTGCAGGCTGCAATAGTGTTGGCGATGGGGGGAAAAAAAATTTCCTGTCGCAGGGGCAAAGGGGGAGGGACTAAAATGCTTAGGATGCAATCGCCCGAGCGTTTCCAAAACACAAAGAGATTTTAAAATTTTGCGGAGGGCGGAATTTGTTGGTCGGAGTGTTTGTCCCCCTCACCCCTTTTCTGTGCCGCGGACACAAGTACCCCCTCCCCCTCTCCTCCTTCATTCCCTTGTCAAATTGTGTGTGTGTTATGTGGGAGGGAATTAAAACCGCAAACGCTGGAAGTAATGAGTGATATGCTATCCGGCGACGGGATTTTTTTTTTTGCACGGCCATCGTCACAAAGCTTTGTGTTTCTAATTACATTGAAAATGAAGCCGTCGTATGTGTGGGGTTTTTCGCGGAATAATAACCGTATTATGTTATGCACTTGTGAAAAAAAAATGAATTTATTTTTATTATTCTTCGGCTGACCATTATGTTGGGCTTGTACCAGTAAATCGCTTTCAGAAAATACGCTTCTACGATGTTTTTCCATGGTCAAACCTCGCTTATAGCTTAACTGATTGTGTGCTGGGGATCACAAGCATGCAAGTTCGTGTAAAACTTTGTACATGATGTATCCCAATTTTGTATTCCCTTGTTCCTTGTCGAGCTCCTCAGAAAATCTTCAGATCGTGTGATAAGAACGAATCTTTATCCGAAAATCATCGAATGAGCTCTTTAACACGCAGTGTTAGGTTACAGGTTTCAAATGGCGGTCGTTAATTTTTTAAATAATACTCTCTCAGTTCCCGAATGTCTGACTGTCAAGAACTATATATTATAGATACCCCCATTAAATTGTAGAAAAGTTAAGTCTCTTTTAATTTTCGTCGGAATGCCCGTATTGTATATAGTCAGGAAAATATATGTCACCAATATTTTACTTATAAACAAAATTATATATCTCACCGTATTACAAAATTATGTATTCAGATGTAGTATTTCAAAAGTTTCGAATGATGTTTTAGTTAAATGAATGTAGAGTGTCGTAATATGCCAGTGCTGCACTTGAAAATTTTACCTTCAAAATTAAATAACTTAATTCGATATGCGTTATAAATTTCAAACAATTTTTGGGTGTTTTGCGAGCATTATATTCACATTGAAACTGTGAATGCATATGAGTAAATGGTTTTTATTGCAGTCAATTAATTAGTATCCAAGCCATCACATAAGGAATTTTATCAATATTCCCAACAACCATTTTCGTCTAAAATAAAGATATTGAAAAACAAATTGTAAATATGTTCTTTAGTAGCACGAAATCTTCGAAAACGATAAGGTGTTCTGTTCCGATTTCACATTATCATTAGATTGATGGCTAACAACGCCCTTAACACTGTGAACTATTTCAAAAATGTAATTTTTAAATCAAAGAGGTCAGCATTGTGTTTCAGTTGGGCTAATTTGCTTTCATCTGATTCACTTTAAAACTCAAATCTACGGGTTGTAATGTGCAACAGCAAAAACTTGTACCCTATTATAATGTTGATGAATAATTTTATGAAAGTCCTCTTTAGCCGCGGTTCAGAATAGTTCTGTTATTTCCCATTGAACACAGTATGTATGCAAAAATATTATTTAAAATCACCGCAAATATTCGTGAATTAGTATCTGCTTATTTCATTTGTACGTTCCTCGTGAAAGTCGGAATGAAAACATATATTTAAACCAAACTGAAGTCCAATCATGTGAAGACGCAGTTCACAATTTTTTGCTTCGGCATGTTAAATTCTTCTGTTTCGTGATTACGTGTATTGTAAATAAAATGTTGCCAACCATGTCTCTAAAATTTACAAGAAATAAGATATCAAAACCAGGAAAGGTATAAAATTTCCAATATTTGCCAACATGTTAGTGATTTATGAATCTGAGAGACTTTTCCTGTTTCCAAACATCAATATATTACTAATATCTGTAGAAATATTATTACTTCCCTTAAACTCGCTGATTACACACTTGTTACTAGGTAAATTTATTCGAGTTATTTTTTCATAGATATACGATGTAAATTAACACAAGTTGCTTCAGAATTGTGCTATTTTATGACATTACAAAAATCAGTGGAACTAAAGACTCAATGGTCAAACTCATCTTCGGTTGAACCTGTTGAAGGAGTTAGCATGAACTCGTTCATATTTCCTGAACTTCTAAAAGAACTCACTCGGTTTTTACGCTGCGAACTTGAACTTTTGTTAGTTTTTTTACTTCACGAACTTTGTTATTTTAAAGTCACATTTCAAAACGTTTTTCATAAGCCTTGCTGATTTTTTTGGCTATCTCTATTGTAACTGTAACAAGATAACTTGTTGGCATCTCTCTCGTTTCCAACGGCAGATGTAAGATCTTAACTAAGTTTTCCCATTCTGAAAAAAAAAATTGTTTTAAAAATAAATAGCGAAACAATGGCAAGTGCTGTTGTAGAAAGTGTGTTTAGCACAGGTAGCGAAATTTTTACCTGCAAGAGTGGTCATTTACCAGACGAGCATTTCGTAGATGTTCACCGTTTTTAAGTAGCAGTACATTAACAGTTAACTATTTAATGGCCATACTTTTGCCTTAACATGTCTTTGTCAACAATCTTTAAGAATATTTTTCAGGCTTTCTTAATTATATAAAATGTCAAAATAATAAGTTTTAAAGTTTCTGTGAAAATGCAACGTCTTTTTGTGTTGTTAGCTTATCTGAGGTTTGTATTTTTCCCAAAAATGTCATAATTAATTTGTTGATATACATTGAATTTTAGATTTTTTAAAGTAATTATATTCTTAAAGTATTGTGCTTTTAAAAGTTCGTTTTCCACTTAATAAACTCAACATTCCATAAGTTCATTTTGACCGCGAACTTGCATAACACAGTGTAGAAATAATAAGAGATACGACGCTTCAGGTAACTTCCTAGTAGAAACGTTAAAACTCACTATCTCACGCGAGGTCTAAGATGGAGTATGCGAGGACTTAGGCTTCGACATGCACTCGCTCTAGATGAAATTCTTGTGAGTGAGATCTGTAACACCGTGGAATAATTCTGCTCGCGAATAAAGCTAACGAACTAGATAGGATGTTCCACTCTGTATATTTCTATTCGCTCTTAAGGAAACTGCGTTGTAAAACTCTAAACTTGTAGATTTAATATTTTTTTTAAATTGTTTTCTTGCTGAAAGTTATTAATGTGACGAAAGTGAAAAAGTTAACCATAGATATAATATTGCTCTTTCCTGAGAAATGTGTAATTTCTCATCTTCCCAGAGCTTTCGTTTACTAAAACACGTGCACATACGCAAACGCTGATTTTAATGAAAAAAAAAAAACACTATGATGACACCTTAACAACAAAATAATGGGTGATAAGTGAAATTAAGGTTGAGCAGCTACGGAATTCAAAAACGATGGAAACTGGAGTACCCCGAGACAACCCACCGGTGAATTAGAATGTCCGCCATATTTTCAACATGCAAAAATCAGGCGCGACTTCGCAAGGAACTGAACCTGGATAGTCTTGGTGGTAAAATTTATCGAGCAATCAACCTGACTTTGTTTCGGCTAACATATGATTACATAATTACCCTGAGCCACATTTCGTAGAAGTATCTTGGTAGTTATTCCCGCCCATTAAGTGACGTGTGTTTGAAAGAGCAGAAGGAGATGACATAAATTTAGAACGTACACCACAAAATTCCATTGCGAGTGGCACCTATTTGCATTACTTGCTTCGTGCCATCAGAAAGATTTCCAGGAGTCCCATATTATTCACTAATGAATACAAAAAGTTGTCTTGCAAGTAAGTTCGATTTTTATGTAAGGATAGCCAGAAATTCTATTTATTATTTTTCATTCTCCTCAATTATTGCCTCGCAAGACTTTCTATAAATGTGCTTAAGCAGCGATATATTAAAAAGAATTCACGCCAACAGGAAATAATTAAAACCGCTAATTATGTATGGCGTTTTGGTTCAGCTTGATAATCGTTACACCGCCCAAGTCAAAAACAGCTTCGAATTAGATCTCATTCTCATCAGGATTTTATTTACCAGTACGACAAAATTACATAGCCAACATCTTTGTTAGTGTGTCCTCTAAAATCTGCCATGAAAATATCTTATTTGTAATTGTTAGTTATATTATGGCAGTGTATGAATCTGCGAAATGTTTACCCGTTTCGTTAGGCATATGTTAATTGATTTATTCAGTTTTCTGTTATTCGGACAAAAATGTTTATTTGGTTTTTTTATTTTTTTATTTTTTTTTGCAAATTGATTATACGTTTATTTAATTAGTATGTACAAAATACAGAATTTTAGCTTAAATTAAATCCCAGCAAGCTCATTAACAAACTTGTTGAAAATAACTGTACGTTAGTAAGAAGACATACTCTTTAGATGAAAATAGATATCCCGTACAGGTTTTGGGTATTTAAATTTTTGTTTCATCTCAGAAACAGCATGAGTCGATAAACTTAAAATACTGACATTTCTTTCAGAGAAAACTATAGTTAAGTGAAACGTGATAGTTGTAATGGATTTCTAAAATGTACACCTGCAGGTTAATAAGTATTTAAAACACCGAGCACCAAAACAGAAGAAACTTTATAAAGTACGGTTTACTTGGAAGACCGTTAACTTTGGCATACAGAAGGCAACTCATTTGCTTTCACTATTCACATTCCTGATGCGTGGCAAGCACCCGCGGAAATTGAACGTCTCGTGGGTATTTACTCGCTGCTCTGTTTCATGAGCGGTAATTAATTCCAAACACTTTACGTCCCAATCTACCACCTTACGTCTCGCAGCGGGTCGATATTTTCATCTGCCCTCCAGGATTTCAATTTCCTCCTGGTAAAAGTGTTTGCAAATGTTTGGAACGTGGAAATGGCTCCTTGAACGGGAAATAATTACGGAAATAATTACCTTTCACAAAGATGAGGCTATGTCGTGGAAGGCAAATCAAATAGCTTCCTTAGAACTGCTGTTAAGATAGGATGCCGTAGAATAGAATTAGCGTTCTGAAATTATAAGCATTCACAGAGATAAATTAGAATTTTTATTGCATATGAAACTGTTTCACTGATTTTGCATAACGAATAAACTTCAAAATAAGCCTGGGTGTATTATGGTTGTGATTCGTCAATACTCTTCTATAAAAAGCTAACAAATAGTTCTTTAGTATCAACAGTAAAGAAATATTAATAAATTCTTATCCACTATGGTTCAAATACAGTTTTGTGCGTTCTCAAAAGAAGACAGATTTAGTTTTCTGTGCACCACGGTTTTCTCATGAAGATAAAATTGTGTGTAACACTTTGACTTTCTAATTTCAAAAAGCATTTAAATATGTATATAATGAATCACAGATATTTGCTTGTAATATATTGTGTATTTATAGCTTCAGTTTCTCTTGTCAAACCAGCACGGATTTCTGTTTGACACTAACCCAGTTGCATAAAGTTTTTAGAAAAATGCCGTTAATGCAGTTTGTGTGAATTAACTTATATGTTGTGTATTTTATATTATGTGTTTATATGCTCAATTTCTCTCGAAAACCCAAGAATAATTTATATTTAACACTAAGCCAATTGTATAAAACCATGAGGACTATACTCTTAATGAAACGTGCAAGATTTAATAGTATTTCCAGCTATATGCTGTTCATGGTAAAGTGAGTGCTTTTGAGGACCTAGTTACTTTTTTCCTAACTGTCATTTTTTATCTTTCCACCACTTTTTAAATTAAATATTGCCATGTAAGTAATAAACACAGTGTATATATTTCATCGGGCTCGAAAGATAACGTCTATGGCTACAATAAAATATATTTATTGACTATTACTCCAAATGAGAGTGCTTCAAAAAGTGCTCACTTTACCGTGAATAGCCTATAGTTTAATCTCAAGTTTGCCGCTGACGTAAATGGATTACTTATAGTTTAGTGACCTTACAGACGTTAGGGACTGTCATCTACAGTTATATTATTCAATGTTTTTAATGAGAATTATACCAATTTTGTTATTACACACTACAGTAAGAAAGAATTGGTGTTGCTAATTTGTCCTAATACGACAAATATTCTCATAGAGGAATTCGGGTTCCGAGCTTTCTTTTTGCATTTCTGAAAGCTGCATTCTTTAAAAAAAATTAGACTGTTTGTATAGATGATGTAACGTAGGGATACACTTGTAAGACACTGCAATATTAACGGGCTACTAAGTAGGGTAACGGAATTTACTAAACATTGAAGCTATTTATGCCTTCCTATGTAATGAAAGTTATCAGGCTTGTTTTTTCTTAGAATTAGCATAATTTTATTTACGCAGAAAGTTAAAGAACGAATTAAAGCAGCCTGTACAAGGAAATATGAGCCGGCCATACATAACAAAATAATCGTGTTCGATATTGCACGGTTGTGCAAATAATACCTAAGGCGGTAGAACTTCCCGAATATATAAACCTTCGAAACCGTTACTGACACGTCACTCATCAGCTGAATCATGCCGCAGACAGGAAGCGAACCATCATTGGTAATCCCTCGTCATGTTAAGCAATCACGGCCAGTCAAAATACATAAACGTCGCTCACTTTACCACAAAAAAATTACATTAACACAACAAAGTCTTCACATTTAGCACTGTGTTATTGAAATAACAAGACAATCAGGATACGTTCATTCTGACACGGCAACCCCCTGAAAACCAAGCCAATTTGCCTCATACTGCTCCTGAAGTTATGTCCTACAACATGCCTAAACATATATTTCTCCACTGCGCAAAGAAAACACCGGCTGTGGTCGACATCGCAAATGGGGGAAGGGAAACCGAAGTCGAGATGCCTTCCTACCTGGTGCTGAACGTCTAACGGGCCGCGGTTGGTAGTGGAGGTGTTCCCAGGCTTGGTCGGCGGTGCTCGGCAGGCACGCCGCGCGGACGTGTGGCGTGAACAGCTGCAGGAATACAATTAGCGGCGTGGCCCGGTCCTGCACTGTGGTCACCGCGAGCTTCGACCCCCTTCAGTCACGTCATTACTGACACCTGATTGGCAATCACTATTCGACTTCGCAGTCATTGGACCACGTCACCTAACGCCTTCCTCGGTTGCCACATTCGGCAAACATAGAGACTCGAGTTGCGTGTCGGTCGTGCGTCCTGCTCGAAGCTGCGTTCTGAGCACTTTGGGGTTGTGACTTTCAGTTGTTATGTGAACTATCGTTGACCGAAGTTGGATTTTTTTTTTTTTTGTTATCCTCCTGAATACTTCGGTGTGCTGGGTTGTTGAGATTTACGATCGATGAAGTGTGGGTCAGGCTGGTGAGGGTGGGGGTGGAGGAAGGAGGGTCCTGTATTAGCATCTTTGTTTCGTGTTGGCCGGCAGAGGGGTGAGGCGGTCATGATAAGTTATGTACACGTATTTTGTAGTTGGGTAGTTTTATTACGTATGTTTTTATTTGTATGTTATTTAATTTGGCAGTTTTGTGCCTCGTGTAAATTTTTCTTATGCCAAATGTTTGTCGATAAAAATAAGAATTTTTTAATTGTCTGTTATGAAAAACCTCAGTAAAATTTATAAGTTTTTTTCTAGTGGGATAAGAAAAGTATGTAATCTTGCTGGCAAAGATGTAATTTGTAGTTTATAAATGTTTTACCTTTTTCGGTCACAAATGGTTATAAACCAATTGTTGGTTTAAGGTGTAACTAAAGTGCGAAATCGTCCGTGAGGATAAATAACTTTGTAAACACAGTTACCAAATGGTAACCACACTGGTATTTCCGGATAGCTCGTACATGAGAGAGTTTTCTCTAGCGATATTTTTGCAACTTGTTAGCAAGAAAATATAAATTATTTAAAGATAACTGTGTGACAAATGTATTTTACTGTATATTTTGATGTACCTGAAATTATGTAATGAAAACATTGGATGCATTGTAATCGCAACATTGTATGATGAATAACTGAGGGAAAAAAACAATCCATTAATAAAAGAGACCACTCAACATTTAAGGTATATTTAATTTTTCTTTACAACCTGTTGGCTAACGTTATACAGGCCGATCATGTGTTTTCTGCCATATCAAGGTTGCATGAGACCGGCTTGATGGAGGTGGCGGTACAAACTTATTTCGTGTCCCGGGATCATTTGACCGCCACTTTCAACTGTGCAACTCTACTGCCATGTGTGATGTTGTGGTCTGGTTGTTGGATTTTGGAAGTGGATTTTTCAGATATTTGTTTGTTTGTTTCAGCATTATGGCTCTCGCCAGGTGGGTCCAGATATCGTCTAAGCCATCGTTACAAGCACTCCTCAAGGAAGCAGATACCATAGGCCAACTTGAAGTCGTGGCGTGTTCTTTGATAAAGCGAGAGGGGGTAGATGAAAGTGGTGCCAGAGTGACAATTGGTGAGCCAAATACTGGCTTCAAATTATTGAGAAATTCCCCCTCAGGGCTTTCGGAACGAGTGCGTATTTTTAAGAACACTCGACTTAATAGTGTAGTTTACTTTTAAGATTCACTGCAGCAATTAAATCACTTAAAAATTTGTGGCAGGAAAATCATTTTTGCCACAATTTTATTCCGTGACTCGGAATATTTTCAGGCAACTATTAATGATGCTGTAGTTCATAGCTGCGATTTTTTCAGCTTAATAAAGAGATGTTATCTCAGGTATGGACCGAGGTTAGCATTCAGAAAATGCGGATACATATTAAAGAAAGGTATCAACATAGGTACTAATCGATGCAGGAATTTTTGGCTCAGACAGTGATACTCGTGGAAGTGTAAGGAGCTCCCTGCCCTGATGCATATTTCAGAGAAGTAAAGTTTTTAAATATGTTGCCAGAAAACAGTTTGGTATTTCTCCTTTGTAAAGAAACCACCTACCTTAGGGGAATAACTACAGTTGGTAACGAAGGTCTAATTGACATTAGGAGATTGTCATAGGTTTTCGTTTGACAATAAGCCCAAATGCAGTATTTGTGAGAAAAATAATCATACTATAGAGAAATGTTTTACAGAGTGAAGCAAAAGGATCTGGAGCATGAGTCAGGAGTAAATGTGTGTCAGGAGTAAAATTTCGGCTGAACTGGGGGGGCGAAAAAGTTGAGATTAAGTCAGGTGAACTGGAAGGCCATTTGAATAGTGAATTTGTAGGGGAAGTAGTGCAGGAGGAAACTAAGAGTAAGGATGGCTCTACAAGGGGTATAGTGTGTTATGCCATCTATTTCTCCACGTCACAAAAAAAAACACCGTCTGTGGTCGACATCGCAAATGGAGGAGGGAAAAAATGAAGTAAAGATGCCTTCCAACCTGGTACTGAACGTTGAACGGGCCGCGGTTGGTAGTGGAGGTTCCTGGGCTGGCTGGCGGTTTGGTAACTTATGTTATTGCCTTTGTTCGGAAATACAGCTTAAGTGTTTGTTTGAATTTTTTGTGACAATTGGGATAGTAACAGTGTTTTTTAGTGCATTCACCGATGATTAATAATAGTATAAACATACTAATAAAACAAGTTCAACAAAAAACTAAAAAAATTAAACCAGAATTTTTTTTTTTTTTCTAATTGTTCAGTATTTGAAATATGTGTAGGGCTCCTACTAAAAAACATCCCAATTTCAACAGTAGTCACTTTAGCAGAGGTTGCCAATGTGTAGGGGACCAGCATAGATGATCTGTGTTTGAATATCGGTCGGGTTTTCCAATTTTTTTTTAATATTAACCGAAACTGTTTAATGTATGTAGAGCCAAATAAATCTCTGATTGCACCAAACTTAATCTTTGTTTGAGACAATCAAATATGAACAACAAAACAATTTGGCTACAGCAACAAAATATTTCATTGCCTCTATACAAACCATTAATTTTCTTGCGGTAAACAAACTTTGTTTGATTCAACAGAAACCTTTGCTCATTGTTGACGCTTTACACTTGCCCCAAATAAGCTTGTGAAGCATCGCATTATGCAGTGACAGGTGTCACATCTATTGATGTTTGCTGATTTAGAAACAGAGAATGTTCGTCCTGCGTATCGTCCTGCGTATCGTCCTGCGTATCGTCCTGCGTATCGTCCTGCGTATCGTCCTGCGTATCGTCCTGCGTATCGTCCTGCGTGATGCACGCGGGAGTTGGAGGTGCGTGAATACGTTGGACATACCTGGTGCGTCAAGCTGCTTGCGGCCCATCGGAGCGCAGACCACCAGGTATGCGGTTGCCGCCGCCGCCGCCGACTTGTCCACTCGTCGAGTCGCATTTCCCCCACCGCTCCTCCTCTTTCGAGGCCTTCTAAGAGCACCGCGTGCCCTAACGTGACGTCACGAAGAGGCGCAAACGACGTCCAACATTGTTTGATTGGGTGAAGAGATTTGCGCGGCCGATGAGGGCGAAGCGAGGCGAGCTTGGAGCGGCATCGTCCGGCGCGATTCCCACGTGCGAAAACACGAGTGTGACCCGGCCGGGGATTGAACCCTGGTTCGCCTTGGTGGGAGGCGAGCAGGGTAACCGCTCAGCCACCGAGGCCCCTCCAAGATTGTTTGCAAATGTTCTCGACGTTTTTGATGGGAGCGACGAGCGTAATATAATTATGTGGCTTCCTGTTTTCGGGCGAAGAAGCAGACGAAGACTCAAACAGCCAGGATCCTCGGAACGTCTTTTAGACGAGAGGGAGGGGGGTTATTATAAAAAGATATGTCATTTATACTCTATTTTTTAACGGAGACTTCATCCAAAGAACCCGCTAAACTACGCCGCCCAAATCTCTTCACTCACTCAGGTGTATTGGTATTTGTGATATTTTAGGGGTTGTATACTCTTTTGTTAAATTATTCAATTTTGTATGACCATTGTGGTCGCATACTTTAAACAACTTTGTAAAGTGTTTTGCTTTTTGTATACGGTTTTATGGGGCATTTAAAAAATAATAATATTTTAAGCCCCAAATATATATCTGAAGGAAAAATTGTACCAAACTTTTACTAACACGACATACTGTTATCTCAGTTGCCACCCTTACGGATTTGGAGGAGGGACGGTGGATAAGGAGGGATTTTTTGTCTCTGCTTAGTGCAAATTAATATTCCACTAAAGATAAGAATATTGCTATGTGTCGGAAACCATCGGGCACAATGCCATAATCCATCTTACTGTATAAGTATATGACCTATGCACCTCAACATCGGAACAAAGACACACTTGCAGTCATAATATTACAGAGATGATCACTTGTGCTATTCTAATTTTATTGGAATGTTACCTTTGTTCTTAACAGGACAAAAGTTTATTCTCCCTTTGTTTTACCATTCACATTTAAACAATACTAATGCTACCTTTGGGATGCACAATTTAAAAAAAAATGTGTGTGTTTTAAAATTCATTTATGTTATTTCAATGGAATAAATTCTCATCCCCTGCAACAGTTCAGAAGCCTATACCAAGCCTTTTTTTACACTGTATTACCTAATAAGAGGGGCTACGGTGGCTGAGCGGTTAGACTGCTCGCCTCCCACCAAGGCGAACCGGGTTCAACCCCGGGACGAGTCACTCCCGGATTTTCACAAGTAGGAATCTTTCCGGACGATGCCACGATTTCTTGGGGATCTCCCCTCCCTTGCATTCCTGTGACGCTCTAAGGTCACCTCATTTCACCCTCATCGGCTCTCAAGACCTCGCTTTTAAGAGCCGCCCAAATCTCTCAACTCAACTCAACCCTAGGAGGAATTCATGACAGGGCTTGCAGCCTCCAAGTGGTTTCTATTAGGCTTGTAAGTGTTTAATTTTTTTTTAACCGTTTTACTTACGCAATAATTTTTCTTTCCAGGTGTTGCAAAAGAGAAGAGTTTTGATCTGACAAGTACTTACGAATTCCTTGTAATAACTTCACAATGGAACCTATGAAAATAATTTATATTGGCCTGCGGCACCGGCAGGAACCAATAATAAAATGTTCTGTGCTAGCTGCAGCCAGTAGCATTAACCAGGAAAAAGATGACGTCCTTATTGGTACTAACTTCTGGACTTGTAGAGCACCGACCATAATTCTACCTATTTTGCAACACGTCATACGTCATACGTTGTCACCAATGGGTAGGGACAGGTGTTTTTTCGCAAAAATAATTATGGCCATGCTAGACTTTAAAAACCTACTCCCACAAACACAACTTCCTTTTGTTACTGGCCAATCTACGTGAGAAGACGTGTTCTTATTTGACTGGGCCAATCGTAATAAAGTATTCCGATACTGAACGTCCATGATTCGCGGACAGACACTTGAGGCACGTGACATTAAAATCGCCCAGCCACGAAAGTGCATATGAACTACAGTGTTTTGGAGTACAACTGGTCTTGAAATTTTTGCGCGAAAAACACTTGTCCCTACCAACGGGACACTATGGTGTTAAGTGTAATGACCTACACATACTCAATTATGGCGGAGTGTGACGGTACGTATAGTTAAATGAGTGCAGGAAACAAGGAAAGTATAATTAAAGTATTTACTAAACAATAATTTGATTTTGTTTCTACAGTTATTCAATAAGGCAATGTAACTATTGTAGAGTACAATTTTTTTTTTGTTCGTTTTGGCTGAGAAATCTAAAAATATAAANTTTTTTTTTTTTTGTTCGTTTTGGCTGAGAAATCTAAAAATATAAAAGACACCAATGTTTAATTAGATCCCCATTTGCAACATTTGAAATTCTCAACATGTAATGACTTTAATATGTACTGACTGGAAAAAGGTGAAAGAAACGGGACAGAGAAATCTAAATATAAGTGGGAAACAAAACCCCTTCCTGGCCGGCCCACAACTACACCAAAAGCAAAGAAAAATTAGTGGCACGGCGCACACGAAGGTAGCAGTAAAAAAAAAGAAGGCATTAACTAATTACAGTAAAAAAAAATAGTACTCTTTGACTTCGGGCTTGATTTAAAAACAAAAAAATTAAAACATAGGAAAAGGTTTAAGGGGAAAAGGCGCCTCAAGGTAGCGGAGCGTATGGTACCCTTTCAGTAATAATCATACTAGTCTGCTCAGACCTAACAGAAATATTACAAGTTACTGGCAGACGAAAAATCACGGCACTCCGTATAAAAACACGGAGATTAGGTGTATCATAAACAAACGGCCAAAGCCGACAAAATTGTCTTGTCTTCCAATAATAATATATTTAAGAAACAAGACTGCTTGCCTTGGTGCACGTTGACGTAGAATCCTATAAATGCTCACGCCGGCCAGGAATATGAGCTGAAACACCCATGACGACCCCGCAGAAGTAAGCGTCCTCCAAGTGCCAGGTCACCCCACTCTTCCAGCGCGACGTACACTCCCATGAAACGCGCGTCACAAAGTTCATCGGCAGCAAAAGGGGGCGAATCCAACTCGATGGAACAGCCTCGCAATCAACTGAGGCCTAGCTCAAGCTTTGTCCGCCGACTGTGCAGTGCGTGGCGTCTGCAGTGGAACTGGGGGCACCGGGTTACCTGACGGAAGAAATTTTTCACTTCATAGCTCAGCACCCAAAACTGCTCAGTACAAGCAAACCCAAACGACGAATGAGGTAACGTGCGTACACCACGTTACAACGTGAACGAGTATACTCGGGACAATATGCTAAAGAGGTTGAAAATGATGATCGTGTGTGTTTTTGTAGCAACTACAGATGCGCAAAACTTAGTATTTATCTTGTACTGTTCCTAGCCGGTATCAGTTATCGTAGTACCTGTTATTACAAAAACTTTGTCTGTGTAGTTAATGCGCGCCTAGTAAGTCAGTCAGTCGCTGCCAGCAGTAAAAAAAAATAACGAATAATTAATTTTTTTTAACGTCCGCCTTATATAAACTATATAAAACAGCCATATTTTATACTGAAAGTTGTAAAACTGAAAATGTATAGAATTGGATTTTGAATATAATTAAAAGTTGTATTACAACTGAATTACTTTCTTGCTGTCAGTATATGATTGTTTAAATCAAAATCTCATTTAAAAACTCAAATAACTCAACGTATCTCATGTTCTCTTGGTTAGCGCCAATGGCGGTTCTCGCTTGGTGTCCGGAGTTAGTTGCACGGTACTGATCGGTCGCTCGCTACCTCTGCGTGATTCATGTTCGCCTGGTAGTTGAGCGCTTACACCTGTTTCGTAAACATTCGTTACCGTTGTGCGGGTTGCCTGCCTGCCAGGCTTTGCACACTGTGTAAATCTCTATCTATGTCTTTGTTCATATAAAATTGTAACATACATTGTTAATTAATTATACTAGCTAGGCAATGCTGAAATACCTATTTTCTCTATGTTTTTATTCATATAAATTATAAATAAAATGTTATAATTTATAGATAAAAATAAGTAAAAGTTCAATTGAACTTAAATGAAGTACTTTTGTGTTAACACAAGAATAAAAACGCTTGTAATACACGACATATATATGAAGCAACCAAACACGTCATACATGGGGTGTTTATTCAAAATCTTGATTCAAAAAGTGTGAAGAAATCTCGAATAGACTATATGCTACAGTAAGCACTGGCATGCAGGCTTATTTATAGTGGATTAATAAAAATGGTTTTAAAACTTGACGTTTTATTGCAAATACAATGTTCTAATATATAGTAAATGAATTTAGTGTTTCTTGTTTTATATATGTAACAGTACGAACTAGCACATTATTTACACGTTTACAGTCCTACAATATTCCATGCTTTCACGTGGATGAAGTATGATGTCAGTTGGCCCGTGGCAAGGTTTATATTATATTTGGTGGAACAAACCAAAAGGAAAACTATTAAATATAAAAGTTTAGCATTTTGCATTGTTTGAAAACAAATTGTTTAGTTGGCATAATTGTCGCCTGTGTGGTTGGTATAACTCTCACTAGGCGGCGCCATTGTAAAATGGCGTCTTTTATTATAACTGTGTCTTTCTTGCTGTATCATTGTTATGGTGTAGTGAATAAAACATTTGTACTATAAATCTCAAGTTTTATTATAGAAGAAACCCATAAAACTCAATAAAAACAAAAGTAGNGTTGGCCCGTGGCAAGGTTTATATTATATTTGGTGGAACAAACCAAAAGGAAAACTATTAAATATAAAAGTTTAGTATTTTGCATTGTTTGAAAACAAATTGTTTAGTTGGCATAATTGTCGCCTGTGTGGTTGGTATAACTGTCACTAGGCGGCGCCATTGTAAAATGGCGTCTTTTATTATAACTGTGTCTTTCTTGCTGTATCATTGTTATGGTGTAGAGAATAAAACATTTGTACTATAAATCTCAAGTTTTATTATAGAAGAAACCCATAAAACTCAATAAAAACAAAAGTAGNGAATAAAACATTTGTACTATAAATCTCAAGTTTTATTATAGAAGAAACCCATAAAACTCAATAAAAACAAAAGTAGCTCTTGACCAGGGCTTTCAAAAATGCTCAATTAACCATTTACAGAATATTTGGACAGGCACTTATTGATATTGTACGGTAAGACTATGTTGTAACCGGTTATATGAAATTCTCTGCTTCCAACATTTGTGCCAATTGTACTATCAAAAACACAGTGAATATAATTTGATAATATAACACTAATATAACACTATTTATAAAGTGTTTTGATTCACTCGTACACGTCCTACAACATATTTTTATTTAACTAGAATACATTCAAGCTAGCCGCAGTACTTTACTCACATAAAATGGGTGGTTCTTTATGTCCCAGTATCTCCACTGTCGGCGATTCGACGTTGAAGGCGTTGGTACCAACTCCATTGGCATCGCTGCCAGTCGAGCACGCGAATAATCATCGGTAAAAGGAGAATGTTCACTTACAAACCAAAGTTCAACACACGGTGTTAGAACGACAACTAAATTGTTGCTGACTTTCATTATTCTATATAATCACAATTCTTTTTACCAGTGAATTAAAAAAAAAATNCGACAACTAAATTGTTGCTGACTTTCATTATTCTATATAATCACAATTCTTTTTACCAGTGAATTAAAAAAAAAAATCATAACAGACGACAAAAATAATGTATGGCTATTCAAATTAAAGCTTACATTATAATATGCTCCCGNAAAAAAAAAATCATAACAGACGACAAAAATAATGTATGGCTATTCAAATTAAAGCTTACATTATAATATGCTCCCGATTTTCCGATATTATAACTGTTTTTTCATTCTCTGATGGAGCAGATATCGTCACTTTTACATATATATGTATATATAATTAATTAATAAAAGAAATATATTAGGAATATACATAATTAAAATCCTTTCTACATTTATTAAATATGTTATTCTATATTTTATTATGCAAATAAAATAAAGCTGTAAGTATATTAAATGTTGGTATAAAAAGCATCTGCACAAAATATATTATATTTTATTATAAAAATATGTTAGAGCATAAGGATGGTTTCGTGTTTTTTTAAGCAAAATCTAATTTAAATTCTGAAATATATCCACGTGTCTCGTGTTCTCCTGGGAAGAACAGTGCCAATAAATAGCCCTTCTCAGTCGGTTCGTTTGGGTCGCTCTCGCTCGCCACCTCTGCGCACTTCATGTTCGCCTGGTAGTTGAGCCGCTGATACCTGTCTCGTAAACATTCATTCGTTACTGTTGTGCGTGTTGCCCGCCTGCCAGGCTTTGCACATTGTAAATCTCTACTATGTCTTTGTTCATATAAAATTATAAATGCGATATATTGTAATTTAAAGAATAAATATAATTACAAAATCAAATTTAACTAAAATTGAGTACTTTTATGTTAACACAAGTATAAACGCTTGTGATACGCGACATATATACGAATAAACTAAACACGTCATACATTAGGTGTTTTTTCAATACCTTGATTTAAAAAGTGTAACGAAACCTCGGATAGACTATATGCGACAGTACGCACTGGCATGCAGGCTCTTAGTGGATTAATCAAAATTTCTTTATATCTTGACGTTTTATTGCGAGTGCAAAATTCTAATATATTTAGTCAATGAATTTAGAGTTCTTGTTTTATACATGTTACAACGCCTTCATCGTCGAATTGCCGACAGTGCAGATACTGCGTCAAAGAGAACCGCCCATATACATATAACTCGATAAATTATATATATGCAAATAAAACCAGCATTGACTTACTCTGAATAAAATTGCAGGTACGTTTCCTCTAGTACTCGAGGTGAAACTAAGTATGTTTTATAAAAGGTTCTGTTAAGAAAAATTTGCATTTACATTTTATTTATTTTTTACAACTTTTTCCGAAAAAAGATACAAAAACTCGTTATTTTAATGGCGTGACATTCTCGCCTTATCATCGCTACCATCCAACCACACATACAGTTGCTGTTGCTAGGAAGTGTAATTTCATAAATTTTTCGATTCAATATAATTACCTGTAAAATTATATTTAGGATGATGTATACAATTTAAGATAATTTATAAAATCAAGATAGTGGACTAATCTAGATATAAAGATATTTTCACACTTATATAACTTCCCTGCGCTTTTCAATAGATCTGTTGAGTTCAATTTACCTCTGTGGTTCGTATTTAAACTCGCGATTAATTAAATTAAGTATATACAAATTCAAGAGTTCTCCCAGATGACAGATGCTATAACTATAATGATTCGTCGTCAGAATGTCAGGGAAAACGCGCTAGATTCACCCGCGCTCTTGTTACTACCTCTTATGCTGTCCTGAGCTCTTGATATCATAACGCCAATATTCTCAATGTCCAAATATTCGCGCGTAGCTGGTTGCCTATAAATTAGGCGTCACCGGCAGCGATTCTTAAAATCACGATTTATTACACTATAACTGCATTTATCGTATTAGAACAAAAGGTTTCTGTAATAACTCTTAAGCCTATTTTCCTTTACATGGGTGCAAATTAATTTTATGAAGTTAATCAAAGCTTAGACGGTAATAGGCCTAAACGTCTCATCTCCGAATAGAACTCAATTCCTGTCGCCCTTAAACTAGGGGGCCAGCAGTTTACAAACTCCAGGGCGTTCCTGAGCTCCTGATATCGGCAGAAAAATTTCTCGCTCAAGATGCACCCTATCTAGATAAAATTAATAAATACATATAGACAAGGAGATGAGGAATGACCTGGAGGTTTGCGAACTGCTGGCATGCAGTTTAAGGACGAGGTAATTATGTTTCTATTCGGAGATGAGACGTTTAAGCCTATAACTACCTGAGCATTGAGGAACTCCATTAAATTAATTTGCACCCATGTCAAGGAAGGTAGGATAGTTAGTTATTTCGTTAACTTTTGGTTCTAATACGATGAATGTAGTTATAAAGTAATAAATCGTTATTTTAAAAATCGCAGCAAGTGACGCCTAATTTATAGGCAACCAGCTACACGCGAATATTCGGACATTGAGAATCTTGGCGTTATGATATCAGGATCTCATAACAGCTTCAGAGGTAACCACTACGCACCCAGGATTAATTAAACATTCGGTTCTATAGCAAACGGAACTGAGAATTCGTCGATAATGTTAGAGTTTTGGAAAATAAAGCAAGGTGATCTTTCTCGTTTATTATAAAATTGATAATCAATAATTAACAAAACATTGTAAAGTCCTGTTATGGTATTGTAAAAAAGTGGTGCTCTGATACCTGCCGGCCACACACAGTAACTTGTCGATTCATGCATCATAACCCCTGGAATATAAAGACTTTTGCTGACATTGTTGTATGTCCTATATATTGCAGAATCCCATGTTCCGACTGAGTAAACACACATTCCATGCTGTATAAAGACATCACTGTTGCTACGGTATCTTCTAAATATTTTTATTTCTAAAAATTATGCCTCATTATTATTACCGTTGCGGATTGCATTATTTTTCAGTATATTTCCAGTTTTGTTATTTTTATTATGAATTGGTTGTGTATTACAAAACGAGGTAAATTGTATAAATAATACACTCTGTAAGCATATTGTTAGTGGGTTTACAGAAACTATTTTATTTCTTTAAAATGAAGAGAAAATAGAAGTTCTTTAGTCCAGAGTTTTGTGTTTTATAGGGGCGTGAGCAAATGTATTTGCAAACTTTAAATGGAAAAAGAAAAAAGAGGAAGCCTACCTTTGCATCTACTGATGANTATATATTATATATATATATATATATGAGTAAACTCCTGCGGCTGGCCTGAATGCATTCTAGATCAATAAAAAATCATTGGAGGACGTCTACGTATGTCTCAAAGCACTTACATAAATAGTGGTATAATCTCAGATTCTATTCACTGTGTTTTTGATAGTGCCATTGGCAGAAAGGCAGTCCAATGTTGGAAGCAGAGAATTTCATATAACCAGTTACAATATGGTCTTACCGTAAAATATCATTAAGTGTCTGTCCAAATAGTCTGTTCACGGTTAATTAGCACTTTTTCAAGCCCTTGTCAAGAGCTACTTTTGTTTTCAATTTGTATCGTTCCACCAAATATAATACAAACGTTAGCACGGGCCAACATACGTCATGATTCATCCAAGTGAAAGCATGGAATATTGTAGAACTGTACACTCGCAAAATATATGCGAATTCGTACTGTAACGTGTATAAAACAAGAAACACAAAATGTATTAANTAGAACTGTACACTCGCAAAATATATGCGAATTCGTACTGTAACGTGTATAAAACAAGAAACACAAAATGTATTATCTATCAATTTTTTATATTACAAATTTAATTCGAATAAAGACACAGAGAAAATAAGTATTTTGGTAATGCCTAGCTAGTGTAATTTACAATGAATGTTCAAAGCCTGGCAGGCACGCAACACGCACAACAAACAGTAACGAATTACGAGACAGGTGACAGCGAGTGAAGTACCAGGCGAACATGAAGTACGCAGAGGTAGCGAGCGAGAGCGACCCAAACGAACCAACTGAGAAGGGCTATTTATGGGCACTGTTCTTCCCAGGTGAACATGAGACACGTAAAGATATTTCAGATTTTAAATTATATTTTACTTTAAAAAAACACGAAACAATTCATATTCACAGACATATTTTTATAATAAAATAAAATCTATTTTGGGCAGATTCTTAGCATTATTTTATTTGCATAATAAAATATAGAATAACTTTTTTAATAAATGTATAAATAATTGTAATTATGTATATTCCTAATATATGTATATTATTTATTATATATATATATATATATATATATATGTAGTTTTTTTTTTAAATTCTATGGTAAAGAGAATCGCGATTACGTAGAATAATGAAAGTCAAGAGCAGCTCCGTTGACGTTCTGACACCGTGTATTAAACTTTCGTTTGGAAATAAACATTCTCTTTTTACCGAAGATTATACCCGCTTACGACTGGTAGTAATGAAAGTGGAGTACGAATTATGGCATTATTTACACGTTTACAGTTCTACAATATTACATGCTTTCACTTGGATGAAGCATGACGTCAGTTGGCCTGTGGCAACGTTTGTATTATATTTGGCGGAACGATACAAAATGAAAACAAAAGTAGTTCTTTACCAGGGCTTTCAATAATACTCAAAGAACCGTTTTCAGACTATTCGGACAGGCACTTAATGATCAGTAAATAGGATTTGAGAATATAACACTATTTATGTAATTGCTTTGAGACGTTCGTAGACGTCCTCCAGCGCATTTTGTATTGAACTAGAATACATTGAAGCCAGCCGCAGTAGTTTACTCATATATATGGGCGGTTCTCTTTGTCGCATCGCAGTATGTGCACTGTCAGCGATTCGACTCCCATTTTCATCTCTGCCAGTCGTACGCGCGAATAATCTTCGTTACAAGGAGAATGTTCACATCCAAACCAATGTTAAATACACGGGGCCAGAACTTCAACAGAGTGGCTGCTAACTTTCACTATTCTATATAATCGCGATTCTTTTTCCAGTGAATAAAATTTTTTTTTTTTTAACAAATTACAAAAAAGAAATGTACAGCTATTCAAATTAAAGCTAATATTATACAAATGCTCCCTAACTTCCGACATCATTTTTTATGGTTTGTATTATTAGTGGGTTTTTTTCTGATGGAACAGATATCGTCACTTATATTAATATAATTGATAAATAATGGTAATATATAATAATACATACATAATTAAAATTTTTATACATGCATTAAATATATTATTATATATTTTGGTATGCATAATTCATATTACTATAAGAATATTAAATGTTGGTGTTAGAAACATATGCCTAAAGCGTATTATATCTTAATATAAAAATTTGTTAGTGCATATGAATGGTTTCGTGTTTTATAAAACAAAATCTATTTTAGAATCTGAAATATCTTTACGTGTCTTATGTTCACCTGGGAAGAACAGTGCCAATAAATAGCCTTTCTCAGTCGGTTCGTTTGTGTCGCTCGGGCCGCCGTTCGCTACCTCTGCGTCGTTCATGTTCGCCTGGTAGTTCACTCGCTAGCGCCAGTCTCGCAACCAAAAAAATTAGTGTTTTGCGTGTTGCCCACCTGCCAGGCTTTTTACCATTCATTAACACACGTATTTTCTGTATGTCTTTATTCATATTAAATTTGCAATATTAAAATATACAATCAATTAATTTTTTTTGTTTTATACATGTTACGCATATAAGCACCGCACCGTTCCAGAGCACTCCAAAATGGCTATTAATAAAACGGCTTTTTCAAAGCTTTGTATCTCAAAATATACTCGTCAGATACATACGAAACTAATCATGGGTAGGGGCTGGTGTTTTTCGCGGAAAAATTTCAAGACTAGTTGTTCTCCAAAACACTTTTTTTGTTCATATACACTTTCGTGGTTGGATGATTCTAAATGTCACGTGCCTCAAGTGTCTGTCCACGAATCATAGACGTTCAGTATCGGAGTACTTTATTACGATTGGCCCAGTTAAATAAGAACATTCTTCTTGCGTAGACACGCAGCCAATAACCAAAGGAGGTGGTGGTTGTGGACGTAGGATATTGAAGTCTATCTAGCATGACCGTAAATATTATCGCGAAAAACACCTGTCCCTACTCATGGGCCCTGCATTGAAACATACTTCAGACTTTCCACGAATGAAATAATAGGGTCATCGCTGAAAGTCCCATAGGTACACGCAGTGTCACGAGAACACTGCACGCCAGTTCAAACAAAGCCTTGTTGTTTGAGGCGAAGACACACTTGATGCGAGAAGAAATGTCGACCTTATCGCTCCCGCGCTTTGCGGTCTCAAACTTGGTAAAAAGCGCTAGGCAGTCGGTAGTCTTAAGGAGTGCGAAGTTTGTTTACGTGTTGTGCAGTCTCCCATCATTATTTTAAAAGAAATGGGAAAACCAGCGCATGGTTGTAACCTTTCCTTTGTCCAATCAATCAAGTATTTAGTAAAGGAACAACGCCGCATGCGTTTTATAGTAACTACATTTATGGAAAAATAAACCTAATAGGGCCCCTAATTTAGCTTGTACACGAAACAGAAAGGATTTGCAAGACGTTAGACTTAAACGTTCCTCTTAGCAGAAACGTCCATCTAAAGGTGTGGTGTAAGTGAAATTTAGCTCATTACAAAGAAACCTTTTCAAGTGGCGTTTTTATAGGTTGTGCGTAATGAATCATTCACATATAACTCCAAACACACGTCCTATTGTTTTGTTTGCGAAGACTGACTAAGTTACTAATTTAATATGTGAGTGAATAGGAAGTTTTAAAAAAAAAAGTCATTCCACGAGAATTTATCTGGAATGGCGATGGATAAATTTCTCAATGCCAGTCAGCTGGTGTTAAACCCACGGCCTCACAACTGCGAGACAGGTTTACTGCCCCGCGAGCAATAAATACGAATTAACTTAAATACGAGAATTCAATAAAATTATGTGGAAGTAGGCCCACTCGAACTCAAAATACAGAGTGGTATCAACGAATTTGTTGCCTGCCGCAAGAAATAATGTGGTGTTTCAGAGGGTCGTGGTCGTTTTCTTCTATATTTTATTCCGTCTTTCACGCTGTCGTTTACCATTCCTATTTTATTTATTGTCGTGCATTCTCCACTTTTTCAAAGACACGTCTTTTTTTTTTTTTCCTTTAAGTTACACAGATAAATAGTTACACCACCTACCTTTTCTGCAGGAAATGTGCTGGCAGTTACCGTCGTCCACAAAGTCTTCTCGGGGATAAATGAAACAACAGTCTTTAGGAAAACTTTGTTTTAATCCGCAATGCCTTACGACAATATATACATAGGCTATCGCCTGACAAATATGTTCATATTACACCATGTGCTTCAACACATCGTTGCCAACAAACCAAATTTAGGTGCTGAATTGCCTTTAACATATTACAAATAATAACTTACTCTTACACTAGTTTCAGTTACACGAAATAAAGTGTGCGATAAAGTATAATTCAGCTTATAGGAAAGCAGAGAACTTAATAATAAAACATTATCAAAATTAATACGTGTGAGTGAAAACAAATTTCTTATCTGCAAAATATGGTTTTGCTACACTTAAAAATTAGAAATGCAATTACAGAAAAAAGTGCAGCAGAATTGAGTTCATTGCTTTACTTCTGTTTATACTATTCATTTTCTCTGCATTTAATAGAGTACACATTGTAGTACTTGTTTGTATACATACCCAATATATATTCTTAAAGCAATACAACATGGTTCAGTCCTTCTTATCAACTTTTCTACAGCTTCATTAATAATGTTACGATTATTATAGCACTTCTAAAAAAACAAACCATATTGTGTATATACATACTGAACTAAATCTGTCTGCTATTACATGTATTTGGCAAAACCTCTTTGGCTTAACTGAAGTGGTCCACGTAACTTGTATCATGGACCATAAATACGGTACGAGCTTTAAATTCTCATTTTTTGAGAATTTCGAATTTCTGTGCTTTTAAGAGTACCCTTTAACAACACCACATATATTAAGGCTGTCAGTTCCTTCGAAAACTTACAATACGTACAATACAAAACCATTTAAACATAATTTTAATAGCCTGCAAACAATTCCATTAAAAACAACAATATACAAACTTATTTCAATAGGGTTTTACTGGCTGTCTTATAAGGATATAAAACATAAAATTATAAATGCCCAGTTTTTTTGGTAAGAGTATAGTTTTCCACTCACATAATTCCGCGTTCTGCGTTTTATTTAAATTCACCCAAAAATTTTTAACGTGACTGAGGTAAGTTTAAATGTTACGGCCTGGACGTTTGTAAATACTCATGACACTTAATAGAATAATTATCATGTAAGTTGTTGTATAGAGCCATACGGTAAAACAGATCTACTGGATAACCAAATAACAAAGAGGTACGCCGTAAGTTCATAGATGGGCGTTACAATATTTCTATTGGAAAAGGTACAATGAGAAATTTTAGTTTACGTCAAGCTCACACCCCACAATTAATATTCTCTCGTTGGGTGCTTTATAAAATCAATAATAGCGTAATCGTATACACAATACTAAAAAGGATTAATCAAATCGGACTAGCATGTTCCTTTATTACTTTTTAAAGCCGCTTAATCGTTTTTGGCATTAAAACATAAATAATTAGCTTAAAATGAATCCCCTTTTATCTGTTCTGCAAGCCTACTAATAAAGGAATTTTTTGCGTCGTTACTGTTTTATGATACGTAAATATTTAAGTTTTTCCTGTTTTTATGGCTTGCAGTTCAACTTCATGGTGATATTTGGTTTATTTACGTGAGAGTCACAACCATTTTTGACATAAGTAAACGTTTAAATTAAATGGGCTCCTTGTACAATTTGCAAAAAACAATTTTTCAACACAAATTAATTTTCAAATATAATTAATCTTCATCTCTAAATGTTATTTATGTAATGAGCAATATAATAATTCAAATAACTGGTACGTGTAATTTTACATCTGTAAATATAATGTTTACCAAATTTTTAATTTTTTGTAAGACCTGATTATTTGGTACCCATAAACAATTTCACTAACATGAAAAATTAAGATTCACAATATTAACAACACTGTCAACGAATTTACGAAATAAGACCACATCTTCGTTGAGTAACCATGTGGATAACGGATTCGTGAATCGGTTAACATTATTCTATTCAGACAATAAATACCTGCGAAAAAAAATTTCGCTTTGCTGTTGGTGAACTTTTGATGCTTGGTGATGGGGGTGTAGTTACAAACACAGGCATCAATTGCCACAATGACAAAAATAAATATTGAACTCCCGTCAGTTTCCACTGTTCGACGCAAATAGCGAGAGTCGTTCATTTTCAGCGTGACGATGGCACACTGCACAGCAATGATATTTCTGAACAGCACGATAAAAAAAAACCAGAGTTATTGAACGCCACGATAAATCGACGATAACTACGCTCCACTCAGCTGTTAGACGAACGATGGCGCATGATTCCCAGTGAAAATTTACGTATGTTTATAAGTTCAGTCCTTTACGAACAATTTTTAGAGTACATCCACGCCCATCGTCCAAGCCACTGCGACAATAACAATTCCCCAGCATTCGGACAAGGAAAAAAATAATAAATTACGCAAAATAAACGCCGATAAGTATCTTCAGACCACGCAGCAAATGCAAGAAATCAATCCGTTTTCTGCATAAAGATTGCACGTAAAATAAGCGCCGAAAATTGTCTTCAGTAAATGCAGCAAACGCAAGATACCAACCCGTCTTCTGCACAAATTTTACAACTTCTGTATATATTTAAAAAATAACGCATCATTGAAGTGATTTAACTATCCTTCCGTTTTACCGAATTTACATATAAAATAATATTTTGCAAAGCGTTTTAAAATTCATAATATAATAATTAGAAACTCCTGAGTGTTTGCAAAAAAAATTATAGGTATTAGGAAAATATCTGTTTCCTCAGTGAAGATAAAAACAAATGCGAGTAAATATATGACACGGTCTGCATGACATTTAATAATGCTTTGAGAATAGACACAATGAACAGAGTGAAGGCTAATCGGATCCTAATTCAGAGAGGNCAATAAAAGGTAGGGAACGGGACGAGACAATTATGTAATTTTCACTTCCGCAGACTTCCGCGTAAATATTGGTTTCAGGTTAATCAGTACCTTTGGAAGCCTTGCTCATTTCTTCTACACCTGCTAACTGTGTAACCGTCAGTCCGTTTAAAACTTAAAATTGCTGTCAAATGAATGCTTTATTCGTGCGACACTGTGAAGTGGTTAGAAAATAATTTATTTCGTGCTGTTGTGCCAATTCTTATCGTGATGGTATGTAGCCCATACTTGGTTAACTGAGCATGGGTAAAGTCAACTTAAAAAAAAATCTGTGCATATAATTTCTTAAATTTTAACATAAAATATAACCATTAAAAAAACCAAAATTTTAACTTATAATACTGGCTATATTTTATGTTAAAATTTAGGAAATTATAAGAACAGATTTTTTATTAAGTTGACTTGACGCATGTCCAGTCAAACAAGTATGTGCTACTGAAAGTTGTTTTTTGCAGTGTCCGTGGCTTGGAAGTGGTGAGCGCACTTTGTTTACACCGAGTTCATACTCCCGGCGAACAGAGCGTGGTGGCACACAGACGAAAATGGGGTGGCGGTTCCTTTGATGAGGGCGCGTACCCATTCTCTGATTGGCTGCGCGAGGCTCTGGGAAAGAGCCTTGTGCCCGATTGACCACTGCGTGACAGTTCACGTGAAGGCGGCGGCGGCGGCGGCGGCGGCGTGCGGCAGCGCCGGAGGCAGCTCGCAGTTTCACCTGGACACGCCCGTCTGCAGCACCGGCGACTTGATGTGCACCGCCCCCACGGCTGCCAGCTGGTGCGCGGGCAGGTGCGACCCGGCCACCGCCCCCGACATGTTGTTGTTGAGGTCGCCGGAGGCGGCGGCCACGGCGAGGGCCCCCGGGGTCGCCGTCCGGATGCCGGCGCCGTTCACCATGTGCGCGCCGCCCGCAACGGAACCCGGCTGCAAACACACGTAACAGCTCAATATTTCACTAATTCATCTTCGGACAAGCTAGACTTTATACACACGCACTTTCATATTATAGTCCATTCACTGTTACTTTCAAATTTTCTGAAGCCTTGCTGAAGTTCTACTTTTAGGATATTCCTCCGCCTCATGCAAACAAATCTTAACCAAGTATGGAAAATTACACCAAAGGGACAGCGCAACGCATTCGTGCGCACTCGTAATAATATATTGCGTGAGAACTATTTATTACTAGGCATTACAAACACGCTTATTTTCTCTCATTTATTCTTTCTAATTATTAATGAAATATATATTATTATTACTAACGATAATTCCCCATTAAGGAGAGCGCTAAAACACAGTCAATCCTCATGGTCTCATTCTCTGTGTCCTCCTTCTTCTTTCCTCCCAAAAACCCCTCATAAATTCACCATGTTCCGTCTTGTATATTATTTAAGATATTTTATATAAGTAAAAGATCAACATAATCAACAATGAAGTATTTTATGTTAACATGAGTCTAAAAAACTTGTAATACGTGATATATTTAGGAAACAACCAAACACGTCATACACAGGATGATTTTTCAAATAAAAGTGTGAATAAACCGCGAATACACTGTACATTTGCAATTTGATCGCAGTTTATTAGATACGCCCAGGTGAGCTTTGATTTAATATTTATGGAAAATATTAATGTTTAGACAAATAAATATCACAGTTTCAAATTTAAGCAACCTAAAAGAATTTTTTTAAATTATTTATAAGTATAAAATGTAATTTTTAAAGATACAACACTTTAAGAAGAAATCTATTTTCGTAATTTTTATTGAAATGTAAACTTACTAATGAACACATTTCAATATCAAGGTTCAATAATTGAGCTCCAATTACTAATGTATAAATGAATGCATCTACAAAACATGTTTTCCGCCATGGAGATCTTCTCGTTTTTCTCTTATATGCTTGGTTACAAGCATTCTACTACTAAAATTATATTTAAATTTTATTCTTAAGTGTTGAAGTCTGAGTTAGGTTGGCAGTAGTATTCCACCGGTCTTGGTCTTGTGATAATCTCTTCAACTACACGTACGATTTGTAGCCTTCATTTTCGATTAGTTGCCCGACGTATCCAAATCAACCTAGGCCTACCGATGTAGGTTTTTCACGATAAACTGAGAATTTTTGAAAGCTCTGCTTAAGATCTAATTGTATGCACATTGTGTATTCTTCCACCATATGTAAAATTAACATTTCCATGGACGCCATTACCAATTAAATTTTTCTTGATCTACAGAAGCAGCTAAGATATGTCTGACTTTACCGAAACGCTTTTCAAGAACTAACCTCAGAAAAAGAATTGCTTCCCTCTTAACCGTTACGTCATTCTTGAAAGTGAACTGACCGTCGGTACGCAAAATGTCTAACAAATATTTAATATTTCCTCAGCATCATTCCTGTTAATATTTTCGAAGTATTTTATGAGCATGCACTTCTAGAATAGCTTGACTAGAGACATCTCTTGCAACTGGGCAATTCGTTTTTACGTGATAAACATTTACTTAAACACAACATCCAGAGGTTATTGAAATTTGTAATAATAAAAATAATATATTACAGGTAAAATTAATAAATTTTAAGGATGAAAAATTATGGAGGAAAAATAACGTCAACCTTTCCTGTCGAAGACGAAACAGACGCAAGCCGAAGAAACAGTTCGACCGCCAGCGAAGCCTCGTCCCGCTACATTCGATTGAGGGCGTGGCCACGACCGTAAACATTATTAGGCCCTGACCACCGCTCCGGCAGCTGTTTGTTTCGCAAATTACCGACCCGTACCTGAGCTCGCTATCTGATTAATTCCACCAGCCGTTGCGGGCGCGTTGCGTTACCGCCCAAGAGGAGGGGGAGGCTCCACCAGCCCCCACTCCCCTTAACACACTCCCTCCCAAACCCCTTTCAGAAACCATCATGGCGGCGTCAACAATTTGCGCGGCGGCATTGTGGCTCGTAATTCGCCCGCGGCGCGGGCGTCCATTGTGCTCGCAGATCATATTTCACGATCTCCTCGTCCCCCTGCCCCCTTCTAATGCCACCCCCCACCTTGGCCCGCGTACCTAATGGAACACTATTGAAACTAATATCTATTGAGCAGGCGCGGCGCCGCGGGCGAGCGGCGTAGATTACCGCTCGCCGCTGGCTCGCCCGCGATACGCCCACGGATGCCTCTCGGTTCTCGCGCCGTGGCGGCCTGCGGCCGAGGATTCAATTACTTCATCGCGAGCGGGGGCCGGCCCCGACGTCCACGAAATCCAGGTACCCGTTCCCACGTTCCCGGGAGGCAAGAGCATGGGAAGTACACTTTTCCGGTGGGGATACATCTTTGGAAGAGGTTTCTTTTTTTACCACACTTCCTCGACTTCCACGTCCATGCCTGTGAATGAGGCCATGGTGACCTGTTAGCACGCACACAGTACAATGTTATCGATTCCCAAAGATCATTAATGTTACACCGTTGTTACTTTTATTACATGAAAAGTATGCCCTTAATTTAAAAAGTTCCAATGATACCATATGAATAACTCTTAAAAATCACTCCATTACGATTGAGTTACATTATATAAAGTATTTTACAAAATGTGTTAAAATCAAAATTAACATATCTATGTTAACCACTTCAACTAAATAAATAGTGTTTTTAACTACGTAATTACATTTAGTTGAATACTACATCGTTCTCGCAAAATGAAATTGAAGGGGCACTCGTGTTAATTAAAAAATAATACTCCATGCATTGTGTGGATACCGCCTACTCTTGTGATCGTGTTGAGTGACTTTCGTTGGCAAATGTGCTCCTCATTGCCTGCATTGTCCTGTGATGCTTGCTTTATCCAGAATGCGTGCCTTAAATATGCTTGACACTGATGTGGGAGTGAAAATATAAACTGAACTCAACTGCTATTTTAAGAGATGATACGAAAGCTGTAGTAAACGAGGAGCTCTAGTATAAACATAATGCAAGAGTTCATAGTGTACAATGTTTAACAGCTGTGATGAAACTTCTTAAGAGTTAGGGTAAACGNATAAACATAATGCAAGAGTTCATAGTGTACAATGTTTAACAGCTGTGATGAAACTTCTTAAGAGTTAGGGTAAACGGCTGTAATGAAACTTCTTGTGATGAAACTCCTTAAGAGTTAGGGTATACAGCTGTGATTAAACTTTCTTAAGAGTTAGGGTAAACAACTGTGATGAAACTTCTTAAGAGTTAGGGAAAACAGCTGTGATGAAACTTCTTAAGAGTTAGGGTAAACAGCTGTAATGAAACTTCTTAAGAGTTAGGGTAAACAGCTGTAATGAAACTTCTTAAGAGTTAGGGTAAACAGCTGTAATGAAACTTCTTAAGAGTTAGGGTAAACAGCTGTGATGAAACTTCTTAAGAGTTAGGGTAAACAGCTGTAATGAAACTTCTTAAGAGTTAGGGTAAACAGCTGTAATGAAACTTCTTAAGAGTTAGGGTAAACAGCTGTAATGAAACTTCTTAAGAGTTAGGGTAAACAGCTGTAATGAAACTTCTTAAGAGTTAGGGTAAACAGCTGTAATGAAACTTCTTAAGAGTTAGGGTAAACAGCTGTAATGAAACTTCTTAAGAGTTAGGGTAAACAGCTGTAATGAAACTTCTTAAGAGTTAGGGTAAACAGCTGTAATGAAACTTCTTAAGAGTTAGGGTAAACAGCTGTAATGAAACTTCTTAAGAGTTAGGGTAAACAGCTGTAATGAAACTTCTTAAGAGTTAGGGTAAACAGCTGTAATGAAACTTCTTAAGAGTTAGGGTAAACAGCTGTAATGAAACTTCTTAAGAGTTAGGGTAAACAGCTGTAATGAAACTTCTTAAGAGTTAGGGTAAACAGCTGTAATGAAACTTCTTAAGAGTTAGGGTAAACAGCTGTAATGAAACTTCTTAAGAGTTAGGGTAAACAGCTGTAATGAAACTTCTTAAGAGTTAGGGTAAACAGCTGTAATGAAACTTCTTAAGAGTTAGGGTAAACAGCTGTAATGAAACTTCTTAAGAGTTAGGGTAAACAGCTGTAATGAAACTTCTTAAGAGTTAGGGTAAACAGCTGTAATGAAACTTCTTAAGAGTTAGGGTAAACAGCTGTAATGAAACTTCTTAAGAGTTAGGGTAAACAGCTGTAATGAAACTTCTTAAGAGTTAGGGTAAACAGCTGTAATGAAACTTCTTAAGAGTTAGGGTAAACAGCTGTAATGAAACTTCTTAAGAGTTAGGGTAAACAGCTGTAATGAAACTTCTTAAGAGTTAGGGTAAACAGCTGTAATGAAACTTCTTAAGAGTTAGGGTAAACAGCTGTAATGAAACTTCTTAAGAGTTAGGGTAAACAGCTGTAATGAAACTTCTTAAGAGTTAGGGTAAACAGCTGTAATGAAACTTCTTAAGAGTTAGGGTAAACAGCTGTAATGAAACTTCTTAAGAGTTAGGGTAAACAGCTGTAATGAAACTTCTTAAGAGTTAGGGTAAACAGCTGTAATGAAACTTCTTAAGAGTTAGGGTAAACAGCTGTAATGAAACTTCTTAAGAGTTAGGGTAAACAGCTGTAATGAAACTTCTTAAGAGTTAGGGTAAACAGCTGTAATGAAACTTCTTAAGAGTTAGGGTAAACAGCTGTAATGAAACTTCTTAAGAGTTAGGGTAAACAGCTGTAATGAAACTTCTTAAGAGTTAGGGTAAACAGCTGTAATGAAACTTCTTAAGAGTTAGGGTAAACAGCTGTAATGAAACTTCTTAAGAGTTAGGGTAAACAGCTGTAATGAAACTTCTTAAGAGTTAGGGTAAACAGCTGTAATGAAACTTCTTAAGAGTTAGGGTAAACAGCTGTAATGAAACTTCTTAAGAGTTAGGGTAAACAGCTGTAATGAAACTTCTTAAGAGTTAGGGTAAACAGCTGTAATGAAACTTCTTAAGAGTTAGGGTAAACAGCTGTAATGAAACTTCTTAAGAGTTAGGGTAAACAGCTGTAATGAAACTTCTTAAGAGTTAGGGTAAACAGCTGTAATGAAACTTCTTAAGAGTTAGGGTAAACAGCTGTAATGAAACTTCTTAAGAGTTAGGGTAAACAGCTGTAATGAAACTTCTTAAGAGTTAGGGTAAACAGCTGTAATGAAACTTCTTAAGAGTTAGGGTAAACAGCTGTAATGAAACTTCTTAAGAGTTAGGGTAAACAGCTGTAATGAAACTTCTTAAGAGTTAGGGTAAACAGCTGTAATGAAACTTCTTAAGAGTTAGGGTAAACAGCTGTAATGAAACTTCTTAAGAGTTAGGGTAAACAGCTGTAATGAAACTTCTTAAGAGTTAGGGTAAACAGCTGTAATGAAACTTCTTAAGAGTTAGGGTAAACAGCTGTAATGAAACTTCTTAAGAGTTAGGGTAAACAGCTGTAATGAAACTTCTTAAGAGTTAGGGTAAACAGCTGTAATGAAACTTCTTAAGAGTTAGGGTAAACAGCTGTGATGAAACTTCTTAAGAGTTAGGGTAAACATACGAATTAATACCTGTAGTTCAGTCCGTTGGCTTACGCAGATCTGATTATCGAGTCGGCTTGAACTATATGGCTTGCCACACAATGGCAACCCGAGCAATCGGAAGCGATTGAACAGATAGGGTGCGGTTCAAATTAGAGGCTTCTACCGGCGCCATTTGAGGGGCGGAAGAGCCTAAGGGTGGGTGTCTGTCGATAACAGAGAGAAAGGATGATAGGGAAGTGGTGCAGGAGGCTGAAAATACAGGGTAGATGTGAACTGTACCGACAAACTTCGTGAGGTGATTCCTTGTGCAATATTAAGAGGAAAACGTATAGGACACTTTCTATGTCAACAGAATATTAAGGGAGATATGAGCTACACTCGCGGAACTGTGTCGTCACTCGAAGGGACTTAGTCTAAGATATTAGTTTCGTTCCCTGTCGACAAAAAAAAACTCTTTATTACTCGAATTTTCGTTTCCTAACGAAAGGAGCTTTTCTAAGCGCACTCTAGTGTTCGTTTGACGTCACTAGGTTCGATATGAAACTCGAAACGATAACGAAGCCCTTCGGGCTTTCGGGCTTTCGTTATGGAGTTTGATTACGAAAACTTGGCGGGCGTGAGGTACACGTCGTTACCTACCTATGTGCGAATAAGAAAATCGTTAAGTAATGTGCCTTCGTGCATTAAAAAACATAAAAATATATTTCAGAAAAAATAATTTTCAATTATTTGTAATTAACTTCTCTGTTTTAATTTGTGAACCATGTAAGCAGCAGTGTAGGCTGGCATATGTTAGGGTATTTATTATTTAATTACACTTCTTTATACTGGAAATCAAGACAATAAGCACTGTATTTTTACCCAATTTCCTTTGAACAATGTAGTTTCGAAATTAACCAATAGGTAGCGCTAAATTGTAAGTAATTATTGGGCGTATATAACAAAGTTACTTTCTCATGAAAATAATTGAGCGAAAATTCATACCATAGTGGAATTGATACAATCGACTAGGAATACGACAGCGTCTAGTTTGTTGTCAATCGCTTGTTGTATTATATTGGTATAAAAAATAACAAACGAAACTGCATGTTCGTAAAAGCTTCCAAACAAAACCACAAAATGGTCACGGAGAAATATCTTCCTACATGTTACAACCAAAGTTCTGTCTGTTCTCATGTCGACGTACATGCGAGTTTTTAACACAGTGCATACGAAATTACGGCATATTTATGTGTTAATACATCACATGTCCAGCCGAGTTTGAAAATAATACGATGTCGACATGAAATTTGACACACCTTACGAAAGAAATATACCTTTTCCCTAAAATACATTATTTATTTTATATTATCATTGAAAACACACCAAACATAAAGAACATATTTTAAGGGCTTTACTGCCTTGGTTTATTAATGTTTTCCAGCTAAAGTATTCATAATTAATAAACAATCTCTCGTAATTCAGTTAAAGTTCATGTGCATATTGTTGCCATCTCGCATTCGCTAACGAAAATCCGAACATTGCCGAAGACTCGGGAGGGCTATAACGAAATGTAACTCAGAATACGAAATTGCCTTTCTCGAAGATTTTATTCATTAAGAGAACTTTCGAAACTTAACGAACACGAAAACATTAACGAATAACTTAGAATAAGCCCCCTGTACTGTACACGTCAGGCTTATAACGTGAATATACACAAGTGCGATCTGATTACGGGGAAACTTAGTTTCGCTGCTGAAGTACAATTTCAAAAACCTACGTTAACTCTCGTGTCGTTGTGCATTTGTGGGGTGGCATATTCGTCTCCGAGCCAAACGTAACAACACAGTAAGTGGCGGCAGTGATACAATGTGAAACGCGTGTAATTCAATAACAACGCTTTGTAGGACATACGCTCATGGGACCAATTTTGCTTGTTTCGATCCCAGGAATCACCTCCCGAAGTGTTTGTTACAATAGTTTTGATACACCCTGCATAAATCCACCGGAGCCAACTAAGCATTCTTACTTGAGCGAAGACACGCCATACTGAAAGACTCACCCCCCNCTTTTTCACGCTCTTTCAGAGGAATGGACTCGTCCTCTCTGTTTCGTACTTCTGCGCATTCTCCTCTCATTTGGTTCGCGCTATACCTTGTGTCGGGCCACAGACATTCAGCTCCCAAAAAAAAAACGCATAGGAAATTTTTCTACAGCTTCGTTTCTCGTGCAGTGTTCTTTAAAAAAAAACAGTCACTGTAGCGGGAACTCACCGGAAGGTGGCTGGTCTGCCTCTTGATGTGCGCGAGGCTGGGCGGGTTGTAGGCCATGTTGGCGAAGACCAGACGTTCCTCGTAGTCGTACTCGCACAGGATCTTGTTCTCGCACAGGTAGAACCGGTCGCCCACGCAGAACCTGCAAACCAACACACAACACCTCCTGCTTATTCACGTTCGCCAGTAGAAAAACTTACAAGTTTAAGAAATAATTCATACCTTTACTTACATATTTAAATTTTGCTATAATAATTTGGTTTACATACATATCGCTTGATTTCTTTTAAACAAAGTTCCTTCTGTGAATATAATGTGGAGTGTTGCCTGCAAATAATAATGGGTAAACATTGAATTTCTAATTTTATTCCAAAATATTGGCTAAATATTTGGATTACAATACAACAACCAATCTTTCCAACCAAATTCCAACAGATGAATACGTTGGCTAAATTTATGAATACCTAACAGTTGTAACAGTATATTTTCTAACTGGTAACCAACACACAAAAAACTATAGATTGTTTATTTTCAAAAGATCATGGGTCTACAAAATATATTTACAATGTTGCTAATAAAAAGCATAATATACACTTTTAATTTAAAATATATTAATAATATCTATGTTGACATAACGTTTGTAACACAATGTTGACCCAACATAACAAAGTGCCCATCACCAATTGTTTTGTTCACAACATTGTCACAACACATTAATAAACAAAATCTAATTTAAAGGAAAATTACTTTTGTTAAAACTTCATAACCTTTAAAAATTAATAATGTTTTCATTTGTACCTATTTTTATATATTAGTGACATTACATGGCTGCATAGTGTTGGTCCAATGAAAGTATACATACTAAATGACGACAGTATGTTATCCAACAAGTAATAAACAAATTTTAAATACTATATGGATTGTATCATAAAAACACAATAGCTTTTAAGAAAACATACTAAAGTAGAGTAATATTTCATTAGAAATATAGTAATTCCCATTGATAGCATTATGTTAGTTACACGATGATGGCCGGACTTAATAAAAAGTACCAATTACAAACCGTTGTTTTCTCAAAATTGACACCACACAACACATTACCAACTAAACATATTTCAAAAAGAGAAAGGATTTCAGGTCTTAAAACACATTCGTAGTTTTTTAAGTAAAATTATGGGCATTGTTGGAAATATTTCATACGCTGCGAAAATTAATATTATTTGCATACAGAACGATTTATCCTTTATGTGACATTATGATGGTTCTACAATGTTGGTCCAACGAAAGTGTGCATATCAAATGCTGACAATATGTTTCCTAACAAATAACCAGCACATGCCCAACAGAGTAAATTATGGTCTGTGTGTCAAAAAAAAAACATATATTTTAAGAAAACATGCTGGATTGTTTTAATTCAATAGAAATATCGTAATTCCCATTTTGGCACAAGGTTGGTTAAATAATGTTTTTCCCAAATTAACATTAAGTGCCAATTTCCAACCGTTGTATTTAAAATATTGACACAACATAAACATAAAACCAAATCTCACGTCTTACAAAAGCTCGGTGGTTTATNACCGTTGTATTTAAAATATTGACACAACATAAACATAAAACCAAATCTCACGTCTTACAAAAGCTCGGTGGTTTACAAAATGCAAGAAAGGGGTATTGTAGACAATCAGAACATTTGTTCCATAATTTGACGTTGGTTGTACAACGTTGTCCTAGCATACCAATTACCAACAGTATGCTTACCAACATGTTACCAACCAATCATTCATCAACCAATTAAATGTTTTAAAAAATTACAACTGCAATATGTTTGGCATTTCCTGATTTGGTGGCATCATTTTCTGACGGGTGCTAAAAATGGAAGTACGTGAATGTCGTTGTTCGTTCGCTTCGTATGTCGGCCATGGAGAATGTTTATTCACTGGCATGTGCTGCCCATCAAAATACGTCGGACATGTCGCAAATGCAGTTTCGGAATTTAGTATTGCAAGCATAAATAATTTCAGATGTGCGAAGAGAATCCTTAGCAAATCTGCTATTCCAACATCATTCTGTATATAGCGACAAACCAGGAAGATGCAATAAGCACGAAGTAAAAATTACACTTACAACAGATAAACCATTCTACCACAGACCATTTAAAGTACCAGCTGCGTTGTTGGAATGGAAAATTATTAAGCGAGCAGCTGGTCCATATTGCAGCACTATANACCGTTGTATTTAAAATATTGACACAACATAAACATAAAACCAAATCTCACGTCTTACAAAAGCTCGGTGGTTTATAAAATGCAAGAAAGGGGCATTGTAGACAATCAGAACATTTGTTCCATAATTTGACGTTGGTTGTACAACGTTGTCCTAACATACCAATTACCAACAGTATGCTTACCAACATGTTACCAACCAATCATTCATCAACCAATTAAATGTTTAAAAAAATTGCAACTGCAATACTGTGTGTTTGGCATTTCCTGATTTGGTGGCATCATTTTCTGACGGGTGCTAAAAATGGAAGTACGTGAATGTCGTTGTTCGTTCGCTTCGAATGTCGGCCATAGAGAATGTTTATTCACTGGCATGTGCTGCCNGAAGTACGTGAATGTCGTTGTTCGTTCGCTTCGAATGTCGGCCATAGAGAATGTTTATTCACTGGCATGTGCTGCTCATCACAATACGTCGGACATGTCGCAAATGCAGTTTCGGAATTTAGTATTGCAAGCAGAAATAATTTCAAATGTGCAAAGAGAATCCTTAGCAAATCTGCTATTGCAACATCATTCTGTATTTAACAACAAACCAGGAAGATGCAATAAGCACGAAGTAAAAATTACACTTACAACAGATAAACAATTATACCACAAACCATTTAAAGTACCAGCTGCGTTGTTGGAATGGAAAATTATTAAGCGAGCAGCTGGTCCATATTGCAGCACTATANACCATTTAAAGTACCAGCTGCGTTGTTGGAATGGAAAATTATTAAGCGAGCAGCTGGTCCATATTGCAGCACTATAGTTTGTCTGCGCAAAAATGATGGGACTGTGCGTCTCTGTCTGCCTGCGGGATATCTCAATGATATCACTGTCAAGGACAGAGAGAGTCCTACTGATGCTGAGTACACTCTGCGAATGTCTAACGGAGCTAAGTTACTAAAACGTCCTTGAACCTGGCCCGTGGATGCTGGCAGTTGCCTCTCCTCCCATATTCGCAGCAGTACACGCCAGTGTCGTTCAAGCACAGACAGTGCTGCTTTCAGCTGCTACCATTTGGCCTGTGCAATGCTGCGGCAGATTTCACAAGATGCCCAGAAAGTGTGCTCTTACCTAGATGCGGTTCACTCGCACGATGCCATGCAGACGACATACTAGTAGATAGCGAAACATTCGGAGATGATTTACATCATTTGCACTGTGTTCTCGCCTGCCTGCAGGAAGCTAACATGACAGTAAAACTGAGCAAGTCCTTGTTTTCCGTGCTGAAGTTCCTTTTCTAGGACATATACTCACACCTCAGGGGATCCGAACTGACCCCAGCCAACTTCAACATATTAAACAATTTCCCGTTCCTAACAACATTCAGCTGTTAAAGGTCTTTCTGGGATGTTGGTTACTATAGGGGATATTGCAGTGATATGCAACGAATATCAACAACCCTAAGAGCATTGCTAAAAAAAGNGATGTTGGTTACTATAGGGGATATTGCAGTGATATGCAACGAATATCAACAACCCTAAGAGCATTGCTAAAAAAAAGAAGCCAAATGGGATTGGTCGCAGGAATGCAATACATCCTTTAAAGAACTAAAGGAGTGGTACCTTAAGNAAAAAAAGAAGCCAAATGGGATTGGTCGCAGGAATGCAATACATCCTTTAAAGAACTAAAGGAGTGGTACCTTAAGGAACGTGTGTTGTATCATCCAGTACGAGGTCGCCCATATCGATTGTATTCTGAGGTATCAGGTTATGCATTAGGTGCTCGACTTACACAGCTTAATGAAGCAGGCGATGAACTTACCGTAGCCATGTCTAGTCGTTCATTAAACAGTGCCGAACGAAACTGCACCACTACTGAAAGGGAAACTATCAATAATCTGGTCCTTACAGAAGTTCAGGGATTTGTTGCTTGGTGAAGAGATACGTCTGTTTACTGACCACCAAGCACTCACTTTCCTCAAGGCGGGAAAGATACTGTGGCATGACTATATGCCTCAAGCCTACCAGCATATCTGTGAGACATCCTCAATCGAATCCAAGCGGGCGATTCATGCGTGAGCTAGCGCGCATGCTAAGTATTCTTTGTCACTCCTAACATCATAGTTGGAGGAACTATTTGCCTGCAATTGAATACTTGCAAAATAACGTCATACATGAGTCAACCGGTCAGACGCCTACTGGAGTGTTGGAAAGGCACATTATCAAGGGTACCATTTCCCTGTTTAGCGGACAAGTCCTCAGATACATCGAATCAAGACGTCAAACGAAATGGAGAGGTACTATTACATGAAATTCGAACATTGGCTAAGCAGCGATTAATGAAGACTGTCTGAAAATATAAAACGACATTACAAGATAGCAAGGGTTTACGTCCGGGTGATTAAGGGCTGGTTTGAGTGAATAATGTAAGTAAACAGGCGCAGTTCATAACAAAGAAGTTACTACCAGTATTCTCACGGCCTTACAGAATTTAGAAAACTATTCAAGAGAATTGCATGGAGTTAGTAGGTGAAGATAACGAGCAGGTGGTGGGAAGGTTCAACGTGAATAAAATGAAGATATTTTACAAGATAATCGGCCCTGAGCTATCTGCATCCTCATGGGATTTGTCAAAGAAAAAAAACAATACGAGATTGAGTGTGGGGTATGAAGTCTGTTCGTCGTTTTCGAAGTCGAAAGCAACTTAGGCACAGTTTAAATATACAGTTGAATTATTGCATAGTTCCGATCTTAACATACTAAAGTTTTGAATTTTTTTTTAACTTGCTACTGTTGGATATTGTGTGAAGACAAACATTTCCTCAATATATATACTGTGCCATGTGAGTGTTTGTCACTGCGCTGAGTATGTCAGTGCTTAAAATTTAAATTTCAAAATTTCAAATGTTTACGCTCATCGCACGGCTGGTGGTGTGACGTCACGACTGGGAAACTGCGTCATCTCCGCATCTGATGACATGTCTACTGGTGGAAGGTGGAGATCTACACTTGAGGATTCAATGGAAGAATTTGCTGTTCGATGATATCCGGCGCCAGTTTGGTCCAGATGCCTAAGGTGTTGCCTGCCATATGTTTGCTGGGATCCTGTTGGTGCAAGAGCAGTGCAGCAGAGTGATGTTGCTAATAACATACATTTAATTCTCAGGGAGTAAAAAAAATTGTTAGTCGATAGATGTAGTTTGCTATTGTTAGTTAATTTCCCTGTATTTTCTTGACGATAAATAAGTATGGTGTGTGAATCAATTAATAGCTTTTCAAGGGATTGCACTAGTATTTGCACAATGTGATTGTTACCAGCCACTAAATAATAATTACTTATTGCTATTTTTTATATTACTATGATCTTTGCTCCTTCCTTTTTCACGCCTATTTTTATTTTATTTCGTGTTTGCATTTTTGTGTGCTTTTACTGTGGTCTGCCATTTGTATTTTAAGCATTACCCCACTGTTGTTTTGTTTACATATTGTTCCTATCACCTTGGTAACTTAAAGCTGCACAGGTCAAAAGATGTACTGTTAGATGACGTCGGGAAGTCTGCATTTCTTAGCTTTTTTATTTGTAGCGCCACTTTATCCAGTCAATGATTATCATTTTCATTATGTGTGATAGATCATTCATTTTTATTCTGTGAGCCAACCTCGGTGTATAGGTTGCCAGGGAGTTTGTTGATTTTTGGAAGACAGCCGTTTCTTTTCACTAAATGGAAATTAATTTTTATTTTAATGTTTATGGCTTACTCCAATCTGAAAAATTATTGAATATGTATAAATATTGTTTTCGACCGACATCTCTGCCACTCGTTTGGTAAGTTGTTTTAATATAATACTAAAAACTATTAATTATTTCGTACTTTGAGACCAATTTCATCTCAGAGGTCNCTGGGATCCTGTTGGTGCAAGAGCAGTGCAGCAGAGTGATGTTGCTAATAACATACATTTAATTCTCAGGGAGTATAAAAAAATTGTTAGTCGATAGATGTAGTTTGCTATTGTTAGTTAATTTCCCTGTATTTTCTTGACGATAAATAAGTATGGTGTGTGAATCAATTAATAGCTTTTCAGGGGATTGCACTAGTATTTGCACAATGTGATTGTTACCAGCCACTAAATAATAATTACTTATTGCTATTTTTTATATTACTATGATCTTTGCTCCTTCCTTTTTCACGCCTATTTTAATTTTATTTCTTGTTTGCATTTTTGTGTGCTTTTACTGTGGTCTGCCATTTGTATTTTAAGCATTACCCCACTGTTGTTTTGTTTACATATTGTTCCTATCACCTTGGTAACTTAAAGCTGCACAGGTCAAAAGATGTACTGTTAGATGACGTCGGGAAGTCTGCATTTCTTAGCTTTTTTATTTGTAGCGCCACTTTATCCAGTCAATGATTATCATTTTCATTGTGTGTGATAGATCATTAATTTTTATTCTGTGAGCCAACCTCGGTGTATAGGTTGCCAGGGAGTTGGTTGATTTTTGGAAGACAGCAGTTTCTTTTCATTAAATGGAAATTAATTTTTATTTTAATGTTCATGGCTTACTCCAATCTGAAAAATTATTGAATATGTATAAATATTGTTTTCAACCGACATCTCTGCCAGTCGGTTGGTAAGTTGTTTTAATATAATACTAAAAACTATTAATTATTTCGTACTTTGAGACCAATTTCATCTCAGAGGTCNTTGGTAAGTTGTTTTAATATAATACTAAAAACTATTAATTATTTCGTACTTTGAGACCAATTTCATCTCAGAGGTCTGAGAAAGTGATAATCTTGAATTAAATCTAGCCGAAGCCTAATTATTTATTGAAGTACTTGCCTGTGCAACCATACATACGAGTTGGACAAATTCCACTATTCTGATTTTTAATTACATTTGGGAAATACATATTAAATAATGCAATATATGGATATATGAAGTATTGCCCACCCGGGTTGGCTGCCTGACGTCGCGCAACAAGATGTCCGTTTTCTTCGTTGAAAACTTAACTTAAGAATGTTCTTTAAACACTAGCCAATCACGAGCGTTACAATTAAAATCCAACTGTACTGCCACTTAAAACTGCCCCAACGTTCAAAAATGCATAAAGTCACGTGATCTTGTAAGTACACGCACACAATGTAAAAATAGAGACACAAATATACGACCAAATAAAAATACTGTTGCAAAACCAAATAAATATTACGGACTCTGTTTCAAAACAAATAAGTAAATCTTGCTACAAAATGAAATATATTATGTGAAAAATAATATTGGAGCCTGTTAAACATAAAAATTACGTGTTAATAATTATTCATTCTTATAGCTCAAGAAGTGTGTGTTACAATTTTGGTGTAAGAAGTTTTTCGTTTACTTATTACGTTGGCCCAACGCTGTATTAATGTGCGTGTTCCAGTCCAAAATACAGCCAACCTTTCCAACCAAATGCTAACAGTTGGGCCAACGTAGATTGCTAACAAATCAAAATTACTAGATAAGTCCTCTGAAATTGTATCGTCAAATAAACTACTACCTGGAGGTAGAAAAGTGAAATATTTAACCACAACACCGGAATTTTAAGTGGAATTCACACAACGAGGAATAAACCATGGTCGAGCCCCCTAGTATATATATAACCAGCAGTTTTAAAAATGTTACGAGTCACACCACACGAAATCAAGTTTTCATTACACTTCGAAAACCTTAGCTCTACGACTTTTAATTCATAATTTATTAGGGTACTTGCTAGTGTTTCCTGCATCTATGAGTGTTATCAAAATTAATTTGTATCAGAAAGTGATTTTTAAAAAGGGCAATATCATTTGTACTCTATCCGTGATTCAGGAACTTGTTACGTCACAAACGTTATGGGTGGACACTGCCGTGGTTCGCATTTCGGTAAACAGCAGGCAGCCAGAATTGGGTGCAGTGAATCGATATGACGAAAGGAAATACTGTGGCGCACAACCTGCAATGTAACTTCGAACGTCAGGCAATCCGTCAATACACAAAACAAACTTAAAATTCATAGAATTCTCGGCATTGTTTTGCAGATGAAATAATGGAGATGACTATGGAGCTACGCTGGAATGCATGAGCCGGGGGGGGNACTGCGGCCCACAGGCCCATTCTTTGTGGCCCGCGCTCGCCGGCTTCAGTAAATGCAAGTTACCAAATTCTTATTTTTAGGGTGTCTGTTAAAAAAAATAAAAAAGCAATACATAATATGACTTTATTAAAATTTAAAGTCACTGATGAAACTAGACGATATTTGTCAGTATTTTACCAGTCATGCGACTTCTGTACATATTTTTGATGTACTGCCTCCGCCCGCCATCACCGTAACGAACGAATAAACAAACTACTTGCAAGACGTTACACGACACTCTGAATTTTAAATGTCATCGAATTACCTACCTACTTTTAGTTCACAAATATTATTATGTCAAGTGTCGTAAGTGCGGCCCGGGTCGGTCTTAGTTTTCCTTAATATGGCCCCCTAAAAAAAAGTCCTGAGTACCACTGGTCCAGCACGATTCCCACATGCGAAAATCCGGAGGCGACCTCGCCGGGAATCGAACCCGCTTCACATAGGCGGGAGGAGAGTAGACTAACTGCTACACCACCGAGGCGCCTGAAGAATTGTGAAATTTTTTTAGGGACTCAGCGCCGCGGTGTCTTGTTGATTTAGGATGGTTTCCCTTTTTGCGACTGGGCGTAAGTAAAGCAAAAATAGGACCAATTTACTTGTACTTCGAATTGGAACATTTAATGTCAAATATTTCCCCATCATCTAACACTTCCACAGCATATTTACAAAGGTAATACTTATAAATTTATTTTAGTTTATTTATTTTTTATATTTTTTTAATTTTTGGTTGGGGTGACCTTTAATAACTATTTTTGTGTGTAAACCTTGATATGTTTTTTCACGAACTACATCTAAGGTATAAATCACATATTACCAAAAAAAATAACAAACACCACTTTGTGGTATTACTCTAAATAAAATTTTAATGGTACTGAAATTCATTTTGTAAACACGAGCACAGTCGAGTGGAGTGGAGATATTTGGGCGACTCTTAACATAGAGGTCTTGAGAGCCTAGGGATCATAGTACATACATTTAGTTTGAAAATTTGTAGTTTAAAAAAAAATTATGTACGTTGATTTTCAAAGCGTATTTCACGTTGGTAAGTAAAAGTGGGTTGGTCCTTTTTTTTTTTGTGTATGACCGAAAGCCATATTTTACTTACTAATTGAAAAACACCTTAAAAACACCAAAAAAAAACACGATTTGGTGGGTTGGTTGTATGTCGCCTAGTTAAATTCACCGCAAAATCCTTGATAAGAACAAGTAATTGCAAAATGTGAAGACAGTGTTTCATAATAAATGGGAATATTTGGACATGCGGTTTTATGGAAGCTGTATTCAATACAATATCCGGTTTTTTTTTTTTTCTAATTCTAGAACACCTCGCAAGTTCCATTCAGGACCAATTCGAGAAGTTTTGATTTCAAAAGTGCAGAATATTAATTTATATAGTTTAAATCTTTGTCGATATTCCAATATATTATAAAATATATTTCAAAAGTGTTTACTAGAATGTAAACTGGTTCCAGATGTTTTACTGTCGTCTCCTTGCGGTAGACTTTTCGACTCACAGATGCAAAGGTTTTGACGTCATAATTCTTTGTTACTTACAGAGTCTCCGTAGACTTAATTAAAAAGTGGTCTTTTAACGCAATTTCTGTAGAGGTTTTGCACTCTTTATATTCACAGCAACTGATAAGAAAACGAAACCCAGTGCAAAAGGTTGAGGAATCGGATACGAGGCATGGCATCATTATTTTACAGTTATTTTAATTCCCCACGGCATGGAAAATTTAAAATCTGGCGAACAAATTCTTAATTCCCCATTTTTTTTTTAAAGACGAAGGTGACACAAATTAGTACGAGGCCTATTTTTTTACATCCTGGAAGAACTTAAAACATTAAACTCACGTCGACATTTATGTACTCCAACTTGAGCTTAACTCGCCAAGAATACACGAAAACGAGAAAACAAAAAAAAAAGAAAGAAAGCCTGTCCAAAAGAAATACGCATACCAGAATATAATATCAGAATAAAGAAAATTGTTTCAGCGGGGGGAAAATAAAAATTCGAAGAATTTAATATAACGAATGTCGGGGGAGCCCCTGGATTAATGGAATAGTTTTTATTCGCGTGGTACCGCGGAATAATATCTCGTTCGTGGCATGTCCCCGCGCATTTTCTTGTTTCGTTTCCTCCGCACAATGGAACGATGGCGAATGAGCGGCGTAAATAACACGGGGGTTGTGTGTGAAAGGGGTGCGGTGTGGTCTACGCTTCGGCCGGGGGTTGGAGGGGCGGTGGGAAAGGGAGCTGGGAGTAGCAAGGGGTGCTCTCCACGATGGTCGAGGGNTGGAATAGCACACGAATTAACAATAGCCACCCCTGGCTCGCTTCGCGGCGTGCTTTGCAATGGAAGTAGGGGAAGTTCGCGAGTTCTGTTACAGTTTCGGCAATCGTCTCTCCCCTTGAAGAAGCCACCATTTCTGCGGCATGTGAACGTTTATTGAAGCTGTTTCGCTCCTGCACGAACTAAATTGCCACTTAAGATAAATGTATGCCATAATGCATTACTTAACGATAATATCTGGGCATATATTTGCAAGATGTGTACATCTGATATGTGCTCACCAAAGTTCAAAAGCAAGAAAAAAAATATCACTGTAGGTTATAAATGAACAAAATATTTTAGTTATCTCGGGGAAATATTTTTGCTTGTACCTCATGCTTTAACAAAATAACTTAGGTGCCGAAACGTGCATACTTACAGAATTACAAAAGTACAACTGGAGTAAAGACAAATCTTAAGCTGCGGCCTCGAGACATGGTACACTGAATGTTAGCAAAAACGTCATACGTGAACTCGTCCATCAGATTAGCTAAACTTTGGTCAAATAATTAATATTCCATTTACAGAAACTTCGATCACGCGATTTTGGTCGGATATAATTTTGGCAAATTATAAATTTAGTTTACGTCTACACGAAACCAAGCAATGCATTCTATGTTTTTTTTTTCAGCAGCAGCCAATTTTACTTCTAAAATAAAACAAGCATGAAAGTGTACGTCACCAACAAAGGTACAGTAAATTTTCTTAGTTGAACAAAAATTTGTTGCTCCCTAAATTATGCCGAGCATATTTATTTTATTTATTATTTATCTCAAACACGTGTAAAATAGTTTATTGGTTTCTAATCATTAGACAGAGGTCACGTGAAATTTTGTTTATATTAGAAAATGTATAATCAGATACCTAAATACATGACATCCAATGGCCCGAAAGAGATATATCTTTAAGCTTTACGTAGCCCTGAAATAGGAGTATTTGTAAGTATTATCTAGAGCCAAAAAGTTAAACTTGCTACGTATTTTCAGTAGTGAAGACCGAACATAAGCCTAAATATCCAGTAACAGGTACATAAAATCACCGCCTATTTACAGCGCACCTCCGTATGGCACACACGTTGCGGTATCAGTTCTGTCAAACGTTCCATTCCAACATAGTCGATCCCGCAAACAGAACCAAAATTCTACCGCTAAGTTTTGCACGAAACTTGGACACTACCAACCCACGCAATTAACAATAAGTTTACGTTTATAAACTTCGTTTCCGGAAATATAGTTACAGCTATATTGAAAATGGTAACTAATATTTATATAAACATAAATTATAAGTGTTTCTCATTTAAAAGACCCAAAGTATTTTTAGTGGAATTATTTTTAATCTAGGTTATAAGTAATTTCTTTAAATAGCTTATCACCGTTACAAATTAAATTTCAATATGACATATATAAATATGGAAAAAAAAATTTGTCGCTTAATTTTAAAAGTTCTTATTAACCGTCCTGGGGATATTAGGAGTCAACTGTGATATATAATTATTTTTTAATGATTTTTAAATTATCCCGCTGCTTACATATTATATACGAAATGTATCATCTGAATGTTTTATGGTACACGCTGGTCAAACATCTATTTCGAATGTTCTATAACGACAGTATATATTGGCTCAAATCGGGTTTATAGTCTTTAAAATATAAGAGTTCGACTTAATATTTTAGAACCGTGTCATACAAAGAAATTTTGTAACACATTATAAAAGATTTCGTTCCCTAGCTAGGCACTGCCATAATAATGTACACTGAAGAGCCAAAAAAACTGGTACACCTGCCTAATATCGTGTAGGGCCCCCCGAGCACGCAGAAGTGCCGCAAGACGACGTGGCATGGACTCGACTAATGTCTGAAGGTATGCAGGAGGCAATTCACACCATGAATCCTGCAGGGCAGTCCACAAATCCAATCTGCACCAATTTGAGAAAGGGTTGCACGTCTGTCACGTTTAATGATTCTCGTCAGTCGTCGTTTGTCCCGTTCTTTCACGATCTTTTTCCGGCCGCAGCGATGTCGAAGATGTGATGTTTTACCGGATTCCCGATATTCACGGTACACTCGTGAAATAATCGCAAGCGAACATCCAAATGTTATCGTTACCTCGGAGATTCTATGTCCCGTCTCTCGTGCGCCGACTATAACACCACGTTCAAACTCACTTAAATCTTGATAACCTGTCATTGTAGCAGCAGTAACCGATCTAGCTGCCGACCGCATCGCGTTACTCTGATTGGTTCCATACCTCTGTTATTTGCATACTCTGGTTCCATATCTCTGTTTTTTGCATACTCTGATTGGTTCCATACCTCTGTTATTTGCATACGCACGCCTATACCAGTTTTTGTGGCTCTTCAGTGTATTATAATACCAACTTTCTTTTGTTGCGTACCGAGGCTTAACTACAAACTGTGGCTTAAAATAAACTAAATTATTTTGAGATATGTGATATACCAACCTAAACTTTTGTGCGGCTACAATTCCGAAAAGAAATCAACTATATTTGCAAAATTTAAAATTACTTGTGTAACTCACAAGAAAGAATTTGAGTTATAAGTTACGAATAAAATATTTTTAAGGAATATCGTTTGTTCCAATCGAATTTACTCTTTCGAAATCAATTTTTCAAAAATACGTGCTTTTATATGAATATGTTTTGACGACCACACCGGCTGCTACACTCCTACTAAAGTTGATAGCAGTTTTTTAAAAAGTCTCACGTGCCTTGACATAGTATTTCATGTGTTGTTTAAACTGGCGGATAGTAAGCATTTAGAATTTAATTTGTTTTCTAGGCACACGTGAATGATAAACAGCAGATTAGCATTTGCGTAGCCGTAAGGCGCCGAGACGCCCTGCATTTCCAAGCAAAAATAATGTTATTATTACAAATGTACTTTTTCACGTGTTATCTTTGGCCACACATTAGTGCGGGGGGCGGAACGCCGACAGCCGAGTTCTTTCCTCCTGTATTCTTCGTGCCTCTTCCGATCGTAAAAACGAGACGCCCGTCCACTCTGGCGGTCCGTCGGAGTAGCTGTTTGGTATGTCGCGGGGAGCTGCGCACTTTGCGCTCTTCGGATGCGCAGGACGTCAGCGTACAGTGAGATGATAACGCGTTGAAGGTGCCTTATTGCGTTTCAACCCAATAAACGCACATTGCCCCACCTTTGTCGATATCTGTCGATCCGTTATATGTCGTGTTTTGGTACCACACGAGACGCGGAATTGTATAGGTGCCTTCTTGCGTTTCAACTCCGATAAACGCACATTGCCCCACCTTTGTCGATATCTGTCGATCCGTTATATGCCGTGTTTTGGTAACACGCGAGACGCGAAATTGTATACTGGAATCCCCGCTGTTGACAGGAGAATGGCGAAGGCTGGGATGTGGGCCAAGGCAACCTGTATCTCATCTCTGTAGGCTGGCTGGACGACTTGGCGTATGGTGACGAGTTGGCTTGCAATTATTATAATTAGATAAAGCTGATTTCCCTCGAGGAAAAATGAAGTTTCGAGTTGTGAGTTACGGGACAGCTCGACTTTTGAGGTTTTTTCCAGGGAAGCTGATGACTTAAACAATTTTTCACGATCTATAGGTGACGGTCTAAGAATTAATGTAAGTACTCCCAGTAAACAACATTCTCATTTCTTGTGCGTTTCTATTACATGCCTTCATCATAAATTTTGATGGTTTTGTGTTTGTGACGAACACAATACTTCTCTAACACCGCTGTACCTTTAACATTCTGAGATATACATTGTTTTATCGCAAAGATAAAGTTACCCGATAATTGCTTGAAATTATTGTACAGTTACTCTTATAGGCAATATGACTCTCTCTCTCTCTCTCTCTCTCTCTCTCTCTCTCATGTCCACCCGTTGAACTGACTTTTCAGCAACGAAAAAAATTTCATTGGAACCCTGGCCATGCAGGCCCTACTCTAAAATCACAGAAACAGACGTATACAACGCAGTAAAAAAAATGCCATGCTTTGTTACGCCATACATACTCGTCCCCACAGACATTTTCATCTCTCGTCGATGTCCATTTCGGAAGACCAAATACGACTGCATTAATGTTCTTTCCCCATTTTACCAAAAGCCGGCGGACAACAGCGGCTAAACTACATTGTTTCCACACAATGCACGCGATAAAAAAAAAGTGTATGGTGCACGGGGTCGGAATCTGGCGACTGAACGAGCATAATAATGCTAATTATAAAATGACAATAAATTTGTTTGTCTGATTTATTATCAACGGGAAACCATTTCCCGTGGCCCCATCCATGCTTTGCTACCGCTTGCTTTTCACCGTGTCTTTTCTCTCTCTCTCTCTCTCTCTCTCTCTCTCTCTCTCTCTCTCTCTCTCTCTCTCTCTCTCTCTCTCGGCCTGGTGCGGTAGCAGCAACACTGCGCATGATAATCGCTGAACGCTCGAAGCGTGATATTTCAACAATGGCCTCTGTTTAGCCGGCCCACAATGGCTCGGTTATTGGCTGTTAATGTGGCCGAACGAGGCACGGCGTAGTTAAGGTCCCGGAGACAATGGACATAATTAATGCACGTACGTGAACCTGTTATTGTTTCCATCCTCGGACATGACGCACGCGCCCACGCCAGCTTGATAAATTGTTTCGTTTTATTTGTAAAAAAAAAAAATGGAAGGAAAAAAAAAGCCACCACTCTTTCAGCCAGTCCCTTCCTATTGCGACGGCATGATACAATTTATGAAATTGCTAGCTCCCGCGGACACAAGGGGCATACAAGTCCGGTCATGCGGAGGAATACGAACGGTAAGGCATTTTGCAAAACCAGCGCATACACACTTTAATTTTTTTTTTTTTTTTGTTCTGCGGTCCATCCTTTCCCATTCTTCTCGAAACTGCCACTAAATTTCGAGAACAATGACGTCACGCTGGCCGCAGTCTGAGAACAAAACATGCACAGCCGCAACGCTAGGTTTCACTGTCGAAACACGCTTAATAAACGTCCCACGATCTTTTTTTTTTTTACGTGTCCCTATTCTCGTAATTTGCATTTTGAGCGCGTCTCTTGTTTTAGGGTTTCAGGTATCCGCCTTCCTCAATCCCATCCAGTCGCTTATCTAGTTTCATAATATTTTGGCACAAGAATAAATATTATAGTTTCACTTTTTGGCGTTGAGAGCGGGAACACCGATATATAGAAGAGCCCATTTTATTTTAATAACCAATTAAACATAATGTAAATAAAATTATTTCTGATCCATTGTTTCAGGCATGTTAACATCTTCATAATATGTAAATCTTGTGAGTCTGTGTGTTAAAAGTTATTATTTAATGAGAAAATGTAAGGATCAGGGCTTATATTTCCTTGCAGCTGCATTTTTAACAAATAATGTTATCATTAAAGAAAGATATAATAACATCACATTTTTAGGTCGGGCACTTATTTGCAACGCAAATTCATGTAATATACACGACAAAATATGAATCTTGTTACGACTTAACGAGGTGATGTAAGATAAGATTTTTTGGCATACAATAATTACGTACTTAACGCAAACATGATGGTATCAACAAATAAAATAGTTGCTTTAAAATAAATTTGTAACATAATGCTACATGAAACGTTAATCTCTACTCATTTAATAAATATCACATAAGTGTGTGTTTATACTACTATATACGTCGGTATATATATATATATATACACACACATACACAGAAACATTATTGATACACCCAATAACTCAAACATATCCNTATATATACACACATACACAGAAACATTATTGATACACCCAATAACTCAAACATATCCATAATGAATATGTGCCAGTAATATATACAGGACGTCCGGAAATTAAACTCCCAAACTGCGGGAGATGATTTCTTATTAAAAATAAAGTCGAAAATATACGGGACACCATATACATAAACAGAATATTAAAGGAGATATGAGCCTGCAAAAATTGGGTTTTGAAAACGTATTTTCGCTGAACGCCTTGAACTTTCTGCCAGCTCTAGGGATGGCGGCGATTTACCCACAGTACGTCCCACGCTGTTGAATGGGACACGCCCATTTGGCGCGCTATGGAGCGTGTACTAGCAGAGGGCATGTCGTTGATGTGCCGACGTATCACTTCCTCAAGACGAACATTGCTCACAGACNAGAGGGCATGTCGTTGATGTGCCGACGTATCACTTCCTCAAGACGAACATTGCTCACAGACCGAGGATGGCCAGCATTACGCATGTGTGTCTATAACATGGGTAGCATACGTCACCTTTTTATGGGGACTTTGTAGACGTTGTACAAGGCATTCGGCAAAAATACGTTTTCAAACCCCAATTTTCGTAGGCCCATATCTCTTTTAATATTCCGTTTAGGTATACGGTGTCCTATAAATGTTCGACTTTTTTTTTTCATAAGGAATTACCTCCCGTAGTTTGGACGTTTAATTTCCGAACATTCTGTATCAAATCTTCGTTTTATGTTAATATATTGTGTGTGTGTCTAGATGGACTAACTTTTGTGACCCTATAATCAAACTGGAACTCCGTCAGCATCCTAAATGATACGTATATGCGTACTTCAAAAATTGAACATCGTGAATTGAGACAGTCAACTTGGTAAGGTGGTGCACCACAACAAGTGTGTGTTGTCATACTAATTTCTGTTAAATAGCCAGGAAATACACAAGCTATGGTAGCTTAGAATTTATAAAGAATTATCTGCGTTGGTTATGGAAGTGCACTTCTTCTACTGCTGCGCGTATATATTATATATACAGGGCGAGGCACTTACGGCAGGCAAGTTGAATAACACCGCCAATTTCAGTGGTAGAAGAAAATGTTTCAGACAAAAGTCACTTGGGTCCAAGGCGCTAATAACGTGATAGTGATAATTTCCCCCTGCGTGGAACAATAACGAAGATACAAAGGTCAACTTCGTTAATTTAAAATGAAATGATAATTTTTTATAAACACCCCTCGACAGTTCGTATGAAGATGTAATAAATACGATGACATTTTCCGGTCATTTAAGATCACTGAAGGTCAATGACGAGGTAAACTGCGCTTTTCGGTGCAATGGGTGGTTAAGCAATTAGTTAGTTACAGTTGTGACTTGCGGATTGGTAGTGCGGATTCTCATGTCATTTTTCCCAAAGATGGTAAAACCATTTAAATTCCTCGCATTTACAAAATTGTTGGCACCTATTATTATTTTCTTGTGATACTGATATCAATAAGTTTTTAACTTTACAAAAAAAGAGCTATATTTGTGTATGCTGTCTAAAAACGTAAAATTTTATATTGTGGTATCACAAAGTCAATAAATCACGAAAATGTCCTTGAAACTAATTTTGTCTTAGACTGTGTTCTTCGAAAATCAAGTTTTTAACTATTAAGAATATATTTCAAGTTGAAATAGGTGGCATATCGTTACACATAATTGGTAGAAAGTTACCCCACATGACTGATATCTAAGTCAGGAAATCGTCAAAGCTGTTTTGTACAGTCACTTGTCGTTGCTTCACACACTAATAAAATCCTTACCAAGTTTTCTGTACGGCAAAGAAAACGATTTCATTGAGGCTGTTCTGTTTGCAGTACCACAATATTGCTTTAAATAAAAGGAAAGGTTACAGACACGTGGGTTTACTGTTCATAGATGTTTTCTTTACACGTTTTTGTTTTATGGCAACATTGCCTTCCTTTACAGCAAAGAAATGCAATTTCTTTGAACTGGTTTTGTTGGGAGTAAAGAAATATTATTTCGTACCACAGATAACGTTTAGCGATATTAAATAGTTTTCTGTCGTTCATAGTATTTTTTCAGTACGTGACTGTTGTACCGACGTAAACATTGATAAACTGCAGCTGAGCAAGTTTACAGTCCTCCTGGAGACGCTTAGTGTCATTCTGAAGTGCACCGATTCTCCACATCACTTCACTGAAATGCTCCTAAATGGTGAAATCATATTCTGGCCAACGTTAGTACAGTACACAACCTAACTGTCAAAAGTAGTGTGAACATAATAGAGCAAAGGGGTCGTTTGGTCAAGAGCGTTAAACCAGGAACAAGAGGATGCGGGTTCGAGTATCGGAGCAACAGCAGAATTCTTTTTAGAGATTATTACTTTTCTATTTACTAATCCCAATTGTTTTTCAGAGCACCCATTTTCTTAACGGTGTAACTGATATTATATTTCTACAACTATTGTAACGACAATGCAAGGTTACCATAATAATTACAATAAAATAAAACAATTATTATTTTTGTGGCAAGCCTACTTAGCAGTGGTTTATATTCAAACAAATTTTTCTTTGCTGCGATAAATCACGTGTTGCAGCAAATAAAACGTTTTTACGGTGCATATGAACGCGAAACGCCACTTCCTAGAATCGAACCAGCGAGCCCTACGACTTCCCCGACAGCGCATGAAGCCGCCGTTTGTAAGCAAATGCCCCGAGGAGGAGCCCTGAATTTTTAGCGGGTAATCTCGACAAACAAGTGTCTCTCCACGGCTCTGCATCTTAAAGGAAAACGACCCCTCCTCCCCCTATTTTTTTTGTCGGCTCGCGTCTCCTTCTCTCTCCGGCGTCGAGCATCACTTGTCGTCCGTCTAGCACCGCGATGAATGATGTAAAAAAAAAAAAAAAGGTGGCGACCGTCCCCGAGTGGAAGGAGAGTCGGCGGCTAGC
>NQII01004252.1:157569-190036 GCA_002778355.1 Clitarchus hookeri
GTCGCCGACGTACGAGAGGGGGGAAAAACACGCATCCAACCCGACGAAAATTAAAAAAAAAAAAGGAACTAAAGTGTTTGCCGGTTACAGGCTGTTCGCGGTCAACTGAGCGCTTTTTGAAAGTCCTGCTTGTACGCACGTCGTGGCCTCGTCACTTTGTTCATGCGACGGTCAAGTGAAACTGTAAAATTATTGGAAAAGTGAATATTTAACAAATCTGCTAATTTTTACACTAATATGCATTTAAAAAAAGTAACAGAAAGCTGAATAAATAATTTAAGTTTTCACAAATGGTTACCCAACACTTTCTATTCGACGTTAAGACCTGGAACTACTTTCCTTCCATCGTTACCAACTTTACTGGGCGCATGGCACTCAGCGAGCCCGTTGAAATATATGCAGGTGGGAGCAGTGACTTTTCCTAAGGTTGATTTCAAAAGTGCTAATTTTTAAGGGCGAGTTCTTATGTCAGCCAGTGGTTTGAGGACCCCTCCCCTCTTTTTTCCCTCTACCATTTGGAGTTTAATCTTATACTGAATAAAATGACATTACTCTTGGAACCATACAAAGCAGTATTAATGCATACGCTCAGTAGAGTAACAGGAAATTTAAAAAGTATTTAGGTAGTTTATCGATTAAGTACTGACGTTTATATAATCACGTGGTTTGAATGTAATTCAGAGTGCTTCACCTCTCAAGTAGCCACTTCCTTGAATGGGGATTAAAACCTGCCTCTTATATTTGTGTTTTTTTCTAAAAAGAAAAAAAAAACCTGATAGTGTAATTTTTTTTTCACCTTTAGCGACCCGAAAGAGCATATGGTATATCTTCGCAAACTTCCTGAATTCAATATATAGTCTATTCTCAGTATCTTCACACTTTTTTAATCAAACATTTGAAAAATCACTCTACATACGACGTGTTTGATTCTTTCCTAAATATGTCACGCATCACAAGCGTTTCATACTTCCGTTAACATAAAGGTATCTTTTTTTTTTTTGGTTAAATTAAACTTTTACTTATATTTTGTACATAAATTATGACATTCATTAAAATCAATGTGAATAAAAACAGGGATAGAATAAGTGTGTTGGTAATGCCTAGTAAGAAATAGTTCCCACGCAATATATTATTTAAGTGAATGCGCACAAGCACAGTGCGTTGTCCCTTTGGTGTGATTTTCTAGCTTTGCTTGCATGAGGCGGGGGGATATCCTGAAAGTAGAACTTCAACAGGGCTTCGGAAAAGTTGGAAGTCATCATGAATGGTCTATAGCATGGCTTTTCTTCCTGTTATCGCCTCTGTAGTTTTTCACATAAAATAGTCACTTTTTCCTTCGCAGTTGTTACCTATTCGAAAGTAATGAAAGCACTGAAGCTGTAACAAATTCAGAAAGTTTGGAAAGGTATTATCTTTTCTCTGTAGCGCCAAAAGTCTTAATGCAACCTCTGAAGCAGAAGGCATAGCGATAATACTGCTAAATCCCGAATGGAAGGTATCAATACCCCTTAACGGGTTTCTAGATCCGAAACTGATGCCAGTTCCTTCGCAAACAGCCCTCACACAGGTTGCAAGCAGTTGTACGTGTGTTTATGTTTGCCTATCACCATGGAAAATACGGACAGTTGTACGCCGGTGTGAAAAGAGACGTACAAAAACACGTGCTGGGATTGATCACTCTCCGCAGAACAGTCAGGTGTTTGGTAGCTCTCGTATCGCGCATGTCGGTTCTACAATAGCGCGCTTTGGTCGCACAAGTTAGTTTCCATGCCCACGAGCTGGAAAGCACAAGATACCCTTCAACTTACCGAAGACATTCAAGGAATGTCTTTATTATGGGACGCGACATACAAAGGAAATTTTAAAAAAACCGATGTAAAAATGTCGATATAATTACGCAACGAGCGGAGAAGTATAGCACGAGTCCAACAGAGATGGAGAAGAAAATGCAATCTACGAAAACCAGTTTCATTCGTGGAGCATAAGAAGCACGACCACTANTTCATTCGTGGAGCATAAGAAGCACGACCACTAAGTGTCGACGTTAGCCATTTGTCCACGACAAGACACGTGCATTTCTACATGAGCCCGAATACATTCGCATGCCCCATGCCCTGCCCGCGGGCAGGTGTACGCATGCAGATGAATGCTATTGAATATTTGCCCCGACCGAAACTGCATTGATAAACGACCGCTGATTACGAAAGCATCATTAACACCAAAACGAATCGAACCCGTAAGGCGCCAAAGATAGCCGATAACGCTGCGCTGGTACGAATTTTGTTTTTAAAAAAAAGAACTATCAACACCCCGCAGATGTATGCATAAATCGCCTCGGTTAAATTAATTATTTTAAATTTAACGCTCGTATGAAATAAAAGACAAAGAATGCACTCAAACAGTTGTTGGATATTATATCTCATAGTTACTTAAATACGGCGCTTCTTACTTTCGACAATCAATCCAGCTAAAACCCAGCAGATAACACGGGTTTGAAAATGTTCTCAAATATAAACGATTGGATGGCATCCGAGATATACTGAATACAAATTACAGCTCTTAATGACGAAAGAGAAACAACCCCGCATGAACTCTTCGACCACACTAAATTTCACTTGATTTTAATTTCAATTAACCGAACTCTGGATAATAATACGAAATTAAAAGATTGCATATTGCACGGCCATCGACTTAAATTACTTTTGTTATTCGGAAAAATAATACACAGAATGCAAATATCAACAGTGCCGAAGAAACTTGTCGTCTAGGTGGCGATACTAGCTCACAAAAATAATTAGAAATCCTAACATGAAAGAAATATTCAAGAAAATAAGTAGGAAACAGTTCATTCTCCACAACACGGAATGAAACGCAGTGTTTCAGTCGTGCGAAAGTGGGCAGCATCTACGGATATACAGTGAAACCCTGTTAAGAAGTTCCCACTTAAGAAGTTTTCCTCTCTAATAAGTTGAATAATTGTGTCACCCTGTCTATCTGCATATGTGTAATTTGACACTTTTAAGAAGTTCNTTCCTCTCTAATAAGTTGAATAATTGTGTCACCCTGTCTATCTGCATATGTGTAATTTGACACTTTTAAGAAGTTCTGCTGGTTAATAAGCACTATTTTTTTCAGTCCCTTCAGAAACGTCTTAACACAGTTCTACTGTAATTGTGGTGTCAACATTTTTTTTTGTGGCAACGTGAAGACGTGGGGCATCTACCCGCGGGCTAACACGTTCGTTTGAAGGCACTTGTAAGAACCTCCCTACTAAAACCAGTCACGGTTATGCAAGATTATGCGCGGACCTTTTGTGTAACCCTACACTGAGGCCTACAAATGTACCACACAGTGCCACTCTCTTTGTAAACACACGAATCTTATTGCTCATGAATTCTTCAGTAAAGAAATTGCTATCACTAAGAATCACTTTCATAAATAAACCCTATCGCACACAGGTAGCAATTCGGCAAGTGTTCCAGCGACGTAGAAAAAGTTCTATAATTTGTGTAATTCGAAATGTACTGAAAGACTTTGTAGCATGGGCAAACACAGCGCATTGTCTATCCACAATAGTTTCAAAACATTTAGAACATAATCTTCGGAAAATTACCCTAAGTATGACGTGTGCGGTTGCTTCCTAAGCATGCCGTGTAAAAGTATCTTATTTTTCGTTAAATTGAACGTTTAGTTATATTTCATCTGTTTATCTGTTTCGCTTATAATTAATATGAGCAAAAACAGGGATAAAATAGGCGAAATGATAATGACTAGCAATAAATAGTTCTAATGGACGATGTCATTAAATTGAGTGCGCAAAAATACGGTCCGTTGTCCCTTCGGTGTAATTGTTTAGACTTGGTTAAGCTGTGTGTTCACGAGGCGTGGGAAGAGTATGAAAGTAGTACTTCAGCAGGGATTGGCAAAAGTTGTACGTAACCACGAATGTACTCTCCGCAAAACGGCTAAAGACACAAGTATTAGCTTAAATGTGACACTGAAAAGCTTGGTGTCGCGAGTGATTATGGAATGGAAAGACAGTCGACAAATTTACGACAAGTTTATCAAAAAGAACTCTCAGGGGCTTGACTCTAAATCACAACGCTCGTCTATGGTGTCGACTACTGAATATTCAGACCAAAGAAAAGCGTCTAGCATTAAAAAAAAAAATACAGAGATATTGTTCACGTGTTTTCAAAATACGTGACTTTGGAAAAACAAATGCACGCCACAAACAACGGAAGCAATTTCCTACGGAAGTTACTCCCGTATTAGATATTCTAAATTGATTTATTGGGCAAACAACGAATTAGGCCGACGATATTGGTTTTGGTTATGTAAACAAAGATGGTGATAACAGCGACGAACCTGCGTTGTAAACATGCATTTATTGCATTTGTAATTTTATTTGTAGAGCGGATTGCCAATCTATATATATAAAAACCTTGTGTCCGTTTGTTCGAACGCGTGTAACTTCCGAAAAAATCAACCGATTTTCATTCTGTTTTTTATAAGCCTTCCTTTCGTTCCCAGGAGTGTTTGTACACCTTTCTTTTTATCTGCAAAGCTCATTTTTACCATGCTTTCGCGTCAGGAAGCGCCTTAGTTAACAATGCAACGACAACAATGCAATGTCAACAATGTAAAGTCGCAACCTAGCAACATATCTATATATACATATAAACAATACATTGATATATCGATAATTATCGATATAACAATACATTTATACTTATCTATATAAAGATACTTATAAGTAAGTCAATGCTCGATATATCGATACTAATATATGTCGATACTTATCGACAAGCGAACATGTCACATACAAATCTGTGGATGTAACATTACACGAAAATGAAGCGGTAAATTATCCGCCAGAATTTCTAAATTCTCTTGATGTTCCAGAATTGCCTCCACATATATTAAAATTGAAAATAGGAGTGCCGGTAATTTTACTTAGTAACATCAATCCACCTTCCCTGCGAGCATATGATTCGTAAACCTTGTTACTGTTCCAGGTTGAAAATAGTTCTTAGTTCAACAGCACTACACAAAACCTATCGATTTTTTGTTGTGACAACTAAACAAGCGCCGTGTCTGTTTAAAGTACGATACGCATCACAAAATGTCTTATTTTCCACGGCTTAAAACATAAATCATTGCCACTGTAGGAGTTAGCTGTTTATCGGTGGAGAGGTTTTCTGGGCGGCGCTTAGCATCGAGGTAATGAAAGCCGATGTGGGTGAAGCAAGGCGATTATGGAGCAACACCGGAATGCAAGGACGAGGGAAATGGGAGATCCGCGAGAAAACCCGCGGACCAGCGGCACCATCCGGCACAATTCCCACGTGTAAAAAATCCGGGAGCTACCCCGCCGGGAATCGAATCCGGTTCGCATTGGTGGGAGGCGAGTAGTCTAGCCGCTGCTTTACCGCGGCCCCGGTCAGCTATTTACTTTAACTCTTCGGTACCGACATGAAATTTGGCATATCGACGTGAAATTCTGTCACAAACTACCAAATGACACGTAGTAAAAAAAAGTAACTTATAAACAAGTCTTTAAACCTTTCAGTCCCCGTATCCTCGATCAAGGACATGTTGCACATGAAGGATATTTTTGATCGGCAGTGTACACAACGAGGAGACAGCAGCCATTGTTTTGAGCGTCGTCATTGTGGNCTGTACACAACGAGGAGACAGCAGCCATTGTTTTGAGCGTCGTCATTGTGGGAAATTTGATTTGTTGATGTTCCTGCATCTCTCATCTGTAAATGGTCAATGCTGGCATCAACTAACATACAGCACGTTCTTCACTAGTTTCCAGAAGCACATTCAACAAAAGTACANCAAGTCTTTAAACCTTTCAGTCCCCGTATCCTCGATCAAGGACATGTTGCACATGAAGGATATTTTTGATCGGCAGTGTACACAACGAGGAGACAGCAGCCATTGTTTTGAGCGTCGTCATTGTGGGAAATTTGATTTGTTGATGTTCCTGCATCTCTCATCTGTGAATGGTCAATGCTGGCATCAACTAACATACAGCACGTTCTTCACTAGTTTCCAGAAGCACATTCAACAAAAGTACANAATGGTCAATGCTGGCATCAACTAACATACAGCACGTTCTTCACTAGTTTCCAGAAGCACATTCAACAAAAGTACACCACACAGAAAAATTTAAGCGATTGCAACACTTGAACAGAAAAATTAATTCGGGACTGAACGGGTCGAAATGTAAATTTTCTAAAAATCAGGTGGAATTCTCAATAATTACTCTAGAACTGAATTTATGACACGAAAACGCAGAATGCCCGCCTAAGAGACGAAATCGAGTTTTAACACATCGGTACAAGAAGGTAGAGGAGGATCCATGAAGACAGAGACACAGACAGACGAGACAGACAAAGTTGCCAAGAGTCGTGGTAACTCAATAACAGTCGTAGCGAGACGAATGGATGGTTTGTTCCCGCACATTCCTCATTTACAGAAGCGGAACAAAAGCTTCCTCTGGCTTTTCTTATTTCTTTCTGCGGTTTTACCCAGAATGATCCCAGAAAAGGCACGACGAAAAGACTGTTCCCCNGCAATTTGAGAACCTAGCACTTTCCATTTCACGCAAAATTGAAAGAAAAAAAAAACTGAAACGTGCTATACGAAACAGCGTGTAAAAAGTTTCGATTCTACTGTTCTCTGTTTGCGTTGAAATATTTAAATATGAATACAGGGAACTTAAGAATATCGGATGTGACACAGATTACTGATAGTGTGGGAAACTTACCGTACATAGGTCTGCGAGAATATAAACGGCGAGCGCGGTTACCATACGGATTTTGTACAACCATTGCGCATTTAGGACGACCTCCGTGCCCGCGGTCGAGAAAGAAACTGTTCCCCACAGTCCACAATACACCGAGTTCAGAACTATGATCGCCCGTGGACGTCGATGTCAATTTCAGATAAGTTATATCTGCAAGTCTTCAGTGCAAAAGCTTGAGCGTTGATGAGCACACAATATATAAATACATGTTTATTTATTTGACATCCTGACTGTCCCTGAACAGCGACTAAAAGAAACGCTAGAATTAAGGATGTAGGGAAGTACTTGGTCTGGACCATTTTAAAGGGCAGTCCCAGCGTTCGCCTGGAGTAATTTCGGAAAACCCTGGAAAACAGGAAGAAGGATGGCCGGACCAGGAGTCGAAAGCGGGTCCTCCTGAATGCGAGTCAATGGATCGAGTGTTACCTCCGTAAGTGTGGGCTACATACCATAGATGCGCGGGTGAGGGGGGGGGAAGGGAAACCAACCACACGTACACCTTCTTATTAATCCCACGGAGCAGTGGTAAGTGTTGTGGATAGAGCACCGGTCTCCCATCGAGGAGATCTGTGTTGGATTCCTGGCAGGGTCACACTGAGGAAAAAATATGGTTGTAGGAACCAAATGTCTGTACCTGTAACCCATGTGGACGTTTAATATAAGGACAGCAATCAGTTTGGCTGTAGGTTGAACCTAAATATCGTTAACGTAGACGGGAATTGCAACAGAACTGTTTATTGTGGTCTTGCCTGTGTTTGTGTCTGCGACTACGAATATAGTTCCTGCAGCAAAGAATTGTGTTCCTCCTACACGNCTCCCATCGAGGAGATCTGTGTTGGATTCCTGGCAGGGTCACACTGAGGAAAAAATATGGTTGTAGGAACCAAATTTCTTTACCTGCAACCCATATGGACGTTTAATATAAGGACAGCAATCAGTTTGGCTGTAGGTTGAACCTAAATATCGTTAACGTAGACGGGAATTGCAACATAACTGTTTGTTGTGGTCTTGCCTGTGTTTGTGTCTGCGACTACGAATATAGTTCCTGCAGCAAAGAATTGTGTTCCTCCTACACGNTTGTGGTCTTGCCTGTGTTTGTGTCTGCGACTACGAATATAGTTCCTGCAGCAAAGAATTGTGTTCCTCCTACACGACAGACAGTTCCTTCAAAAGAAGAACTTCAGCAATACTTGTATTGTTCCCGCAACGGAAAAACATTGTAATAAACTAACAGAACATGCTGTTGCTGGCACAGAAGTATCGTTACTTCTACCCTGAAGCAAGTTTGTTCGCTGCTACCCTGAAGCCCGTCTACATCACTGTTCTGTTGCCAGTTTTGTGCTGAATATGTTGAGTGCACGCCCAGATTTAGCACGTGGGCAAACGATCTCGTTCTCTGACGGGTTCTTGAGGTGTCATTCCCCATATCCCTACAGTGACGTCGGACACCTAAAGACGAGCGCACTCTCCGTGCGATCTAACGTATTTAAGACTAGTCGCAGTGAAAAATTTAGTTCCTGTTGCTACCGCTAGGTCATTTTCAAACAAGCAGAGGTGTGTAACTATTGAATATAAATAATGCCATGGAAGGAACGAAGCTGCAAGATATTATTTTCTCGGTGGTTTTTCGAGGTGAGATGAGAGATCTGCGCGGCTCTTAACAACGTGGTCTTGAGAGACGATGAGGGTGAAATGAAGTGAGAATGGAGCAGCACCGGAATGAAAGGGCGGGGGAAACAGGAAATCCCCGAGAAAACCCACCGACCGTCCGGCACGATTCCTGCTTGCGAAAAGCCGAGAGTGACCCAGCCGGGGACTGAACCCGGTTCACCTTGGTGGGAGGCAAGCAGTCTAACCGCTCAGCCACCACGGCCCCAGCATTTTTCGAGTTATGTTCTTGGACACAAGCAGCTCTTTAATCTCTTCCTTTTGAATGTGGCGCTATAGTGCGGTAAGCCTAGGAACTCAGTGATAACCACAGCTCCTTCTCTTTCACCTACCTTACTGGAACTCCATAGTGGCTCATATGTTTAACACGTAGCGGGAAAATAAATGGGGTAGAGCGCGTGCGCAAGGTGCACAGTAGCAATACCATGTCCCAAACGCAGACTCCTTTTCTGCCAATACGACTGTCATAAATGACATGGATAGGATATGAGGTTAGAACACAGTTTATGTAAACAAGTGCTTTGAGATGTTTGTGTACTTACTCTATCCAATTTTTAGTACAATTGCATTAAATTAAAAATAGTAAAAGGAGTTTATTCATATAGAATGACCTGTATTTTTAAAATTCATATAGAATGACCTGTATTTTTAAAGTTAAGATACAAACAAACAAGTTCATAAGTATTGACCATTTGACTTTGACAGCTGTGTTGGTGTGGGGTAGTTCAATGTTGGATACATGAGCAAAAGACGATAATCGGTCTACCTCATCTTTAGCCTATGGTTTGACCCTCGTAGGGCTCTTTCACACCAAGGTAATTAAACACGGCGGTGATACCATACTGATCTCGCTCCTAGCGGCATCTCGAACTTCATACAGGACAATGGGACCACGTGGTGGCTCCACCACACTAGTGGCGCGTGTGGTCGCATCTTGCCACCACCACATTTTTGGGGGGAGGGGGACGGCCAGAGCCACCACCAACGAACTGTGTGAATGGCTACATTTAAACCTATGGGCTGACGTAGTGGTGGCGGTGGCCCTGCGTGAAATGTATCTGTCTTGAAGGAATGGTGACTAGTGTTAAGCCCAGTAAGCAAGGGCATCTATCTCGTACAAGTCAACACAGGAGTTGGAAATATTGTTATTTCTAATCAGCATACTAGCTAGCGTGCAAGAAATTGCGTTGCCCATACAAATGGCACTAACCTGTGAGCAAGGAAGTGTGTCGACACCACACTCTAGATCCGAACCAGTGATGTCAATCAGTGAAATAACGTTCATTGAAAGTCAGTTGATAGCTACTGCTGACCAGCGAACCGAGCAAACTGACTGGGAACAGGTGATTTATAGCAGTGACATTCTTGAAATTCCGTGGGAAATCACAAATACATCAGTTAAATTAAACCACCTTATTAATTAGTTATCTGGCACTGGTTATCAGTTTCCTCGATTCTCACTGTTTTCACTGATTTGGCTCAATTCTCACTGATTCAAGTTTAGAGTGCATCTCTGAAGTTTCTGGTATGGAAGCTGCATTTGTAGCTATAGGAGTAATTTGTGTCTTAAACATAGTGTTAGGTATTAGAAAAATTAATCNGGTATGGAAGCTGCATTTGTAGCTATAGGAGTAATTTGTGTCTTAAACATAGTGTTAGGTATTAGAAAAATTAATCAAAGATAGAAAACAGATAGCGAAAAAGACAATAGATTAAAATATGCGTTGATGGAGCAGATAATATTCCATACCCTTTTCTTATCTGGAGGAATTTTATCGACAGCTAGGGCTGCGTTTCGGAGATATTAATTTTGTTNACCCTTTTCTTATCTGGAGGAATTTTATCGACAGCTAGGGCTGCGTTTCGGAGATATTAATTTTGTTACGCAAGAATTATAATATTGTACATCATTTCCTAATGAATTAAAATTTAGACGCCTTCTTTCATCCAATTAGACACTTTCATGAAACAAGATATGCAGTTCAGCAGAAACGGGTTCAACAGTTCATTTTTATCTCGCACTGTGAACAAACAACTCGTTTTATAACTGTGTATAAATCTGTATGTATATCCATAGTGTATTTTTTATTTAGAGACATGAGTATAATTTGCAACCAATTAAATAAATTACAATAAATAACAATATAAAGATTAAAAATGTAAATATTTTTTAAGTGCGTATTCACTAAGCACATAAACAAAATGTTACTTATTTACATTTGACTTGAAAAAGAAAAGACAGCCGAAATTAAAACCTTTTCTATATAGTATACTAGCTAGTATGCAAGTTCTGGTATGATAGTCACTGTCATAGTCGACAGCCATTCACAAGAGTTCGATACAACTCGAGATGAACAAAAAAAGTGATCACCTTGCTCACGAAAGTTGCCAGTGTGATCTAGGCTTGAAGTTACTTGGACCGGTCAGTGATGGCGCTAAGGGTAACGGGAACGACTGCAAGCATACATTGTGTCAATTTACGGAACTATCTCCAGGAAAAAGGAGAAAATATATCATGGCTTTAGGGGCCCGCCTATCTGGTGCCTGAATTGCGTTGCAGTGTTCGAAATACACGTTTTCCCACGAATGTACTGTTCTACGAAAAAAACACACACTTCACACGAGACATGTTGAGTGATTCTACGACGTCGCGCATATTATACACACCCTAGAGCACTCCAACATAGCTAAAAACTGCTTTTTCGAAGCACTGCATCTCGAAATGTACACGTCAGATAAACATCAAAATACTCGAGGGCCTAGCATTGAACCTTATTGCATACTTTCCACCAATATAATGATAAGGTCGCCGCTTTGGAGTCCCATAGGTACACTCTGCACCATGACAACACTGCATGCCTTGCGCTTAGAGGCCACGATGCACTTGATGCGCGTGGCGGCGTCGCCCTTATCGCTCCCGCGCTTCTCGACCTTTTTTTTATACTAAACTATTATATTTGGTAAGCCATTGGGACGCCGGGCAGGGTTGACACGAGACGACAGGGACAGTGCCTCACCTCAGGTAGTCTCTCCGGCAGAGTATGAGGTCTGCCTTGGTGTAGAGGGTGGAGCCCACCTCACCGAGCCGACAATCGCAGCAGCCACACTTGAGGCAGTCCTCGTGCCAGTACAGTTCCAGCGCCTTCAGCAAGTACCTGCAACAAGGCATACCGAAACTTCGTCACCATAGTGAGGCAGGCAACGCACGGCGGCTGGAGAGTATACGCTGTTCACGTTCAACTGAGCACTTTGGAAAACCATGCTTAATATCTACTTGCACACACATTGTGTATTCGTCCACCAAATATATTAACATCGCCATGGTCCTCAACACATTACCGCCGACCCAATGATTTGAGAAAGTGTCAAGGTGCTTTTGCTTCACAAACACCTAGTGAGTTAATGGGAGTTTCGGCTTCCGGTCTCACAACACTAAATGCCATCCGGTGGCGTATGAGGGTTCAATACTTTATTCATGCTTATGTCAGGTGAAACCTTGAAATTATTAGAAACGAATGTGCTAATTCCTACACTTGCACACATTAGAAGAACAGAAACCAAAATAAATAATCTTCAGTGTCCACTAGCGTCTGCGTAAAACTTTTAATACAACGTTAAGACATGGAACTACTTTCCCACCGTCGTTACCAACTTCACTAGGGACGCATTCCAGTCAGTGTGCAACGTTGGAATATATGCAGGTAGGGTCAGTGATATTTTTCAAATGTTGATTTCAAAAGTGCTAAGTTAACCTTGAGCAGGTATACAATATGATCTGTCACAGCTATGATGTCAAGATTTTGACAGCTCGGCGAAAGTACCACCAATTATTACATTTCACTTATGTGTCATTCCGTCATTAGCTGGAACGTCAAATGGCAGCTNTCGGCGAAAGTACCACCAATTATTACATTTCACTTATGTGTCATTCCGTCATTAGCTGGAACGTCAAATGGCAGCTCTATTGTTTATTTACATACCGTCAACCGCTGGTCTACTTATCACCGTATTGCTGAACGAATTTTGCTTTGTTTATACATGAAATTCTTTCTTGGAAAGTAAGGTTATGGAAGTAAAAAAATGGGAAAGCATGCATAAAACCAAATAAGTTATTTATCAAGAAATTATAATGTGAAAATACGGCAGGAAATAAGTTTTAGATTTAGGTTCAACTTAAAAATTTATGCAGCAAGGATTTAATGACCATTCTTAATTTTTTTTTCATTCAGTAGTGACCATTCTCTTTTTAATATACTTCTTATACGAAACATTTTCCAAGGACATACTTGCTCACAGTTGTAACCTGTAAGTCACAGATTGGGACACTTCCAGCAGGAGCCTTCAAGCACGCGCGCATGTACGCGACACAAAAAAAAAGTCGGAAAAAACACGTTAATTCGTAACAATCTAGTATTTCGTGATTGAGAGTGGCATCTGCTCGTTATACAGGTGTGGTCGGGTAGCCGCTTTTACAAAAGGGCATCACCACGGTCGCCAGCATCACTAATAAATTCACTTTCATTATTTCGCCCATCAGCTGATGCAGGATTTTGTAGAGTGCGCGTTGTTAGTTTCGTTTACGCCACGTCACCACACACCGGCTGTCAAAATCTTGCCTTTGTGACTGAGACTGGCTTTATCTGCGTGTCAAAATCTTGCCTTTGTGACTGAGACTGGCTTTATTTGCGTCTCAGCGCTGAGCTGCTTTCTGCCAATATATGACGAAAACCACGTGGCTACGACTCAGGGCTAGCACACTATTTACATGAAAATGTGCTTTAGGTCTTGTCTCAATCTGAACTATACTCTCCTCAGAGAGTGGTTTTTTGCATTACCTGGAGAGAGGGCACTTTCGTTGCCTCTTCCACTCTCGTTTTATCCATATGGGACAGTTCTGTCGCTTTTCACTACACAGATCATACAATGAAGATACGGGGTGGTTTTTAGCGGCGCATATTTTACGTGCAAAAATATGCGTGCAAAACTAAAATAAAAATTATGCATTACCTCGTAAGTGCTGTTTTTCCAAAATTTTAAGCACATTTTTACAAGTAAAAATTAATTCGCAACCAGATGCTGTTAGCGAGTGGAGTAAACATTTAAAATTGCCAAAACTGTAATGCAAAGTACGGTACCTATAAAAACTTACTTTGAAATACGATACCTTTAAAAAAAACATGGCGGGTGCCAGAGAGCACGTGAGAGCGCAGCGAGTACGAGTATACAACTGCATGCAGTAGCTTTTTCGAACTCTCTCTCTCTCTCTCCCTCTCTCCCTCCCTTACTCCCCCTCTCTCTCTCACTCTCTCCCTCTCTCTCTTTCTCTCTCTCTGGCAAATTATAAATGACCAGAGAGCGTTCTCTGTTACATCATTGTGGCGTGACAGTGAGATCGAGTGCACGAGAGTGTGTTTTATTAGCTAATTGAGTCGTGGACTTAGTACACTTATACTCCGACGTGTTCTAATTAATCTCGGACAAGTTCGGGTTACGCAAAAGAAACTATAGAGGTACGGATCTGGCGCAAAGCTAAATGTAAATAAACAGAAGTCTACTTCAATGTTTGCTCACGTGATCCAAACTGTTGTGCTGATGATTGGTGATCCAATATTGGAGACTTGCGTAGAAGACAAGAATATGTCTGCCTCATCTTCAGTCTAGGTTTTATGTTCTCATTTCTTCATAATTCTTGCCCAATTCCTATGCAAGTGCCATCCAAATTCCTAACACCGGTACTAAACATACACCTGCGTTAATGTACTAGCATTAGTGTAATAGTTCTAACCTGACCTATGGTGGTACTATATCTTAAATTCGCGTAAAGGCATCACACATGTTAATAATTAATGCCCACAAGATTGAAAACTATTTAGTGGATAATCTCGAACTGGGAAATTCACAGCTTTGCTTTAGTGAAACTTTCATGTAGGGGGACGGGGAGATAAGAAAACTAGAATAGCTTTCTCACCCACTTGATGTGTGATGCTGTAAACAGGANGGCAAATTATAAATGACCAGAGAGCGTTCTCTGTTACATCATTGTGGCGTGACAGTGAGATCGAGTGCACGAGAGAGTGTTTTATTAGCTAATTGAGTCGTGGACTTAGTGCACTTATACTCCGACGTGTTCTAATTAATCTCGGACAAGTTCGGGTTACGCAAAAGAAACTATTGAGGTACGGATCTGGCGCAAAGCTAAATGTAAATAAACAGAAGTCTACTTCAATGTTTGCTCACGTGATCCAAACCGTTGTGCTGATGATTGGTGATCCAATATTGGAGACTTGCGTAGAAGACAAGAATATGTCTGCCTCATCTTTAGTCTAGGTTTCGTATTCTCATTTCTTCAGAATTCTTGCCCAATTCCTATGCAAGTGCCATCCAAATTCCTAACACCGGTACTAAACCTACACCTGCGTTAATGTACTAGCATTAGTGTAATAGTTCTAACCTGACCTATGGTGGAACTATATCTTAAATTCGCGTAAAGGCATCGCACTCGTTAATAATTAATGCCCACATGATTGAAAACTATTTAGCGGATAATCTCGAACTGGGAAATTCACAGCTTTACTTTAGTGAAACTATCATGTAGGGGGACGGGGAGATAAGAAAACTAGAATAGCTTTCTCACCCACTTGATGTGTGATGCTGTAAACAGGAATTTCGCCGACGTATCAGAACTATCGTACCCAAAGGCTGTATGGAATAGTGATATGGCAAGTACTTCCAAAGCTGCACGCAAATAACTTAGAAGTAGGCTTTAGTTTCAACAAGAAACTATTATGATATTAAGAATAGTCACATGCTTCGCTTTGCCCATATTTCAGTAGGATTTTCCCATGAAGGGGGGGAGCATAAATTATAGATACAGTTTTTACACGTTCTAAATAATTTATATTCGGCGGTGAAATGCAAGGGCAGTCTATCGCTTCTAACATAAAATTGGAATTAAAATAAGTATTTTCGAAACAATTATACGTCCCAAATTCTAACATTTTTTATGACTTGTCATTTATTTCGATAGTACTACAAAACGTGATGCCATATAATAAATAAATGCCGCTTTGCAGAAATATATTTCAACAATTACGATGCTAATAGGTATACCCTCTGAAAGTATACACAATTACGTTCAACAGAGTGTGAAATGTAGCAGGATAATTACTGTTCAATTAGCCGCGCGCTGATGTCATTCATGAAGCAATGCTAGTGTTATAAAGAAACTCCGCATTATAATATTCCCCTTCTGCGGCTTTAAATACTAACGCTTTAACTTCCTTCCTTTTTAATACTTTTTTTTTATAATCTAATTATATAGTCAAAACCAGCAACCATTCTTAACTCATCATTGAAAAAAAAAACGTCTCCCATATTTTTATTACGTTCGGTTTCGTGTATGTATTTTCTATCACAACTCTGTTTTAAAAACATCGAGAGCTTAATAAGGAACTAAAAACATATTAAAAAGTGGCATTTTAATTCCAATACCATGATCAGAAGTTTAGATAATTCGAAAAAGGTATGGGTTTGATACCTTGCCGTCATATAAAATATGTAAAAGAAAATTTATATCTGCCGAATACGCAAAACAAACAAACATGCTATCTTCATGGCCTTTGTTTGTTTGCGTGCTACAACAAACGGCAAATTTTTTACGTTTGCTTTCAATGTACGTGGACTTATAACAGGTTAATAAACTGCTGAAGTGCAGTAATCATTCAAAACCATTTTTCGTGAAATATATTTTACTGCGCATCTTTAACTGAGACTATTGGATATTTATTATACGGTTGTTTGTATTTTCTGTTCTAACATAGTTTTACCATGGACAAGTTTTGCTTAACGACTTCTAAGAAAAATAAATTATGACAACAGCCTTCTACGCGAAAGTTCCAGAAAATAATTGTTTTTCAAAAAATTTATTGAAATTGAATATTGAATTGCGTCAACGGTCAAATCGTTTATATATTTTATATAATTTATTCGCGCGTGTTTGTGATGTAATTGCGATTAATGACTACATCCTGTTTCAAAACCTAATTCTGGCAACGTCATTCAAAATATATGATTTATCTGTTTATTAAGAACACGTGCGAGTTTTTACTGTTATTTCTACATATTGCTGTTTTTATTAATATCTACGACGAATTTTTCGTTTGAGAACGACTTGCTAGGTATCTAGATCAATATTTAGAAAATCAATCACAATATGAAGAAATCAAAATGTCAAAATATGCCAAAAATTGTTAAAATACTTTTGAAAATGTATTTTTGAATTTTGTGCCTTCCAGGGACCGGAGTTCTGAATTATATGTGTATATATATATATATATATATATATATATATATATATATATGTGTGTGTGTGTGTGTGTGTATGTATGTATATATATATATATGTGTGTGCGTGTGTGCGTATTATACATACAGAGGATGTTTTTGAACAACACCGAAAAACTCCAGGAGTTAGTCCATACGAAATATATAAATGGAAAAAATGATGTTCCACTTTTCCTCTCAGTTATTAATAACAGAATTATGCGCAGTCAAAAATTATTTTGAAATGATTTTTATTTAAAAACATAACAAATTATTTGCGATTAAGCTGTAAATCCGAGAATAAAGATTTGTATAACGGAAATATTTCACCTTTGAAAACGTGTTTGGCACAATTCGTCCCCCTAAATTACGTAAATGGGGTTTGCCAGCCTATGTTTGCATGAAACTTTGTAACACCAAGTTGTAAACGAATTGTTAAGACAAGTCATGAATGATCGTGTCTCTAAATTGACTGGAAAGGTCGTCTTGCCGGGGAGCACTCTTAGGTGAACCGTTTTTGAGAAGTCCATACGCACATTTCAAAACAGACAGTGAGTGGCCTGACTGGTCAGCTAAGCAATGCACAATGCCTGTCTTAGAGCCCGTGGTAGGACTTTCGAACAGTTCGTGCGGACAAGGACATCAGTGCACATGAATGTGTAATGTTTCAATACATTCGTTTATAACAGTATTATCTGCATTGTTTTTATATTTCAGTCGTACATTAACACTTATTAACTAGTGAGCCCCTTTGGGATAACTTGGACTGGTACGTTGGAAGTCATGCAATTTCTCCGGCAGAAACTACGCTGATATTCTGCATATCAGTTTCCGAGAACTTCTGACAGTATAATACTTTCATGCCGGCGTCCTTAATATCAGTGTGGTGGTCTATTATCTCACTACCGGCAAATGCTTATATAGATTAGGGTTGGCTTCTTTACGAAACTGCGCAGCATAAACCCTTGCAATTCTTGCAAAACGAGTATGCGTGCTATTATCATTTCCTTTATTCTGTTCACTAGTATGATAATAGCTTACCTTACATATCTTATCAAATAATTATGATGTTGCCATAAAAATTTTACAGAAAATTTGTTGGAGAAAATATTTCTTCAATCACGTTTTCAAAATAAAAAAGTAACATGCCAAAAGTCTCTGGTTATTTACATTCTTCAGAACATTGACAGAAAGTATAGTGTAATATATAACACTAATGTAACTAAATTATTATTACTACAATTTTTTTGTCAGATTGTCAGTCGGTTCCACCCTACGAAATTCAACTAAACAATTTTATATTCAATACTTTTAAATTGTTTGTAACCGTAAAATTTATGAAGTTATTACTACGGTCATTATAAAATATCTGAAATAATATATATCAAAATATACAAGTGAAATACAATCCTTTTGAAACATTCCACAGTTTTGCACTTACCGTCGTGGCTTGCCGGATGTTACTTGCTAGTTACTGAAGACTGAACCACTTGTTACATGGTCAAGAAACACATTCTTACTTTAAAAAAAAAAACCCTTTACGTTATAAGCATCGCGTATTACACAGCAAGTTCAAAAGCTGTGTTTGTGTTATGTCATAATACAAGCAAAATACTTTAATTAAGGATTTTTAAGAAGTAGTTTTGAAATTCGGTTAGTTTCGTATTTTAAGTACGGTGCATTAGGCATGCCCATATTTTAAATGCTTACATTAACTGAGTTTAAACTGCGTGCTTGTTTATAAATATTGTTTGACTCAAATGCCCATTTCACGTGGACNTGCTTACATTAACTGAGTTTAAACTGCGTGCTTGTTTATAAATATTGTTTGACTCAAATGCCCATTTCACGTGGACGTCAAAGAAAAAAAAGAAGTAACTATCGTCATTAACGGCGGCAGTGAAACGTTGCTCGTAAAACTCTGTCAACCAATCAGCGTTAAAATGATGGATGTAGCAAGAAACCCACCTGTCAGTTATTTTCTTGCCGCAGCCAGCGCAGTCTTGGGGTGACGTATTTTTCTGGCTCTCGGCTTTCACGTCCATCGTCATAATGGATCCTGAAACATGACAAAGAATATGTAAAGTTTTCGAAAGTAACTAGGGATTCGCTAAACTTTTTCTGCTCAAGAATTATTATTTCGCGGCGAACATAATTAGCTGAGATTTGCCACAGGTTAGATATTTCAGCTAAAAATCGCAGCGATAAATAAACATCGATATCAAAAACATTTCAAATCCCTTAAAACATTCCAAATCCCCTTAATCTAATACCCCTCGATGCGGTCAGTGGGGACTTCATAACATGCATCACTTCTACAAATACTGACTGAATCCTGTATAATACTGATTACATAAACGAGTAACCTTACACCCATTGCCATAAAAATGTTTGCACCAAAATAAAACTTTTAGATTCAAACAAAATGTTATCAACATGTTTACAAAAGAGAAAACAGAATGCAATTTCATCAATTCAGTGTTTGGTATGCCTAGTGCCTGGATAAATGCTNCATGTTTACAAAAGAGAAAACAGAGTGCAATTTCATCAATTCAGTGTTTGGTATGCCTAGTGCCTGGATAAATGCGTCCATGCGATCAGGCTTGTAATGAAACGTCATATTCTCTCCTGAAACAGGTTTGTCTATATTTTTTGCGATCTGTGNTCCATGCGATCAGGCTTGTAATGAAACGTCATATTCTCTCCTGAAACAGGTTTGTCTATATTTTTTGCGATCTGTGCTCCAAATCCCTAACATCTAGATATGGAGACAGCTTGCATTCCATTACGTGCCGCAAACGCCTTATGAACGACAAATAAGGTGACCAGGCAGACACGTAGATGTTGATTGAAACATAGGTTAAACATCCCTGGTAAACTAGAGATGTGTTCATGCGAGTCTCGTCTTGCTAGAAACTATCCCTTTTGTACTCAGCCAAAAAAAATGGTATGTGAGGCCACGTGATTTCTTCGACATATTGCTGTGCATTCAGTGACACTCGTATCTTTAAAAGCGTCGAACTAAAAGCATATGCAATGACTCCTCGGTCCATCGCGCTAGTAATAATATGCACATGCCGCTGGGAATTGCGGCAGGAATTGTGCTCAAGGTGGTCATCTAAGGTCTTCCAAACTCAGGTTCGGTTGACATCCATCGTAACAGAAAGACGTGATTCGTCGCCTAAGACAATACGTCGCCAGTGCGCAGCATTCCGCGTTGCTCTTTGCTGGTGCCAATGCGAGCGAAGGCTACGATACTGAGGCGCTATAGCCCGAATACGTGAAGATCGAGCGGAAAGACAGATCTGTCTGTGCTGGGCATCTGGGAATGCTTCCGGTAAAGATGCGGTGCTCTGGCAAACCTGCTACATGTCGATGCATGGTGGACAATAAAGTTGCTGGCTGTGTTCGTGACTGTCTGACAATCAAACAGTCCTCCCTCCTGGTGGTCTGTCGAGGTCGACCAGAACCGGCCTCCTAATGTACAGTTACTGCCTTCACGTGTCCCATCGCCCCCAATACAATTTGACAGTTAAGGACGGAATTACAGGCAATTTGGCGCGCCGCTTATCTCTTAGCTCGTGCAGACGTGTTACCATGCCTCGCTCAAACTGCGTCAGTTGTTCGTAGGGCTCTATCGTGGGTCTTCACAACATGCCTATCGCTCGTTTGTCACGCCTAGTTGGCATCGTGCTGTTTATATACACCACACTTACAGCGACGGCAGTGTCGTCATATGATATACGTGCATACGCCATCTTCGCGCGAAACTTTATTCTTTTTTTACATATCATCCATCGATGTGTTTAGTTACCAACTTCACAGTTGCCGAATGATTTATACAATATGCGCAAAATTTTATGGCAATCAGTGTAACTCTGGCTAGAACAACTACTATATTAATAAAATTTTGTATTCTATTTCCTATGAAATATTTTAACTAATGGACTTCGGAAGTTTTATTATTATCATAATGATACTTAATTTTTTTTACAGTAAGTCTTGCAGGTACCACTGTATTGCCCTCCAGTTTTTATAATATAAAATCGTAGCTCTTGTCAGCTACAGTGGGAATAAAGAATATCTGTCAAGGAAATGTAAAACAGCCGTGTGTCCATGCATATAGTATTATAAGTTCTGTAAAGATAAATAATTTCTCTGTTAGGCTAATATGTTTTTAACATGTTACGAAAGTTCCACTAAGTTCTCAGTTTGAGAAAGCAATGATTAAAAATTACCAACTAAAAATTTGTAATCAGATACCCTGAAAGACCGAAATTCTATTTGTATTTACGTGGTTTCATTACTGGATCGATAATTCAAATACTCCAGCATACACTCGACAGTCTTGTAACATTACAATTTTTAAAAAAATAAATTAAAAATTGTATAAATGTTTTACTTTGTTACCATTTGGTTTCCTGATTATTTATTTAACGAGATATTTCAATTAATGCGATGATCTGGTCTTTTCAAGTTGACCTTTCTACGTAATAACGATTACGGTAATGTGCCATTTTCGCGCTATATCACTATCACAGTCTGTGTTGTCGTGCTACTCACAAAGACTAATGTAATGAAGCAATATTAAGACACTAGAACAAGTATTCATAAAAATCACTGTTTTTTTTTTTTTTAATTCAAAAACAGTTCCAAACTTTGTATTGGAAATGCGGTAGAGTAGAGTAAACCCAGATACAAAACTGAAGGGCTAAGCGGGAAGTATCAATGCCATCTTGGATTTACGTATTTTCCTCCATAACTTAATTTTCGGAGTCAATGTTTAAAAACCAAGATGGTTAACGGATAGGAAACATTCTAACAGTTATTTCGAAATCCAACTTATTTTTCTTACGTTATTAGTTTCACATCTGTAACCGTAATCAAATATTACCTAATAATTTAATAACGTCAATCCCACATGGGAAAATTCAGGTATAATTGAAAACATACAAATTTAAAATTATTCGTTATGTTGTCCTTTATTTCATCTTTAGCTTTGATTTTATATGTCTGGCCATAAATTTTTATTACGAAGATTTGTAAGAAAAATCTAGGATGGAATGGATACTACCCACTAGTTGGGAGACGAGTCTTTCACGATGAGTGCTTAGTGCCGACCGGATGTGGCAGCTTAAGTGCGTCAGTAAGCCGACCAGCTCTATGAATATTCGCGGGGTACAGTCCGCGAACTAAGGATGCATCACTCACCTGATCTCTATTCATGTGTATCTATGAATGTGTCAAGAGTTATGTGAGCGACTGACTAGTAGAGTACATGTACTGAATTGTATGCAGGGAGTTATTTATTGTGTACTTCTGTAAACGAAAACGAAATAATTATTGGAAAATAAGGCGATACTGTTGAATATTTTGTGTAATTGGTAGCTTGGCTGTTACTTTACAAGAGTAAGTGCATTACGGAATTACCATAAATANTAATAAAATTTTGTATTCTATTTCCTATGAAATATTTTAACTAATGGACTTCGGAAGTTTTATTATTATCATAATGATACTTAAATTTTTTTACAGTAAGTCTTGCAGGTACCACTGTATTGCCCTTCAGTTTTTTATAATATAAAATCGTAGCTCTTGTCAGCTACAGTGGGAATAAAGAATATCTGTCAAGGAAATGTAAAACAGNTTTTTATAATATAAAATCGTAGCTCTTGTCAGCTACAGTGGGAATAAAGAATATCTGTCAAGGAAATGTAAAACAGCCGTGTGTCCATGCATATAGTATTATAAGTTCTGTAAAGATAAATAATTTCTCTGTTAGGCTAATATGTTTTTAACATGTTACGAAAGTTCCACTAAGTTCTCAGTTTGAGAAAGCAATGATTAAAAATTACCAACTAAAAATTTGTAATCAGATACCCTGAAAGACCGAAATTCTATTTGTATTTACGTGGTTTCATTACTGGATCGATAATTCAAATACTCCAGCATACACTCGACAGTCTTGTAACATTACAATTTTTAAAAAAATAAATTAAAAATTGTATAAATGTTTTACTTTGTTACCATTTGGTTTCCTGATTATTTATTTAACGAGATATTTCAATTAATGCGATGATCTGGTCTTTTCAAGTTGACCTTTCTACGTAATAACGATTACGGTAATGTGCCATTTTCGCGCTATATCACTATCACAGTCTGTGTTGTCGTGCTACTCACAANCGTAATAACGATTACGGTAATGTGCCATTTTCGCGCTATATCACTATCACAGTCTGTGTTGTCGTGCTACTCACAAAGACTAATGTAATGAAGCAATATTAAGACACTAGAACAAGTATTCATAAAAATCACTGTTTTTTTTTTTAAATTCAAAAACAGTTCCAAACTTTGTATTGGAAATGCGGTAGAGTAGAGTAAACCCAGATACAAAACTGAAGGGCTAAGCGGGAAGTATCAATGCCATCTTGGATTTACGTATTTTCCTCCATAACTTAATTTTCGGAGTCAATGTTTAAAAACCAAGATGGTTAACGGATAGGAAACATTCTAACAGTTATTTCGAAATCCAACTTATTTTTCTTACGTTATTAGTTTCACATCTGTAACCGTAATCAAATATTACCTAATAATTTAATAACGTCAATCCCACATGGGAAAATTCAGGTATAATTGAAAACATACAAATTTAAAATTATTCGTTATGTTGTCCTTTATTTCATGTTTAGCTTTGATTTTATATGTCTGGCCATAAATTTTTATTACGAAGATTTGTAAGAAAAATCTAGGATGGAATGGATACTACCCACTAGTTGGGAGACGAGTCTTTCACGATGAGTGCTTAGTGCCGACCGGATGTGGCAGCTTAAGTGCGTCAGTAAGCCGACCAGCTCTATGAATATTCGCGGGGTACAGTCAGCGAACTAAGGATGCATCACTCACCTGATCTCTATTCATGTGTATCTATGAATGTGTCAAGAGTTATGTGAGCGACTGACTAGTAGAGTACATGTACTGAATTGTATGCAGGGAGTTATTTATGGTTTACTTCTGTAAACGAAAACGAAATAATTATTGGAAAATAAGGCGATAGTGTTGAATATTTTGTGTAATTGGTAGCTTGGCTGTTACTTTACAAGAGTAAGTGCATTACGGAATTACCATAAATANTGTTGAATATTTTGTGTAATTGGTAGCTTGGCTGTTACTTTACAAGAGTAAGTGCATTACGGAATTACCATAAATATAGCTCTAAAGTAACATGTCTTAGTATGTCCGTACTTGTATTATTAGAATGCAATTTTATTTGTATAGAATATTCCCGATTTGGACTTATAAATCCATTGAGCTCAGATTTTTGCAATCTTTAGCGTGTAGGGGGTGGTGTAAAAGAAGTTGATGTATACAAAGGCATTTATTTTTTATACTATCCGACTGAAAGATACGAGCTTAGTTTTCGTTTCTGCGTTGGAGTGACTTTTGGCAATCAACCAAACAGGATCAGCAAAGCTGATTAATGTCATGACCACGACGAAGTAAGAATGCACATTATAGTTTTGACAGCAAAACGTGAACTATGGTTCGCGGCCACGTTGTAAGCCTGAAATTTGTGGTTAAAAAAATATATATATACTCGCGGCAATGCGGTTAATAATGCAGGGAAGCTATTTCATTTGTAAACCGCCAAAGCTGTGACGGGAAACGCTCTGACAAAGAGATGCGTCCACAGGAACCTGTCGGAATCAATTATTTACCGGTCCACACCACACGCGGGCCCAATATTCAGAGTATTTGAGCGTGACGCGTACAGTCTATTTCTATCTTAATAATCTGCGTCATCTCCGAACTTCACTACGGATCGCCGCACACAGATTCATTTGACAGGTTTCAATAATTGAACACAGCTTAGCGTTTCGAAATGGAATTTTTAATTCTCGTCAGGTATACCGTGGATTTTAATTCCTTTTAATAAATAAAAAACCATTTATCTTTTCTCGTTTGTTAAAAAAAAAAAAAAAGGCAGCGGGAAAAATATATCGGTGGAACTTCGTACAGTGGGATAAAAAAAAATTTCAGTTCAAACCACTCTATCTCTTACAAGCTCCTATAGTTTATGAGTTTTCTCATCGTCCATATCTTTTAATTTACCCCCTTTTTTACTTCCTCTGGTGACATTTTAAAAGTCACATTCCCGACGCACTTATTGCCGAAATTTCAATATTTTTAAGTACTTCTCGCCCGATATTTTAACTTCTACGTCATCTGTATGCGACTAGCCCGTTTACTGTTACCCTTTCAGCTCCTTTCGTGCTTCTGCTACCCCCTCCCTCTTTTCTCCCCTTCGCAGGCATGCAAAAAAAAATGATTTCTTACTTTAATTCAACACACTTTTTTAATTTTGTCCGGATGAAATGCAGAGAGATTATAGCTTTGATTTATATTTCTCGGCTCGCGTACGTAGATGAAAACGAATATTATCCAATATCATATCTTGGTTCATAACATTTTTTAAAGGAAAGCAGTATTAAAAAGTTGGTACTAAAAAAGACAGTTCTTTTCCCCCAGTCACCGAAGATTTCATTACACAAGCTATGAAATGCTACGGCACGAATATTAAATTACACATGTTTAAGACCCGCAAAGAAAACAATGTCTAAATAACTGTCGTTAAAACGTTGTACATTTTAAAATCGTTTGGCCAAACATTCGTTTTTTTTTTCTCTTACATTTTCTGTGGCCTTTTACACTGTTATATAAGTTAATGCATAAGGTATAACATTGTTTTTCTCTGCAGTTACTCCACATAAAGAGTTTTATAATAGTAAAAAAAAATATTTATCTCATTATTACAAATACTCTTACGCGGAAAAAAACTTGTTCAGAAACATGTGTTATGAAGTCTTTTTATTACGTAATTCATGAAGTTATATGGTAACTAAGAGTAAAGAAAAACAAATATGACTATATTTGTACAGTTCTATCTGGTTAGATGAACTTAGTTCACAATGTCTGTACAATTGTGCGTGATTAAATGAACTAAGGTCGCCTTACAGAGACTCATAATTTTGACTTTTTTTNCACAATGTCTGTACAATTGTGCGTGATTAAATGAACTAAGGTCGCCTTACAGAGACTCATAATTTTGACTTTTTTTTCGATCTTAAAAATCTACAAAACAAATAATAATTTTCTTCAGGCATAATTTTTTTAATACGTGTTCCTGANTTTTTTTCGATCTTAAAAATCTACAAAACAAATAATAATTTTCTTCAGGCATAATTTTTTTAATACGTGTTCCTGATTATTCGCAGTTAAATAAATTTGAAGGTATTTTATATGAAATCCAGGTTTCCCAATGTTATTAACTATGGCCCTTAACACGGTTCTTAATTTTCCATAAGTATCGATTTCCCCTGGGAAAACATTGCAGGAACACTAATTTCCTTTAGGTAGGTATTGTTGTCGATTCTAAAGGGAACTACAGATTCACTTAAGCTTGTTTACCACGGCAGTTTTAAATTCCTCACAAAATAAAAACACACCTTAACCAAGTCTAGAAAAGTATACCAAAGGGACAACGCAACGCATTCATGCGCACTAAGTTTTAATAATATTTTGCATAAGAGCTATTTCTTATTAGGCATCACCAACACACCTATTTTCTCCTTGTTTTTATTCATATTAATTGCAAATGAAATATTGTAATTTGTGGATAAAATATTAATAAAATATCAATTTAACCAAAAATAAAGTACTCTTTATATTATTTTATGTTAACTCAATTATAAAACGCTTGAAATATATAACGTCAATAATGTCATGGTTTGATTCAAAAAGTATGAAGAAACCACGAATGGACTATATCACTATTCCGTGTCTAGCAAATTGTAACACTTATAAAAAAAACGCCATCTGGCGAAAGCTCGAGGTACTAACCAGTGTGATCCAACCCGTAATGAACAGCAAGTTCCCTACGAAATGCCAAGGGGGCTACCATCTCCCCGGCCGAAAGAAAACGGCTGATAAATGTTTCTCGGCTCCTAAAAAATGCAGTTGCGGTGGCGAAAGAGGGTGCGTTTCCTCCCTTAATACGCTTCGCTCCGGGGAGGAGCTACGAAGATGGTGCGTTGATGGTAAGGGGGTTGGAGTGTGCTCTTAATGCGTTCCTGATGGGCCCCTGGCCTTGGCAGAGGTGCAGCGAAAGTTAAGAGGATTGCCTACCTGGCACGCCAGTGGGGGAGCGGAGAGGTAATCTTGTGTTGGCGAGGGTTGCCTACCAGCTGCGGGTAATCTGCTCCCCTTGGTGTTGGATGTTTAGCGGCAGTTCGCGTGGAACGCAATGTGCTGCGATTATCCGGAGGAGTATACCGACACTCTATCGCAATCTTTACGTACACCACGNTCGCGTGGAACGCAATGTGCTGCGATTATCCGGAGGAGTATACCGACACTCTATCGCAATCTTTACGTACACCACGCATACGATTTTGTATTAACACTGTGCGAAACTTCCACACATTACCTTTCGCTTTCTTGTTCAAAATTACGTCAATTGCGCTGTGCCAATTGAAAGTCCTAGAATATACACGATTTAGACAGCTGATACAAGCTGGCATTTTTCTGCTCAGCGCTTTTATTAAACAAAAAAGTGAGATTGTCTCTAGAATTAAAGTACACATTATTCGTACACGTCCACTGTTAACAGAGTTGGACTGGAATGAATAAGATAACGATGATTATAATTTACAATATAATTAACTTTACTTAAAATTTGAGATAAGGCGTATATTTCCTCGCTCTTTTATTGTAATAGTTAAATTTCTGCAAGAATAAATTTTACTTAAATATTGTTATTAAAACAGTTGGTATGAATAAATAATACCATACAAGGAATTAGAGTGAATGAAGTTTTGCTCATGATGTGGACGCCGAGAAGTAAGGAGTACAATACATTTTTGAACATCCCATAATGCAATGTATGCAATTACTTGGTATTCCAAGTGCGGACCGCAAGCATTCATAAAACTGCGTTTATTTCAACTGTTTGCTGGCATAACCAGCACAGTGGGAGATAGTAATGTTGTTGAAGACTGTTTACATATTATTGTCCCTTATATACTGTTTTATTACTCACAACACTTTTGTTTGTATATACACTGGGCAGTTTACGCTATCAGGACTCTCATAATACGACGCGAAATTCATAGCATAGTTCAATTCCTCTTTGTTGACTTTTTCGATTAATTGCTTGAGATATTTACACGGATGTAAGTTTACTGTAAAATTTCGATTTCGGGTCCCACATCATGAAAGTCACCATAAGCACTTCCGGTATCCTGGTGCGAGTTTAAAAGAGTAGTTTGAGTGAGGTTAGTTGTAAATCTGACATATAAAATTATAGGTCTTTTTTTTTTTACATCATAATGTAATATCGGGGTAGTTGAAGCAATCCGGCTTTCCTGTCTTCAATGAGACAGTATAGTGATTTTATTTTAGTGTGCACTATCCCCGCGTAGACCGATACACTGCAACAAGGATTTAAACTGAAACATAAAGTTACACAATTTTTTTTCCGACAGCTGATAAAATATATATTAAAAAAAAAAGTCATAGAAATTTTGGTTTATAACACATATATAATTTTCATATTAATCTATTTTTTTCCAAGGGATACCTAAGCTGCTTATTAAAAATTCCTGCGGTTTTTTTTCCAACCGGAATCAAATAAAACACACATTCATTTCAAAGGTACGTTCCTTTCCGTGACATCGCACAATTCCTCCATACCTATCTTACGTTTACAGCTGAGATTCTGAAGGCTCAGAATTTTAATTAGAGCGCTATTTTACAACAGCTTAATTACCGTTGAGGAGAAAAAAAAAGTTTTCAAGCGACGCGGCCAAAGGAGAGGCTACCGGCGCGAAACAAGAGCCTTAAAACGTGGACGAGTAAGAAAGAGAAAAAAAGAGGTAGAGAAAGACAGAGGACACAAGCCGGACGGGAGGGGGGGATATAAAATGGATGTAAAGAGGGAGGAGGGTAGGAGGGGGAGGGGCACTACAGGGCGACACCTGTTAAAATGGAGTAGAGGGTTCTGGACGGCAGCTTGGGCCAGTGGAAGAAAATAAAATATTGCCTTCCAGCTAAAAGGTGCACGCGCGCGCGTGCAGACACACACACACACACACACACACACACATGCGCAGCCCGGTTCGGGACATTATAGAACTTTGTAGCCATCGCTTTCGAAAAAATTTAATAAAAATGTCAACTCAAGTTGGCGGCCGTGCGCTGGCAGACTGAGACGCCGGGGGTTGCTGGAGGGGGAGATATGGTAGGTGAGAGGGGAGGGAGAGAAGGGTTTAAAATTAAAGCTCCGTCGTTACGGGACTACTCTCTTACTCTTAGGACTCCGTAAATTCCACCTACGCCTCCCCCCCTTTTTTTTTTTTAACCACAGTGCAATATTGCCAGCTCGACCCACTCCAAACCCACTTTCTCTTCTTTCCACCCCGTTCCCCGAACCCAACCAATATTTTTTACACTTCCCATTCAATGTTGCTGCCCAGCGCCGGACCAGGATATTGGTTCGTGTCTCGGTCTAGGTGACTAAAGAAATTACAATTTATTTTCCCCCTGGTAATATTACTCCCACGTCAGGGAGTTCAGAAATAATCGAGATCAAACCGAATACTCGCTACACTGTGTAAAATTATACATGAAACTTATACCCGCAGAATGTGAATTTAAACAGCACCTTCTTATTACTGTCGGATCTCAATCACCCTGCATCCCGACTCGAGACTCAAATTCTAAGCCAAAACGTAATGGTTTCATTCTTCGCCAAATACGCAAGAAACCTTCGCAATGAAATAAACCACGGACCAATATTAAAATAATTTTTTTTTTAATATACTTACACGTGTGCACACTAAATGAAACCTACTAATAAAACGTTACAAAATGTTTCGTGTTCACAATAATTTCGATACTTGGCTGTGAGTATAAGACAGTGCCGCATAATACGCCTCGGAAGAAAACTATGCCTATAGTTAACTTAAAGTGCCAGACGATAATATAATAAGTTAGTAGAGCGTTTAAATCCTTGATTTAAAACAAAAGTTAGACGTTCCCACGCAATGGCGGACTTGAAAAATTATGCATTTAAATTTTATGGCGATCAATTTGAATTGCTAGGATTTCGTCGGTTTGCTCATTCGTCGGGATGCCAATTTAGCCGTCTACGACGAACTACTTACATTTCCTGGAACTTTCCAACGGGAACGCGCCATTGGCAAATGAAAGGCTTCTTAAAAATATAATTAATGCTAATTTTTAAATTAAGAACGGCACACGCATAAGTGCAATATCCAGGATTCCAAACCCGACTCCCCTCACATCACAGGTCATAAAAAATGCATTTACTTAAAACGCTACGAAGAGAGTTTTCCACGGAAATATAAATTTTCTGGGTGTGGCGGCTCAGATACTCGGGCCGTAAAAAGAAACATTTATTTGTTTCCCGGCAAAAAAAAATCGGGGTGTGGCAGAGTTGGAGACACGACCGTGCCGCTGCCGTTTATCATCATCGACACGCTATGGTCTATGCGCGGTATTTCGCACTTCTTGAATCAAACCTTTGAAAAATCACCCCATGCATTAAGGGCTTGGTTGTTTCTTAAATATGCCACGTATCACTAGCGTTTTATTCTTGTGTGAACATAAAAATGCCTTATTTTTTGGATAGATTGAACTTCCACTAACATTTGATCTATAAAATATAAGATTTAATTCAAGATACATTTGAATAAAAACCGGGAGAAATGTTGTTTGTTGGTAATGGCTGGCGAGAAATAGTTCTCATGCAAAATATTATTAAACTGGGTGTCGACGAATGCGGTGCGTTGTCCTGTGATGTAATTTTTTTTAGACTTAGATAAGCTTTGTTTGCAAACGACGGAGAAATATGGTGGAAGTATAACTTCAGCAGGGCTTGCGAAAAAATTTTAAGTAACCGTGAATGGACTATGCGTGTATTCATTCTTTAGTACGATACGTGTGTGTGTAGAGGTTGCATGGTGCTGCTCGACAGAAACGTGGAGGGCAGGGGGACACGACCGTGGGTTTCACGTGAAAACACGTCTGCGTCGGCGGGTGATTTTATCTGCGGGATATGAGAATGAAAAGAAAGTAACGAAATGAGCACTCGGCTTCTGCGGCTTAAAAATCGACATATCTAGAGGAGATGTTTAATTTAGGACATCGGAGATGCGAGATGTACTGCCCGGAAATTTTCGTTCACGCACAATTATTTTACCCCGTCACCGCGGACCCCCACCCGAACCTCTCTCAAACGCGAGGCGCCAGCTCAAAGTCATCTTCCCATCGCAGTCGTTTTACGATCGAACAAGACACGTTTATTACAATCGGAGTGGAGTGGAGAGATTTAGGCGGCTCTTAGCATCGAGGTGTTGAGAGCCGATGGGGGTGAAGCGAGGTGAGTATGGAGCAGCTCCGGAATGCAAGGGTGAGGCGGGGGAAACGTGAGGTCCCCGAGAAAACCCGCACCGACCAACGGCATCATCCGGCACGATTCACACGTAGGAAAATCCGGGAATCGAAACCCGGTTCGCCTGGGTGGAAGGCGAGTAGTCTAACCACTACACCACCGCGGCCACCTTATTTCAATTGGGTTGCTGGTCAGCAAGTTAACAGTGTCGGAGTGCATAACCCTGCAAACATTACATCGCCGTTTCCGTCCTGGTATCCCGTGAGCCTGTTCCGATTTCGAAAACGTATTCACGTCAAAATGCGAAAAATTTACCGACAGGTTTCAAATACCTGTATAAATGATGTACGTGTTTATACAGTGTGCACATCCCGAGATGAATTCTTTGCAGTCTTCCCGGGGCTGCTACGTGAGAAAGCAGGAAAGAACGAGCCGCAACAATACGCAGTTTTTGCTGCCAGCTCCCTCCCTCCCCCCTCTGCGAAGTTTCCAAGACGGCCCCCCTCCCCCCATGCCCCTTGTAACCATGGCTCTCCTACAGAGATTTGTAAGTGAAAGCAGACGCCGCAGAAGTACAAGCGGCGCGGGGCGATCGAGTGGAGTGAAGGGAGATGCGAGAAGAGAGAGATAGAACCAGCGTGCAGGGGAAAAGATTGAGAGACCGGTGTAATGGACCTTTCCACTTTCTTCCTGCTTCCTGGAGTGCCACGAAAAGGGGGATAGGGTAGGGGGGGGTGAATGTTGCAAAAGGGAAAGATTCGGAAGGTAGGGGGGTGTAGCTATTGAGCGTCGTGGCCTCTTGCAGCTAATACCCCGTCTAGCGGTCGTAAAAACCACCCCCGCGGGCAATAAAAGAAGTTTTTTTTCAGCGTGTACTTGCGGGTGTAGTTCGTGTTTTGAACAGGGTTCCTTTGTGGGGAGGGGGACGAAGAGAAGTTCGGCGATGATGGTTTGAGAAGGGGTGGGGTGGCGGAAAGCTTGGAGGAGTGAAGTTGCCTTATTTGTTATCGGCTCATAACCGAGACGAACACGATCTTAAAGAGAACTTAAGAGGGGGGGGCGAGAATGCGGAAACAGCCCTGGCTGTAGGCGGTCCACTTCTTCACTCTCACCCCTGTTTGCTCATATATACCGTTACAGCGCCGAGGTAGCGCAACCTCCTTTCATCCGTTCACCCTCCTTCACCC